>JAQFVV010006284.1:4870766-5322020 GCA_028023455.1 Epiperipatus broadwayi | reverse complement strand
TGCAATCTCACTTATGGAATTAAAAAAAGAATTAAACCCTTTTTTATCATTGGAAAAAAAACTTATTTATTTGGCAAGATATTTCCATATTGACATTCTAGTCACATCATATGTCTCTTCAGGTTGATGATGCTTTTTGACTATAGCATCATCAGCTGTATTGTGATTTCTTAGCCAAACTTGAACTGAGTCACTGCAATCCCAGTGATCTAATGGAAGATCTATCCAATTTATTACTAGAAGAATTTGCCACATTTTCCACTTCAAGGTGATTTCTTTTATCTGAATAAATTGTGTTCACCACAGAAAACCTTCATTCAGCTTTGGTTTTAATTATATTTTTTAGCCCTTTGGATAGTTTCACGTACAGCATGTTTCTGGTGATTTCTCAAAACATTTTCAACATAATCACAGAAATAATTAACTGAAATTTCATGGTGAAATGCTTTGTAAAAATCTGATAATTTCTCTTCAAATTCTTTGCAGAGAACTACAGCTTCTTCCAGATTCCAAGCATCTGGGTTCACAATTTTAACTAATTGATAGATTTTATGATTTCTATCTTGAATATTATTACTTATGCTATTACAATTCATTAATCTTAATTCCATATTTGTTACCACTACATTCAGTAATTTTTGATGGGGAAGACTCACTCATTTGTTGTCTTCAACAAAATTAATATGCAGGAATTCCTTAGAAGAGATAGTTTCATTTATTATTTTTTCATAACTACCACTCTTCTCTCTGAGATATTCAAATGCTTTAATTGTTTTCTTAATCAATTGTTCAGCATGCAATATATTTACAATTCTTCCTTGAATAGCATCCGCCAACAAAGCAATTTCTTCTAGAATATCAATTCTTAAAGCTAGATCTCATAAAATATTTGTTGGCAAGATGTTTAGCCATTCCAGAAAATTTTTTATTAGTAGAAAAACAATCATATAGTGCTGGATAGGCTCACCATGTTGCAACTGCTGTTCTATGATGGCATGCTGCCCATCTTGGGTCAAAAATTCTACAATTTTTAGAATTTCCAATCCCCAAATTGGTTGAAATTTTATTCAATGCCATTTGGTTTTTATTAGACTGATGAAAGATTTTACATATTTCATTAATAAATGCTATAAAGTGATTCATTTGCTTTATTTCTGATAAAATCCTCCAGCACAAACTGAAGGTGATGATTCAAACAATGTCAAATAATAATCTCAGGATAGTGGTTTTTTATTTTAACATTCACTTCTGACCACCTTCCCAGGATCACAATTACTCCATCTGAACCAAATCCAATCAAATTATTCAAATATGGATTATCAATTCCTACTGATTGCAGACTTTGTAGTAGAGCAGTGTAAATGGTTTCAGCATCTTTGTTTTGTAATTCCACTAAATCTACAAAAATTGTTGGTGAGAAATCTGCATCTTTAACCTTAATAAAAATGATAAGGACTGGTTTGCATGATATTGTTGATACCTCATTAATTATAAACATATCTTTAAATTCTGATCTATTATTTTTCTAAACACTTTCTTTTTAATGTATTTTTCAATGTGCTCCACAATTTTGATAGTCAGGAATTGAGAATGAAGTCCCACTCCCATATCTAGTCCATTCTTTTTTTATAATTCTATCAAATGTACAATATCAGAAAATGGTCAGTTTCGTTTTGCTAAAGTGCAAACCATACTGAAATTTTTACAGATGGAGCTCATAAACTTTTCATGAACTTTGTCTATGAATTTGAAAATTGCATTTTTTGCACTTTCTTTCA
This sequence comes from Epiperipatus broadwayi, assembly GCA_028023455.1. Classification (NCBI taxonomy): domain Eukaryota; kingdom Metazoa; phylum Onychophora; class Udeonychophora; order Euonychophora; family Peripatidae; genus Epiperipatus; species Epiperipatus broadwayi. Next base: position 5,320,242 of record JAQFVV010006284.1, on the reverse strand, counting down.
ATTGCATCACACATATCTGGTGTGCTTTTGATGAAAAGTGTTCCTTTATTTTTTTTCAAGAGAGGCTTGTTGAACCATTTTATTTTTTCCACTTGGAACAATATTACATCTTCTCCATTCTTTTGACACATGAGCTGCCTTCACTTTTATTGACTCAATTTTGGTGCAGATATCACACCCAAGCTTTTTTCCAATAATAAGTAAATCACAATATTTTTCTTTGAATTCATTGGCTTATTTCATATTTCAGCAGTCAGGAAGGTCACTCACTATCTACATTTATTTTATATGCATCTTTTGTACTTTTGGAACTGGACAGCTTATTTGTGTTGTTAACATTATTTTCTGTTGCATCAGAAGAAACAGAAAACAAAACTTGATTCAAAATATTATCCTTTACTATCGTTTTTCGATTCTGTATCGGTTTTTGGATCTTTTATGAAGGAATCTGATATTGTTTGGCATTTTTGTTTCATTTCTTGTGAAGAGTTTATTTTTATTATATTCTCATATTGCATTCACCAGAAAAAAACCCATCTAATTAATTGATTTTTAATACAAACGAATTGTAACAAATCCTAAAACCGAAATAAAATATTAAAATTTAAAAAAAGAAAAAAAATATTTGAAAACGAGTCATGCCACTTGATGAGCCAAAGGTATTGTTATATTTATCATCTTGCCAAGTTATTCTAGAAACAATATGTTGAATTTATTGTTAAAAAAAAGATGCACTGTTACATCAGATATAGCAAACTAAATGAAAATAATGTACTATAAACTTACTACAGCTGACCATCCATTAAATTTACTAATCAAATAAAAACAAATCTTGCATGATAAATATGTAAGTGAAGAAATAAAGTATTTAAATAAAAAATAAAAGTTAAATAAATATTTAAAACAACGTCGGCATAACAAAATCATTTGAACAATGGTTTATTGTTTGTTTTCGCAATGATAGGTCCTTTTGAATGAAGTTATTTAATCTTTAAAGTAAAATAATTTCAGCAAGAGTAAATTTCATTAAAAAAATTATGGTAATACATAAATACATTTCAGCCGAATTTATTTCTAATTTTTAATTTTAATAACGCCTCTTGTTAAATGTAAGTAAACTAATAGTTAATTAATTTCTTACTTACTTTGTGTAAAAATTAAATATGGGTTCCTTTATCTCTAATAAAATAACACTTTTTATTTGTATACTTTTAAAGAAACTAATTTGAAATGCGATAAATAATGGATTTAATTACTTAAAATAAAACTGTTGTGAATTATTTCTTGCAGAATAATTCTTAATCACTCAAATTTCATCGCGCATATCACACGTTCCAAGTGCAATATCGTATAGTCGAATTATTCTGGGGAAAGCATTTTGAACCCAACCTGTTCAAAAAGAATCAGTTACATTAGATATAACAAAACAAAAAAAATACAAATAATGTTCTAGATTATTGTTGGAAATAATTAAGTAATTTGTTAATTCAACTCTTTTTTAGGATAATAATAAAATTTACTTTCGGATAATTTAACTACCGGTTCGCTAATTTTTTTTAATTTTAAGAACCGGTTCGCGCGAACCGGTGCGATATCATCACTGCTTATATGTTTATAGTCAAAATATATCTTTCTTGAAATAAATCATAAATGATTATCTTTTTATATGCAAATACGTTTTTCTTAGGATAAATCCTAAATGCTTGTACATTTTATATACCAAATATGTCTGTGTGAAAATAATAAATACTTATATGTTTATAATCAAAAAACATCTTTCTTGCAATAAATCATAAATGATTATATTTTTATATGCAAGTACATTTTTGTTGGGATAAATATATACCAAATACGTCTGTCTTGAAATAAAGAATAAACACTTATATGTTATGTTTATAATCAAAATACATCTTTCTTGAAATAAATCATAAATGATTGTATTTTTATATGCAAATATGTTTTATTGGGGATAAATCATAAATACTTAGATGTCTATAATCAAAATGTGTCTTTAATGAAATAGATCATAAATGATTATCTTTTTATATGCAAATACATCTGAATTAAAATAAAGAACAAATACTTATATCTGATCAGCAAAATAAGCTTGCATTGAAATAAATCATAAATACTTTATATATTTATATACAATATACATCTTTATTGGGATGAATCATATATACTTATATTTTTATATACAAAATACGTCTGAGTTATAATAAAGAACAAATACTTATATATTTGTATACAATATACATCTTTATTGGAATAACTCATGAATACTTATATTTTAGATACACATTATGTCTGTATCAAAATAAATCCCAAATACTTATATGTTTATAATCAAAACTTCTTTAATGGAATAAATCATAAATGATTATATAAACAAAAGATGTATAAATCGTATATGCCACATATATCAATCTGAATGAAATATAAACATATAATTAAGGTATGTCTATAGATGGTGGAATAAATAATGTTATGTACAAAACACGGTTATACTGGAAAGGATTAGAAAGGCTTAAGAAAATAATACACCTTTAAAAGAAGGAATTACAAATGCTTATAAGAAAAATACAGCTATACATGGATCAAGGAATATTTAAATCACAACTAAAGAATTAAAGGACACCGTAGATAAATACATCATCAATGAGGAGTAACTGATCAACAGAACCCAAGAAAATATGCACATACCAGAAAATGGATCCTAAAGATAAACTACATAAAAAATGAACTAATGATAAACTTTATGGGCTTATTGTCCAAAATAATTAAGGAGAACTAATGATCTATGTTGAAATAAATTTATTGTCATATAAAACCATTCCAATTGTTCATGTTGCATCACTTGTCATTCATTGCACTTGTTCACGAGAATCCCAGCCTCCTGAGCTATGTCCGGCGTAACTAGACCTAGGTAAGCAGGTTGTAGGGAGATAGAACTGTAGTGGCACCGTTTGGGGGAACCCAACATAAATTTCTAGGTGTTTCCACTGATGAGCAGGAAATATTGTTATAGGGGGGAGGGGAGGTATGTCTGTATTGAGGAAATCCAATCGATGGTTCCTTCCTAAAATATGCTCATCAAGAAATTGTTACAGCTGAGATAAAGAGGTTGTATGAGTACTTATAATTATTTTTACTTTATAATGCTAGTTGATATATAATTGATGTATAGTTATTTTAGTTACTCTAAGGAGTGACTGGTTGATCTCAGGGATCTTTTGATCTCATGCTCCCCTTAAATATTATAGTTCTTATAAAATTTATATTAAATCATTTTATTTGAAATATTGTTGACTTGGGAGTAATGATGATTTTCCATCATCCAGTTCAACCCCTTCTTACATCTTCCCCATCCCATTACAAATGGTTACCTGCGAGTCAATGATGGTCATGTACTGTGGCAATCCTTATAGATGGCTGCCCAATGTAAGGCAGATGATCACATAGTGGTGATCATCACTTCAAAATTATCAACTTGATCTCAAACCACACCTGAGAACAAAAAAAAAAGTCTTATGCAGAATTAATTTTAAAAATTACTGTGAAATATGTGACAAGAGTATTGATGATGATTGTAAATTATAAAATAGTAGTTTTCATGTATATTTAGAAGAGGTTCATGTTTGGGGTTAAATAGAAATCAATGATTTAGGAGATTGGATTTGGTGTTCAGTTTTGATGATGGATGGAGATTTTTGTCATTGGCTTGAGGATGCAATGTTTTCATGCAACTCTGAGGGTGATCTATCTCCGCTATTTGCTCCAACCTATTTTTTTGTATTTTATAGTTTGTCATAGAGCAGTTAACATAGATCTGCCAAGATCCAGCCTCTAAGTCTCCAAAGAAAAGGAGCAAGGCATAACTTGTATTTTCCAGCCCACAAGACTCAAAAGAATCAGGGCATAGTTTTGTATTCCCTCCACAGAAGAGGGCTTTGCAAAAAGTTGTTGCATTTTCCTTATCATGGGTTGTAGTAGCTTATAGTGTCTCAATTGAGGTAGCACTCTTAGTGTTCATGATGCATTGTGTACTTACAGTCCAATGGCTGAATTCTTTATCTATCTCAAAATTTCAGATCACTATTCATTGTTAACTGTCAGATGTCTATCAGATCTCTAAAAAAATTGATGAGTACATAGATTTAGACGTGAACTTTATTTTGATTATACATATAAATTATGTAAAATATTGTTAGATAGGTGTTTCATTTCTATTTTCCTTTTCTCTCAGACTGGGACAATGTAACCAGTTGTATTACATAACATACAATAATATAGTGTGTGCATATATATATATATTGTAATGATCCGTAGAGTATAGACTTACGTAAACTGCACTACAGGGCGCCATCTAGGCATTTGAACCTAGAAAAATGTATAAAGTAGGCAGATACGTAAGTCAAAAAAAAATTTTTTTTTTAAACATATTTTGGTTCCGGTCGTTAGCCCATGTCACTAGCTCAGTGGAAGAGCAGAGATTTAATAATATAATATCTTATCTACTTATATTTTTTTTTTTTAAAAAAAGAATAAAATAAGCCACTGCCAGTAATTAACATACAAACATTTATTAACGCACATATATAAGATTTAAAATTATTTTAGTATCAGTTTACATTTTAACATTTAACATTATTTTTAACTTTACTTTAGATTTTAATTTACATTTTAATTTCTATTATATTATAAGTTTACATTTTAATTAAGTTCGCACAGAGGAGTTTATAAAAGTTTGTTTTAAAATGTTGAGTATAGATCGGTTACATAGATTACAACGGTTAAAAACATTTCAAAATAAACATAAATGATCAAAATATAAAATCATTGATACCGACAATTGCAGAGGGAAATTTATAAGTAACCCAATAGTATTCACCATAAGATACTTGCATTGTCACCAATAACTTAAAAGACATCCGAATAAATACATTATAGATACTCACCGTAAGGTATCATTATTTATCGAATGTCTATATATTTTGATCAAATATGAAAACCCAAAACATACTTAACCGATAACCAATCCATGCAAGCGTCTATAAACAACTTAAATTTAATGCATTTTTATTTAGGGTCGAGTATGAATAGACTACATAGATTTGCATTTGAAAATAAAATATTCTATCCCTATTTAATCTTAGGCTAAAATTCGCAGTCAAACTGGCATCAATTCATCTGATACATTGATGTATTCAATGTAATACGGAATACGGCAGCACCACAAAGATTAAGAGAAGACATTGATTCTCGTCAGATAGGAATATTACATCTATCTAACGAGAAGAACAATAAAAAAAAACTCCTAGAAAGGAACTGCGTTCTCCGTCTTATAATTCCTTCCATAGGCAAACGGGTGAGTGCAGCGTATATATATAAACGATTCTGCCAGTAGCGAATCTCCGACTACATCTACTAACTACATCAATATATCCAATCCATTGACCCAATTTAACAACGACACAAATAACCTAAGATTACCCTCCCCTAATATAACTTTACAAATCTATACAGCCATTCACGCCCGACTTAAGTTTAACATTTATATCATTTAACTTAACGGAAAACCGAAATCATAATAAAACTTAAAGAACAAAAAATAAATAAATGGAAATGATTTTACAAAATAAATACATTAAATAAAATTATAACTAATTAATAAATAACGTTGGTCAGATAGGATAATATTGCAATCATTTAAATATGGAAAGTTTTAATTTAATGTTCATTATTTATAAAGTTCTTACGGTTTACAACAGTTCATCTTTATCCGTTGCTTGCCATGAACGTGAATTCCCACGCCGTCCTCAAAAGATTGGTATCCATTTAGCCGTTGTTTTATTTATTCATTCAGAGGTTTTTTAGTTTAATTGGTCCTCAATGTAGAAAACGATAGTTCATTTCTCTTTTCTTTAACAGCTGAAAGAATTGAAAGTGCGTCTGTCAATCCCTTCACCTCCAACTCCGTACTAATACATATAGTCACATCGTAATAATCATTAATCATCCCTAATAATTTCCAAACTTGTCTTTTTATATTAATTTGAAGGATTGAATTTACACTGCGTCATCGATGAGATGGTCTTTTCGCTGAGGTCCGATTCCATTGCTTTTCTCTTCATTGGCTATTAGTTTCTATTGTTTTCCTATCTGACCGATGCTTTTACATTTAAATGCCCAAGGCTAGTTTACATTTAACTAATTAAAACAATCATTTCCATTTCTGATTAATTAATGTGTTTTCCAAGATTAAAGATATATTTTTATCTCTAAATCTTTTTAAGTTTTTGTTTTTAAAATACCTTTCTATTTTTAATAAAGTTTTATTTTAATAATTTTTTTTTTATCTGTGCGATTTATATATACGAGTTTAAGATGATATTTAATTTCAATTTTTAATTCTTAAAGAAAATTTTTACATGCAAACTTATTTTAACTTCATGTTTAATAATAAAAACACAATGTAACGTCGTCTGTGCTCGTTACAATATATATATATAAAGTTGAAAGGAAAGGTAGAAATAAACACAGACAAAAATTGTAGTAGATATTTTCTACATTCACTGAAATAAAAATAATAATAAATAATAACTCTAATTTAAAATAAAAATTGTTTTATAAATTAAACTTCTAAAAGGTCTGAATAAAAATAAATATTGTATTATTCTGAGTTTGAACTGTAAAAACACCATACTTGTTTTTGAAATTTTTTAATTAATTAAAACATGTATGTAGATTCCAAGGGATTAGAGAGATAAAAATAAAACTCTGTTTTCAATCAAGGTGTTGTTATCACTTCAGATGATTCAATAAAATGGTTGATAAAAATATCAGCTGCAGTCTGGATAGTGATTTTTGAAGAGAATAGTCTGGATTGTAGTTTTTGTAAGAGCTGAACAGAGCAGCTTGGCTACTAAATTTTTTTGAGAAAGTGGCAGCAATTAGCTGACCAAATAGATAGCTGCAGTTTGTTGTTGGCTGTAGCATAGAGTTGGCAGAATAGCTACCATGAACTGATATAGCTGAAGGCAGGACAGTAGATCCAGGAGCTGCTATTATTTTTCTTCACAGAAGTTACTTGAAGCTGGGTCACTTCTGAATCAATAGCCTGAAAAAAAAGAGGACCAAATAGCAGAGTTATATAGAGCTCCTATGAAGATCTAAGGGAGTACAGTCATGTAGCTGCCTTTTGATTCATGAGGCCAGGGTCACTTCAAATGGATCAACTAGCTGCTTAAATATATTCTAGAAGACAGCTTGACAATTGCTTGGATTACAAAAGGAAGCACATGGTATGCCAACAAATTACTTGAATACTTTTCCCTGATGATGACAACATGCCCGAAATTATATTTTTCTGATGGGCCAAAAACCAAGCTTACCAAGAGAAAGCTTGAAGAAATTGGTTTATGTATGCTTCTGTTTATCTATAAACACAGGGAACCACAGATAAACACGTCGCATGTATATACAGTGAGTTATTTTATTTTAATATTTCTTAAAACGACTTTTAAAATTGTAAATTAACAATTAAAAGCAAAACAAGTATATTTTCTTGAGTCAAATGTCTAAAAGAAAGACGATTTGATATTTATTTTTGAAGAAATTGTTTTGGTAATTTCTTAAAAAAAAAAGACATTCAAAGAATATATAACCTAAATGCAAGCGTAATTTTGTTTGAATTAAAATCAAAAAGTAAAAAAACAAAACAAAAGATGTTAAACTTTATGAAAGAATTAAGCAACATGATTCTATATACTTTCAATATTGAATTAATTATGAAAAATATAATATTGTAACAAGTTGAAAGTAAAAATCATTGTGCGTATATACACGCACACTCATATATGTAAAATTTTAATCATTTATTGTATAACTATTCAAGTATGTCCATTTCTCAAATGTACTGCACTCTCTGTGCATATTTATATATCAAAACCCATTTAGGTAAAAATTGATGTCATTTATTATTTTGAGAAAAGTGAATTTGTGTTACTATATTAATTGTATATTAGAAATCACACGTCTATGTGCACATATATATATAAATCAATGTAATAACTTTAGTTGTGTATATAATTTTGTATAATATTCAAAATCAGATATTTTTTTTTGTTATTAATAAACTTGTATTCAACTGTTAAAAATTATATTGCATCATCTCTTGCTCACATACAGTAATAGAGCTTGTGTTCTCTGAGCTAGATTCATGCACCGGGTGAATATATAAATGGGGATGTGTATTTAGTGCTTTTGGGCATCCAGAGATGATCAATCATCATTCTGGTTGGAGCAAAAGAGAATACTCTTTAAAGCCCATGCTCTATATTTTATTTTAGTCTTATTAGAAATTTAAGTTTATAGTTGGCCATTACAAGTGGCCTAAGCATTGATGATGATCAGTATGTTTTAAATGTCCCAGCATTATTGTTTCAATTTCTGATTATTGTGTATTTTAATGGATGGGCACTAAGCTGTTGCATCCAAGTTATGTTTAAATAATTTCCCAAGATGGCAAAGGCTCAATAGTTAGCTTGGTCTACAGAAGACCCATTTCCGATCCACTCACAAGATTGACTGTTGATTTATTGTACTGATTTGTTATTCCTGTCAGTGATGATGATGACTGGTATTTTGAGTACTTATGATTACTTTTACTTTATAATGCTGGTTGATATATGATTGATGTATAGTTATTTTAGTTATTCTAAGGAGTGATTGGCTGATCTCAGAGATCTCTTGCTCCCCTTAAATATTATAGTTCTTGTAAATTTTATATTAAATCATTTTATTTGAAATATTGTTGACTTGAGAGTGATGATGATTTTCCATCACCCAGTTCAAACCCTGTTTTCTTCTTTCTACCACCCCATCCTGGTACAATATATATATATATTGACAATGTTTAAGTATATTGTTGAATTAGTATTCTGTAATTCAGGATGCTGAACCTTGCAATTAGGCAGAGAATATTCATCTAAACATATCTGCAGTTCTTTGTATATATATATGTTCATGTCTTTACTTTACTTTCATATATGCATTTATATTTTACTTCCTTACTCATCCATGCTCATTTATGTTCTCCTTCATTCTTTAAAAGCAATTTGGAAGTTTCATTATTTTATTTTATGCTTGAAAATGATCAATTAATTTTGAAATTGTTTTAGTGTTTTAATTATTGTTTATTAATATATTATTATTATTATTATTATAGCTCTGGTTTTTATTTTCAGGAAATCTTGGAAAAGATTATAATCTGGAAGCAGTGCAGATAGTGATTAGGCACGGGGATAGAGCACCACTTCAGTTTGTCCGTAATCAGTCCAATTTAAAGTGCGAACTTACTGATGACAGACATTTAAAATTTGATGAGTTTGCAAATTTTATTTTGGCATCAAAGCATAAACGTGCTGTTGGGGGTGTTTTTAAAGACTTTCCTTTAATCCCAGAAACCTCCGAGTGTATTCCGAGTCATTTAACAAAGCTTGGTGCTTTACAGCATATCTATAATGGAATCCTCCTTCATGAGTCGTATATTAAGAATTGGAATCTTATTTTTTCCAAATGGGGTGAAGAAGTTTCAGTTTTTAGTACAGCTTATTCCCGAACATTTCAAAGTGCAGTTTCATTTTTATACGGATTTTTACCAAATTTTGATTTATCCAAGGTAAAACTTAATTTATCACCCAGTACAAGGTTTTGTTTTCCACAGTCCTCTTGCACATGTCCACATTTAGATCATTTACAAAAACTCTCCGATGCTGAAACTGTTTCACATATTTTTTCTCATCCAGCAGTTCACACACTTCTGAAACAACTAAATGAGGTCCTAAATATTTACGCAGTAGATAAAAAGATTACTTCAGCTATTAGACTCTTTGATATGTTGATGGGTTATGTATGTCATGGGACAGCTCTTCCATGTAAAAATCATAATTGTATTACTATGGATCAAATTACTACGTTAGTTCACTTTTTAGAATGGAGTGGACGTCAGAATGCACAAAGCCTTGTCTCTAGAAAATGTTCATATCTTAAAATTCATGGACTTCTTACTTTAATTGTTCAGAATATGCTCAACTTAACTCTAAATCACAAATATCCAAAATTTGTCCTTTATTCGGGACATGATGTGACTCTCACGCCATTGGCCATTACTATGGGAATTTACGATGGGAACATTCCTCCCTATGCATCACGTTTGATTTTTGAACTCTATAGTCAAATCAGACAAGGGAGAAAACACTACTTTATCAGGGTATTATATAATGGGAAGGATTTAACAAAAACGACTACTTTTTGTTCATATAAAACTGTTAACATTACCAACAGCGATTGTCCATTAGAAAAGTTTGTCAAATTTGTTTTCGGTGATATGTTACAACTTTTCAATGCAACTAGTTATGAAGAAGCTTGCATCAATCCTACAATAGTTAAAAAAAATAAGAAAAACCATCTTCATTAGCTAGGACCTATATGTACATTTGGAAATATTTTAAAAATATTTTTATATATATGTAAAAAAAATAATTAAAAATCCACAAATATTTTGCTATTTGATAGACTCAAATACAGTAACGATTTTAATAATGTATCTAAGATACAGTGTCAGTATTTAAAGATGAAATGAAAAATTAGAAAATAAAAGTAAATCAAAAAGTAAAAAGTGCATTTGTATTTAAGGAAGAAATGTTTGTTTAGAATATGATGGATGTTTTTTAACATAATTTTTTTTTAGCTATCTATATTTGGCACATAACCTATTCATGAATTAACAAGCTCAAATACATTACTAAGATAATTCATAAGTTAGATTCCGAAAGGATCACTATAAATGAACTTCCAAACATCACATGATCACCATTTCTTATGCTTACTCATAATTGTTATTAAAACAGGTAAAACTCTAGTGCAAGCCAGAGTAATCAATGGATGCCACAAGCCAGAAACTAGTCTGGGGATATTGGATGAGTAGGCACTAGATAGGGATTTTATGCACAAGCTTTCTGGCATCCTTTGATTATTCTAGCTTGCATTGAGTGGCACTATTGTATGGAGAGTTTTGTCTGTTTTTATAAATGAACTTGTAAATAACACTTACCTTTTTGTTATATCAATGTCAATCATTTCAAACATTAATGCTTGATTTATTACTATGTAATAAACTGAAGGTCAGATAAAAGTGATCATCTTTTATCTGACAAAATAGGTTGGTATTAATATAACAAAAAGGGAGGTGTTATTTACAACTTTATTTATAGTGATTCTTTGGGAATCTAGCTTATAAATTAGTAATGTACAGTAGTTGGACTTGTTTACTCTGCGAATAAACTTATATTCTTTACCTATTTGATAAGCTGTAAATTTACATGCTCATTAAAATCTATAATATTCTGCATGTGTAATAATAAAAATTTGAAATTGTAAATATTAAATCTTTAAGGCTCCATTTACTATTTTTATTGTATAGAAAAAAATAGAAATTATATCCAGCTGTATTAAACATTTAATAATTCATATTATAATACCAGTAAATGTTTTATTACATATGTAGATATTTATTTGTGTAAACGTATTTATTTATTTGTGCAAAGATCTTTGTACCAAAATGAGTACTCTGCCTTGTACTTTAATGAGCTAATGTAAAAAGATTTTATTAAATACTACCATGGACTTGGATGTACATTAAGGCTTTAACATCAAATCGATCTTATTAGAACTAAAATAATGAGCATGCTAATAGTTCTAACAAGCTTTATCGATAAATGCTGCAAGAAAAGCATTTAAAATATCTATCTAGAAACTATCCCCATCCTCCAACCGGTTATAAGCTATGGGCTATCCGCAGTAAGGCACTAGGTCTTCAAATTCAGCTATCTAACTTAAATAGTTATAAAGGTCTGAAAAAACTTCAGCCACATGATATGGTTTGAGGATGGGGAAAGTTTCTAGATAGAGCTTGCTTCTCTTGCGGCATTTATCAATAAAGCTTGTTAGAGCTATTAGCACACTCATTATTTTAGTTTATAATTACTAGCATATCAAATTAAGTCACATGATATATGACTTGATTTTATTTATTATCTTATTAGAAGTATTTAAATAAAGAATGATGTTGCTGTACTGTTGGAGTCACCTCACAGGCAGTTGAAAATGTCTGAAACACCGTGAAAAGGTACAGAATGGAGAGGAAAATGTATTGCATAAATCAATTTATAAATATACATATGTATATATAAACTTATTCACAGAACAACTGAATCTCAATATGCTATTGTAATAATTCATAAGTAAGATTCCTAAAGACATATATTTTTACAAACTTTCAAACAATGCCTGTTTCGCTGTATCAATGTCAATCTATTGATTCTCGTTTGTTTGACCAATAGAAAGTAGTCATTGTTTGCCAGTTTGTTATATAATATTTCTTTTGGAATCTGACTTCCAAATTATGTTCATTGAATAAGTTTGTATTTTCAGCATTACATATTTAATAGCAATAATTAATTTATAGGCTCGTTAAAATTATTAGAATTTGTATATGTAACCTTGCATTTATTCCAAGAGTAAGTTTATACACAAACATATATATGCATAAATATGTTTCATATAAATAAGATTCATGCCTATTCTGATTTGTGGTTGGTGATGTTTGAAGGGTTAGCACTATTTTAAAGGGAGTTTAGAATTCATAATTTGACTATATGTAATATATATATCTCATAAAGGTACTTAAATATTCTAATGGATAATGCATTATAATTTGTAACTCATAATGCATTAAATTATATAAATTTTATGTGTGTGTGTACAATAGTTAATGACTTCAATGGTATGATTAGTACAGCTACCTACCATGGCCTCAACTAGGTGAAACTTGAAAATAAGGATTTTGAAGTAAGCATAATTTTTTCACAATAGCCTACCCATGCTAATAAATTGTTCTCAGTAAATGGATGAGTAGCCTTAAAGAGAACAAGAAAGAAACATCAGAAAAGCCTTTACTGAAAGAGGACTAACTTATTGGGCAAGATCTATGACTTTATAGCTTCTTTCTGAAGGGATTCTGGATTTTTGCCTTAAAGGGGCCTATTTAAGGATGTTTTCACCTCTCTCTCTATATAATTAGTATAAAACCACCATACCAAACATAAGTAATGATCAGTCATCAGATACATACATGTTTTTGATACTATATTATTAGAAAATTGTGACTATGATCTACAAGTTTAACGATTTTGGCTTTGATTGATAATGTGAAGTGTATAAGTTACATAGATGGCTAAAGGTAAAAAACGTTAAATACTACTCTCTGGGTAAAAATTTAATACCAATCCAGAAATATCAGTAACTTAAATAAATCTAAATACAACTTTGAGATAACAAAATAAATTAATTTAATATCAGTAACAAAATAGGAAAAGAATAAAGAGTAAAAATCAATTAGAAATTTCAATAGCTTATTGATAACTGATGTGTCAATTTCTATCCACGCTCAATAGATAAATATAATCCTTGTAATGTATCTTCATGCATCCATTTGGGTATAACTGCAATATATATGTTAAGAACAGAAATCAATTATAAATTATACCACCATTATGCAGACAGTCTGCTGCTACTGTAATATGTAAATCGTACTTGCATTTATTAAGTTTCTTCACAGTTCATTATACTTCATTACACTTCATTCCCTTCAGTACACTTCTACATAAATTGTAGCAGGAGTTTTTATACAAGAGTCCATTTATGCATAATTGTTTCTCATTTACATAATTGATATATTTACTACAGGCTTGAGTAATCAATATACATGAGATGGAAGTGGATTCAAAAATCTTCAGACATTCTGCTAACTATTGGGCTTCAATGAAAAGCATTGGATTTGCACTCACAAATCCAGGATCCATCTTCATTTTATTTAAAGCAGGGGTCCCCAACCTTTTTGCACTTAAGAGCACATTCCATAATACCGGCCAGGTGGCGGGCACCATTTATTTTTTCAGCTAGGTGGCGGGCACCATTTATTTTTTATCTGGACATAATTGCTGAGATATTCTTGACTTCGTTTACGGAGAAGCCACAGTTCATCACATCACATCACATGTAAATTTATAGTTGGATATTGTTAATAATACACATAATGTACAAAAAAATATTTATTTCAAAAATTAAATTTTAACATATAATTAACGTTTATATTTTTACGCTGTAAAAGTATAGTATGCCTTACAATTTGATTACAATATAATACAATAATTCATAAAAAAAATTCAAAAATTAAATTTATTTGTATCAGATAATTTTTTATCGTGTTCGGATAGCGGCGGGCACACATAAAATGGTCTGCGGGCGCCATGGTGCCTGCGGGCATAGGGTTGGGGACCCCTGATTTAAAGTATTTAAATTAATGACTTAAATTTTTCAAATATCTTTAAGATTTTGAACCCAAGTTACATTGTTTATCTGTGTAATTAAAGCAGGCAAAACTCTCCATACATTAGTGCCACTCACTGCAAACCAGAGTAATCAATGAAATGCCACAAGGTTTGTGCATAATATCCTTATCTAGTGCCGACTCATACAATATCCCCAGACTAGTTTTTGGCTTGTGGCCTTCGTCAATGAGGAGCCTTGGATGCATCTAGATCTTAGGATCTAATGCAACCCTCCAGCATCCACCTTTTATCTCAACTACAAAACTGGCTCCTCGCTGATGAAGACCACAAGCCAGAAACTAGTCTGGGGATATTGGATGAGTAGATACTAGATAGGGATTTTATGCACAATCCTTCTGGCATCCATTGATTATTCTGGCTTGCACTGAGTGGTATTAATGTATGGATAGTTTTGCCTGTTTTAATAACAGTTATGAGCAAGCATAAGAAATGGTGATCATGTGATATCTGTGTAATTCTGAACTGGTAAGCCAATTATATATTTTGGTGGTCTCAATCCTACAGATGTGTTTGACCTTTAGTAAAGGATAGTTTACAGCAAACAAAGCATTGCAGAGTACTCACAGTTTATTCACAACAGTAGAATGTATGTGTTGATGCATACATGCAATGATTGAGAAGTTACATAATTATTCTGGCTTGCACTGAATGGCACTACTGTAAGGAGAGTTTTGCCTTTTTAGTAACAGTTATGAGCAAGCACAAGAAATGGTGATCATGTGATGTTTAGCGGTTTAATATTAAAAGAATTTAAATAAGTTAATTGTTTCAGTCATAAATTTTTAATAATAAAGATTCTTCAATTCTTTTTATTTCATTTCTCTCAAAGAAGACAACCATAGCATCACCAAAATTAAGTATGCCTGATTATATATATATGACATAGTAGAGCCCTTATGTGTGTGATACTTGGTTACAAGTTTTGATGCAGATATAGAACCATAAATAATGTGCATTTAACTCACATACATATAGACACTTTCTAATGTTTATACAGTATGAATACAAATCTATGATACACTTTTAATAATATATAAATTACTACATTCATATGTTTGAAAATAAAGTTAAGAAATAATTTCATTTACTATCTAGAAATTAATAAACCAAACTGCAATGAGTTGCTTATTTTTTCTACCTACCCAAATAATTCTATTGAATTCATGATAAATGCTGTAATTAATCTTTAAAAAAATATTAAACTGCTAAATGTATAGATAAACAAATTTCTGAAGGAAAAAAAATGTCTAGATTTTTTAAAAAGATTACATTCCAATTCCTAAGTGGAAGGAGAGAAAAAATCTCTAAATAAGTTGAGCTGCATTTTAAAAAATAAAAAATGGAGAGGATTAACCAGCAAAAACAAATTATTTTGTTTTTGTACTAATATGAATAACACAGTATTTTAAAAATTTATATTGTTAATAGTAAAGTAAATTTTTACAGTATACAGAAAGTGTATGTATGTATATATATATAAACAAATTGTACCAAATTCAGACTTAGTAAAACTATTCAAAATTAAAATTAATAATTTACAATCAATGGTTCCATTATCAAGCCAGATTTCTCAAGTGCAAAGTCACCCAAGTACAAAACAAATTTATACTACACTATAAATAGTCAATAAAAATTAAAGTCATATATCATATGACCTAATCTTTTCTTAAGCTTGTAAATAAAAAATAATGAGCTGTGAAAATGCCAGCAAGAGGAAGCATTTAAAAATCTCTATCTAAACACACCCTAACCTCAGACCAATGGTTTCATGCTTTGGCACTCCTCAGTGAGGGGTTAGTGTTTGAAACTACCCTAGTGCCTCACTGAGGAGTGCCCAAGCTTATTGATAAATGCCAGCAAGAGGAAGCAATTAAAAATCTTTATCTACAAACCATATTCTAACCTCAGGCCAATGGTTTCATGCTTTGGCTCTCCTCAGTGAGGGGCTAGTATTTGAAACTACCCTAGTGCTTCACTGAGGAGTGCCAAAGCATGAAACCATTGGTCTGAGGTTAGGGTGTGGTTTCTAGATAGAGATTTTTAAATGCTTTCTCTTGCTGGCATTTATCAATAAGTTTGTTAGACCAATTACCACAGCTCATTATTTTTTATACTACACTACTTTCGCATAATTCTAACTAATATTACAGTTATTTTTTAGATAGTTAACAGCTTCATAAAATTTCAATAATAGAGCTTCTATATATATATATACCGATCTATGGATAGTAAAATTAATGCTTATTTAAATTTTCACAGATTTCGTAATGAAGGGATAAAAAGTCTACTGTTGATATCCAAAAAGTTCTGAAATAAGGATTTTCAATGATGTAGACACTAAAAATGTATGGTGATTAAAATTATAAATTCAAATTGATATCTCTTACATCAAATAGATAACTATAATTCATTTATTTTATAAATTAAAAAGGCAAATCAGCCTGCCAGGACATATCTACAGCATACATCAAAAATAATTGTCTTATAAATACTTTATCATTTCTACAGATTGTATTCGAACCTTGTTTAATCAACATCTTTTAAAAAATTAAACCATAGGCATGAATATCATTATGAGAGGCACCACCAAGTTATGTCCAGACTTAGAATAGTATTATGAGAATAAAATAATAAAGAATCCCCCCCCCACACACACTTACAGATATCATTGAATAATTAATGTAATTTTATTATCAAGTCTCAATGAGATATATGTAATTCTATATACAAAATATAGCAAAGCAACAAGTATATTTATTCTTTCAATGATCTCTAATCTTCTCTCTCAATAAGGAAACTAGTTTTTACTGTACTTGCTTCTATTTCTGGACTGGCTGATCCCATAGACAGATCTTTGAGTTAGATTTCTAGATTTAAATAAGCTTGTATTTTTTATTACTTAATATTTAATTATATAGAAAGTAAACAAACGTCCACACCAGAACTGTTTAAACAAGATGATAAACCTGAAGGATACTTTCATTCCAGCCATAAGATAAAGTCTTTAAGGAAATAAGAGTGGCTGTCTTATTTCCAAACTCAATGGTAATCTATGAACCAATCTAAAGTGTCTAGAAGTGAGAGCATGAACATATAAATCATTCACTTTAAATCTATTTCTTAATTTAATATTCTTATTAGCATTTATGAAATATTAAAAGTTACTTTGTGTCAATATTAGACAATGTTAAATTATGTAATACTCTATAAATTTTACAAGCGCAGTGTTTAAATTGTAACTATATGGAGGGTAAAGAAACATCCACACCAGAGCCCGTTTAAACAAGATGTTAAACTGTAAGAATAGTCTCACCCCAGCCACAAGATAAAGTCTTTAGGAAATTTTAATATTTCGGTTGTCTTCTGATACTTCGTGTCAGCCGCTAGAGGCGGGATTTCTAGCTAAATTTCTAGAAATATGCCGTTTCCGCGGCCGCACCCAAGCCTTTAAGCATTCTTTCTAAAATAAATCCTAGAAAGATTGTTAACTCGGAGTTAAGTCTTCTTTCTATGCTAAAAGGTAGACTGTTAACTCGGAGTTAAGTCTTCTTTCTACGATAAAATCTAGAAAGAATGTTAACTCGGCTTAGCGGCTAACGGTGTGGCTTTTTCCGATGCTAAAAGCAGAGGAAAATACCGTAGTTGTTTGTGTCATGCACTATATCGTAATGCTGTGTTATGTATTTGATGTAACAATATCGTACGAGGGTGTATTAATTTGATCGTGTCAAAATTATTTAAATTTTCATTGGTACCTTTTTTTTTTTAAGACGAATTGATGTACTGTTACATTTTAACAATTTTAACAGTATCGTGATTGTTCCTCATAAATTTATATTCCTCCTAAATTTTCGATTACGGTGGGTTAGGGTAATATTTTAAAGATCACGCTTTGAGTCACGTTTCAGCGAGAAATTTTCCGAGACAAAAAGTATGGCAAATTCGAAAACAGAAAATATGAAAAGATGGGAATTGCCAGACATGGAAGCCGCCAGTGCTGTAACATTTCTACAGCAGAAAAACATCCTGCTGAAAGAAAAAAAGATGTTTGTGTGGCGAATGTATGAGACTTGAGGTCCATAAAGATCTTTGGACTTTCATTTGTAAGTCTCGTTCTTGCCGAAAGAAATGTGCACTTCGAAAAGGCAGCTGGTTTGAGGGATTTCAAATGCCGTTCGTCAAGTCTTTACGTTTGCTGCATTACCGGAGCCATGACGAGTTGACCGTACAGCATGCCATTAATGATATTGAAATGTCTACCAGTAAATATTATTAACCAAATTGATAAATAAAGTAACATAACATACACACACAATAATTGTTGTTAACCAAAAAATGTAAATTATTATTTAAAAATACACAAAAACACCCCTCCCACTAATTGTTGTCAATCAAATGTAAACAAATTAAAGTAACGAAAATTATTATTTAAAGATCCATAACCCCCCCCCCCCGTTGTTTCTTTAATTTTGTCACTTAAATTTTTAAAAACAGTATTACTATTTAAACACAACCCAAATTACTATTTAAACGTACACCAAAAAAGATCCTTTCTTGTCAATAATAATCAAATTAAGAACTATTATTGTCCCATTGTCAAAAATATTAGGTTTTTGGGAAACCAAAACAATAATTTATAAACGAAAAAAAAGTCAATCGGTTGTCAATCAAATGTAATAAATAAAAGTAACTTCAATTTTGATTTAAACATACACACACACAAAAAAAACCCTTTCTCCAAATAATTGCTGTCGGCAATCAAATGTAAAATAAAAAGGAAGGTAAATTAGTATTTAATCATCATCCAAAAACACCCACCCCTCTCACTAATTATTGTCAGCAATCAAATGTACACCACCACTAAAAGTAACGTAAACTACTATTCTTTAAACGGTTACACCCTTTTCCCCAATAATTGTTGTCTACAATCGTACATACAAAAAAACACCCCTCCCAATAATTAGTATCGGCAATCAAATGTAAACCAATCAAAGTAAGACCGTAACTTAAAACTACTATTGTTTAAACGGTTAACCCACCCCTTCACCCAATAATTGTTGTCTACAACCGTACACACAAAAAAACACCCCTCCCAATAATTAGTGTCAAACAAATGTAAACCAATCAAAGTAAGACGGTAACTTATTATTTAAACGTAACCCAAATTACTATTTGAAACTACACCGAAAAACAACCTTTTGTCAATAAAAATTAAACAAACAACAACTATTATTGTCCCATTGTCAAAAATATTTATTCGTAGAAACAAAAATCATAATTTATAAATGAAAGGAAGTCATATCGGTCGTTAATCAAATGTAAACCGATAAAAGTAACGGTTTTAATTTTTATTTAAACATACACACACACACGCGAAAAAAAAAAAAACAACACTTCTCCCGATAATTGTTGTCGGCAATCAAACGTAAACCTATCAAAGTAACGTAAATTATTATTTAATCGTACACAAAAACACCCCTCCCACTAATTGTTCTCGGCAATCAAATGGAAACCTATCAAAGTAACGTCAATTATTATTTAAAGATCCATCCAAAAAAAACCCGTTCTCTCTTAAATTTCGGCAATCCAATTTTACAAAAACAGTAATACTATTTAAAAAAAAACAAAACACAAATTACTATTTGAACACACACCAAAAAAGACCCGTTCTCTCTTAAATTTCGGCAATCCAATTTTACAAAAACAGTAATACTATTTAAAAAAAAAACACAAATTACTATTTGAACACACACCAAAAAAGACCCGTTCTCTCTTAAATTTCGGCAATCCAAAAAAAACAACTATTATTATACCATCGTCAAAAATATTATTTGGGAAAAATAATTCAGAAACGAAAGAAAGTAAACTTTGTAAACAAACAAAAAAAAAAAATCAATATTAATAGAGAATCACTGGGCCGGAAACATTATATTAATGTGTTTTTGATTAGAAATCACGCCTCTAGCGACTGACACGAAGGATCAGATGACAACCAATATTTCATTTGTGCTAATAAGAATATTAAATTAAGAAATAGATTTAAAGTGAATGATTTATATATTCATGCTCTCACTTTTAGACACTTAAGATTGCCTCATAAATTACCATGTGAGTTTGGAAATAAGATGGTCGCTCTTATTTCCTTAGAGACTTTATATTTTGTGACTGGGGCGAGAGTATCCTTAGAGTTTTATCATCTTGTTTAAACGGCACTGGTGTAGAGGTTTGTTTACTTTCTGTATAGTTACAATTTAAACACTGCACTTGTAAAATTTATAACTATTATTTAATAAAAAAAAAAAACTCAAATTAAATATTTCAATAATACAGAGCTGTTAAATAAATAATCTAATGGCTTTATTGTTTGAAAGTTTATAAGAAGTTCAAATGCCGGAAATATCAGAATTCAAATCAATCCCAAGGCCTTACATTCCAGAGTCTGGCACCCTATGACTACCCTAAATTACACAGGCTATGGTTATCATCATAAATAAATAACTGAATAGCTTTATTGTTCAGGAGTTTATAAGAACTTTAGGTACTAGAAATGCCAGAACTGGACTCAATCCAAAGAAATGGACTAAACCATGCATGGTATTAATATCACTATAAATAAATAATGTAATGCTTTATCGCTCAAGAATTTGAATGCTGGAAATTCTAGAACTAAAATCAATCTGAGAACCTCTTAATACCAGGGTCTGGCACACTACTAGTACACTGAATCATGCAAGGCAGATAACAAATAAGTAAACTTTCTTAGTAATATAACAAAATTAAACAAATGAAATAATAAACCTTTTATCTCTTTATTATAGACTTCCTGTTTTTAAAACATATATAAACTATTGAAAATTAAAGTAAGCATTAATTTTACCATGTAATACTAAATTGTCCATGCACACAATCCTTTATTTACCACCCTTTTTTACAGTTTCGATTGCCCCAGCCATCTTCAGAACTTTATATTGAGGTTAGGAGATATAAAGTTCTGAAGATGGCTGGGGCAATCAAAACTGTAAGCTATAAAAAAGGGTGGTAAATAAAGCACTGTGTAACAGTAGTAAAGTGCATGGGCAATTTAGTATTATATGGTATACATTTGGCAATGCAATAAGAAAGAGTAGTTATTATACTTCTTGAAGAAGCATTATTTTTACTAACTATAGTTTCATATATATATATATATATTGAAACAGACACATTGTTTCACACATATTTTAAAGATTTCTTTTCCCCCCAGTTAAAGTAGTTTAAATTAAAAATAAAACCGACTTGGTTCAGTAAATAAAAATTTAAATAAAGAAGCAAGTGACTGTGAATTAAAGTCACTTTCCAACTGTGTTATAAAAACAAATATATAAATCTTTATCATTAATTGATAAATCTTCAATTTAAAATATTACAGATACAATTTATTTTAGAGCTATATGTTTTCAGATTTAAATGTAAAAGCACTTAAATATAGCATCACCTTCTTACCTTGGGCTCTTAATCAGGTGTTTTTTAAAACATGTTGGGAGATAAAAACATGGGAAGCAGAATAAAAGGAACAGCTTAATTAAATAAGTTAGTTACAGTTAGAGTTACAGTACAATCAGTTACTAGGATGGTCAAGAGAGACCTGTTACAAATTGTAGTCATTGCCACACAATTTATTAGTTCGAAATTCTAAAATAACCAAGTTGGAAATCGCAGTTATCATCAACAGAAGAAAAACTTATAGTTACTGGATAACTGAATAATGGAAAAGTGCATTATTAATTTGGAAAGCTTCAAAATAAACGGCTAGAAAGCAGTTCTTCCTCTCTCTCCAACCATGTGAAGCCTAAAAATCAGAAAACACGCCTAAGTAACAGAAACAGTAGTTCATTGTGCCATTCAGCCCAAATAAAACCCTTCTTGATGTGAACATTTAAATGTCAAGGTAAAGAAAAATTTAGATACATTTATAACATTCAAATATACTTTTTGGAAACGCATTTATTGAAATAATTAATGTATAAAATAAAATGCAATTTTTCAAATGATTGATTTATCAAATGAAATATAAGAAAATAATGTTTTTAAAGAATAATGTTTTAAAGAATAATAATTATACTGATTTTAAGAACTTAAAAATATTGATTTAAAAATAAATGAAAAATATAATAATATGAGAGTTAAATTAAAGATGTACTTACGTATACGTGAATACAGAATTTGTAATGCTTCTATAGAAAAATTAAATTGAATATGTTTCTACTTCAAATATGCACAGGGATTAGATATACCTTTATAATACACAAATTAAAAATGCTTCTATGTAAAAATTAAATTGAATATGTTTCTACATCAAATATGCACAGGGATTAAATATACTTTTATAGTCCATGGACTGAAAATGCTTCGGTATGAAAATTAAATTACATACAAGGGTTAATCTTTAAAGTACATGAGAGATATCAATCTATATCCATACATCTGTATCAAGAAAGAGTTAAATAAATGAATGACTTAAATCCACAAACCTGAATTAGGGTTAATATTTTGAATACACGAGTGACTTAGGTCTACATCCACACACCTGGATCAAGAAAGAGTTAAATAAATGAATGACTTAAATCTATAAATCTGAATTAGAGAATTAATATTTTGATATAAGTGAATGACATAAATCTACATCCATACGCCTGGATTAAAGATTAGTTAAATAAATGAATGACTTGAACCTACATCCAGATACTTGGATCAAAAATGCACTAAATAAATGAATGACGTAAATCTACATCCACCTGGATCAATGATGAATGACTTGAATTTATATCCATATACGTGGATCAAAGACGAATGACCGAGATCTATATCCATATACCAAAATCAAGGATATTTTGTACAGAACTTATAGTTGAAGGATTTATTGCACCAATCATCGATGGTTAATAAAACAATGATTAAATGTAAATCAAGATAGCCTAGGAATATATGCGCATATAGGAAAATGTAAATCCAAAGATGAACTATCAATAACTTTTGTTGTTAAATAAATAAATCGTTATCTAAAACTAATCTATCTAGTCAGTTTCATTTCACATCACTCATCATTTATTGCATTTGTTCACAACAATCTCATGCCTCCTGAGCTATGTTCTGCATAACCTGATCTGAATAAGTAAGGGTGTGGTAAGCTGGAACTATTAGTGGCGCCTTTTGGGAATCCAAACAAACAATTTTTCTAGATGTTTCCAGTCTCTTTAATGCTACAACCTCTGATGAGGAGGAAATATTATTGTAGGGAGCTAGGTAAACATTGGGTAAAGCCAATCTTTATTTCCTTCCTACAATATGCTCATCAGGAAATAGTTCAACTGAATTATATAGGTTGACAGGCAGCCCGGTTACAATATATATAAATAACAAAAGATGGCCATTGTAAATTTACAAGTTTATTTAAATGATTCTTTGAAAATTTAGTTCGTAAATCATCTTAGTAACATATTTGGATTTGCTTATTCTATGAGTAGGTTTATAAATATGTTCTACATACTATAAATAATTATTTTACCAATATCAATATAAATCTTTATGTTATTTTATACTGCTACAAAATAAACTATAATTTATTTTTTACTGATTAACACCCCTCTTTTTGCTCTGATGAAGAATGCAGGACAATGAAAACTGTAAGGAAAATAAAGGAGGAATTATATAAAACTTGCATTGAAGTATATATGAGGAGAGTATATAGAAAAGTTTGATATATAAGAATATATGAAGAAAGGTGCAAAGAAAGTGAAAAGGAGAATAATAAATAATACTCCTTTTTTATTATATTTGTTTTTTTTTTTCTCACATCCATTTCCCAATTTTCAGTCTAGTCAAAACTTTGCATATATATGTATTCCCGATGATTAATATATTTATTTAGAAAATTTGCAAACAATTGTTAAAAAATTAAATTTTTAATTGCATATGGCAAAGGAGGGATTATTAAAAGAAAGAAAATATTTTGTGGAATTTTGAAAAGAATTAAAAAAAAAATTAATTAAATGCTATGTGTGGAGTGAACTATTGTATGGTTGTGAAATGTGGACAATGAATAATAAAATTAGGAACAGATTGGAAGCCTTTCAGATGCGAACATAGAGAAGAATAAAAAAAACAACAGAAGAATAAAACAACAAATGAAGTTTTGAAAAGAGTAGATGAAAAAAGATTGATTGAGCAAATTAGAAAGAAAAACTGGATTGAACATATACTAAGAAGAATGTATAGTTTAATGAAAGATGTTTTGAAGGGAATGATGAATGGAAGCAAAAAGATTGACATTGTTGGATGATATAAGAGATGTGGAATTGAAGAGCTGGGCAATGGAGAGAATGGAAAGGAAAAGTGAATGAACTGATAATGTGACTACTCGCTGAATCTGTCCACGGGGCAGAATACTATTGATTGATTGATTAAAATGTGATGCACTGTGACTTCTCATACGGAGTCAGAAATTTCTCTGCAACTATGCCCAGAGAAACCTGTTACTGCCCTAAGTTTTCCCATATCCTGCTTCATTCCATTTCCACCACATAATCTTTGTCAACTCCATGGCTTTTATATCTAAATTCACCATATCTTCTCCTAAACCCAGCATAAAAACCAATAACCCATTTTCTGTATAATCACTTTATTTATATTTATTCTTCCATGACTTCATTATTTGTACCTTTTCTGCTTTCAGGCATTTACATTCAATTAATAGATGCCTAATATTTTCTATACCTTCTTTACACAACTTGCAGACTAAATCATCCACATTTCTTCATTTATGTGTATATTCCCTTGTTGCTAAAGATCCCATTTGAGCCTTAAACAGTAATCTACTTTCCTCGCTATTATCATAAATTAATTCACTTCCAATATTCCATTTACTTCTATATATATTTAAACTCTTTTTACTTTCCATACTAGTTCTCCATCTCCTTATTCTTTATTAATGCATCTATTCTTCTATCCCATTCCATACCACTATAACATTCAACAATTCTTCTAACACAATTATCCCACCTTTTGTATAAATATACTGACATAAATTCTTTATCCAAACTTTTGCATACCACATTACCTTTCTCACCCATCTTGTTGCCTGCCCTTTATTCATAACCCAATTAAATACTATTTAGACTATTCTTTTATTATCCATAAACTACAATCTACCAAACATTTTCATTTTGCATCTCTCGTACAAAAACTTGACCATCCCATTTCTCTTTGAATTGCCTCTTTTGTCGTTCACATATCTGTATCTAATGCATATAATATATGTGATGTACTGTGGCTTCTTCTTAAACCAAGTCAAGAATATCTGACCAATTATACCCAGATAAACCTGTTAGCCACTTAATTTTCCATTCCCACTCTAAGTTTTCCCATATTCTGTTCCATCCCATTTTCCACAACATAATCTTTGTCAACTCTATAGCCTTAATATCTAACTCCCCTTACCTTTTCCCAAACCCAGCATAAAAACCAATAATTCACTTTCTGTATAATCAATTTTTTCATATTTATTCTTCCATAACTTTATTATAAGTACCCTTTCTGTTTTCAAACATTTACATTCAATTAACAAATGCCTAATATTTTCTATTCCTTCAATTACATAATTTACAAAATAAATCACATTATTCTGCCACATAGTGGAGATAAATTGCATCTAAACATTTTTCATTCCCAATTTTTCAAATAATATAAAATCAAAAAGTAGAAAATAAAAGCTGTCTTTTTTTAAAAAAAAGAAACTCATAAATGAACTATCAAGAATACTGTAAAAGCATGGGGGGGGGAGGGATATTTTTTATTTTTCAATACATTTATGGGAATAAAAACATTTTTTTTAAAAATTATGTTTTACTTTCTTAAACTGCAGATTTATTTAAAGATTTCTTCTCTTCCACTTTGAAGTGGGATGTAATCTTTTTTAAAAATCTAAAAAGTTTTTTACCTTCAAAGGTTTTTTTTCTATCCATTCCACTTAGCAATTGACTTTTTTTTGTTGAAGATCAATAGCAACATTGATCATGAATTAAATAGAACTATTAGATCAAAATAGAAAAAAAAAATTAAGCATTCAGATTTGACACTGATAATGTCTTGGATAATTCAAAATGGTTTCCAACTCTGATTACTTAATTATCATTTAAATAGATATGAAGATATTTTATTCTTATAGATGTAATATTATGACAGAATAATAGGCAAATTCTTTCAAGATATCCATTAAACTGGGCTATCAAATTAAATTCATCTAATAAAATAGAATATATCATCTGAAACTAAATGTGTTTGCATATTTCATATAGACAAATTCAAGTTAAACTAATTTAACACCATTTAATATCAGTGAGTGCTTGTTATCATGCACATCTTAATGGTTCAGAACACTCAGTATAAATAGAACAATGTATAAGCAAATTTGAATCAACAGAAATACATTTAAATATGACCTGTATAGATAAGTGTAGTGATAAAATGCCAAACCTTGGAGCACAAAGTCCTCATATTGATTTCAGTTCTGATACTTGAACTTATGAACTTGATAAAGTCATTCAATCATTTATTTTTATTTCAATATAATGAAATGATTTTGATGGGGAATAAATAGCCTTTTTTCTACATCATATTAAGCAATGCAAGTTTTGATAAATATATGAATGGAATGTTTAGTATTCATACAAATATCTATTAAAAAATTACTATTATCTGACAATTGGGTTAATCTATCACTAACCATACCTTTCAGAGAAGTTGTTGGTCTTTTGTATCTTATAATAAAATATTTATAAATCCTTGAAAGCATTGCTTGGGTCTGTAGCTGAAATACAGTCCCATGAATAAGTACAATATCAAGTATCTTAATTTCTTATGAGAGTGATATACTATAAAATTAACAAATCAGTGTCCTGCTCCAGGAACCACTGAAAAATATAAAATACTTATCATTTATAAGTGAAATTACATCAATGGCCAGGGCTTTATTATCTGTACCATGATTAATCTAACATGCTTTTATTTTTGTTTAAACATCTAAAATATTGCGCATTATCACAGAGTTGTATTAATGTGCAATTTATCTCCATGCACTTTTGTATATTTCCATGCAGTAAACCATCATTAATCAGTAATAATTTAATTAAATGATGAGTATTATTGCTGGCAACTTATATCATTATTGACATAAGCATTATGTTCTAATGATCCTAATCATACATATAAATGTGAATATTAATTAAATACCATGTAAATATGTAATCTAAAAACATTATTTATTTACATACATTATAAAAATTTATAAAAACTTACACTTATTTAGAACAACATTAGATGAAAAAGTAGCTAACTTCTTGCAGGATATGTGTTTTTGTCAATCAAATGTGACATCATCAGCTGTTCAGGGACAAACTAAGATAATATTCATCATAGTAACTCAGTTTCTATTTAAACAGATTCACAATTCTCAATTGGATATTAAAGCATGAACATAAAACTGAATTGCTATATTTGAATTGCTTATGACAGCTGATTTGATTGACAGAAGCATGTGTACTGCAAGCTGTTAACTGATTTTTTATCAAATGTTGCTTCATATAAGACTATAAGTTTTTATAAAGGATCTAAATAAATAATGTTAATATGTATACATATAAAATAACAGATCAGAATAAGTTCAACTTTATTTTTTGTGAATTTTCATGTATTCACAAAACTAGTGATGTAGATAAGGCTGATAATTTGTATATAAAATGAGTATATCTTGCGATTCATAATATCAAATCCATTAGTATTAGTTATAATGTTCCAGACAAATCTATATTTACACATTTGACATGTTGTTTTAATCGAAGTAGACATATGATAATTTTCTTTTATTTTATATAATTCTATTCTTATCTAATCCTTCATGTATTATTTTCATCTTTAGTTTATGTTATTCTAAATATTTGTGGTTTTTGGATGGATTTAAATTCCTTTCAACTTTGAATCTCATTTCAAGCCTCATTAGTAAAGGTAAAAGCAAGCAAACACTCTGATGAGGATTTAAATATTAAGAATTTATATACATTTGGTAATCATTAGTTACTTAAGCTTATGCTAGATGATACTAGAGCGGACAACTGCTCTAGTCTTATCGTATTGTTTATTCTGGGAGTTTAATGATTTGTACTTTTTTTTTAAAAAAAAATATCATTTCAAGGAAGTTTGAAGTTGATTGATTATATGTTGCACATTTTGCTTATATATGCAGATACAAATTTACGAAGATATTTATTAGCTAATTTATTCCCTATATCAAAACATAAATTGTATTACTAGACGATTTACTGATAACAGTTAATATCGACCAAAGCAAATAAATAAAATTAAATTGCCATTTAAGTACAATTGGTAACTCAGTATTATAATTAAATGATTATGCTCTTCTTCTTAAAAGTTGTGAAACATAAACTTGGTATTCAAAAATGAAATAGTAGATGCCAAAAAAACCACCACAAATACTATTAAAGATTAAGGAGTTCAAATGGTAAAATCAACCTAGATATATATAAAAAAAATGAAAAAGTTGTTTGTCGAAAGTTGATTATATATATTAAATGTACATGCATGCCAGAGTTTATTTTTAATACTGTATATAAAAATAATTTGAAAAAAAAAATGTCAACGTTAAGATTTTATAACAGCAATCATGTAATTAAAATATACAAAATTTATAAATTATTCAAGTGATTTTTAATTGTTTCTTTATATAAAAATAATATAAGGTAACATAATCATTAAAAGTTAAAATGTCAATATTATATACGCAATTAAATTAATAAAATATTAACATAATTTCATTAAGGTCGATATCTGAATAAAGACAACTCACGGGAATTTATTACGTTCACCCACCAGATGGCAGAAAAAAAGAAAGACACCCTAAACGTAGCCTCAGTTTCGTGACAAACATGGATGAGTATGAGAGTGTCTTACTTGTTAAAAATGAAGTTTTTGTTTTTAAAATCCCTCCCAGACCTTCAAATAGGGGTTACAGGTAAATATTTGAGAAAATACTTTATGTTAGATCTTATTTCCCTTTTTGTTTTTTAATGACAAAAGAAATTATTATTGATTTCCATATTCTTCAACGTTAATACAATATAGCCACGTAACGTTATTTGATACTAATTTTATAAAAAAAATAATTGATAAATGAGAATGATAGTGTAGGTGTCAGAAATAAACAAAACTGTAAGAGAATGGTACTACCTGCCCACTAAGGCATTACATTTTGTTAGTTATTTTTTTGAACGTTATAATTAATCAAACTGTATATAAACAATTGAACATTAATAAAATAATCTATCTTACGTATAAATTAAATGTGCTTCTTGATCCGTATTGATAAAATAATGCGATAGAATTTGCTTTTAATAATCAAAATATTAAATTGCTGACATTTGCCACTGATGGTTTTAATATTGTCATTACAAAATACTATTCATTTAAAAAGTTATATACTTTAATAAATCTATTTCCTGAATAATCTTCGTGACCCTAATCGATTCTTTATTTAACTTCTTCCTTGAATTGCTGTGTTGTTATGTGTTAATCGTGAAGAATATGAATGAAGTTTTTTCAGTTTTGAATCCTGATTCATAGTAAAGTTAATAATATTAGATTTTTCAATTGATTGCCTATTTATTTATAAAATATTTGTCCAAATTATACGAGTCCTTGTATGTACATACGCAAAATAAGGAAAAAGTAATCGATAAGCGATATTTTCATTCAAGCGGTAGTGACAACATGGTAACACCTGCACGGTTGGGGTGAGGGTAGGGAGTCGATATATAATAATTGTAAATTTGTACAACGTTGGTAGATTGAAAATACCATGTTGATGAAAATGTGTCAATAATTAATTTTTTTAATTCGAATTTATAAAATGAAAAATTTAATGATTATCATGCCTTGAAGTCATACAGGAAATTCGGTTCACTTCTGCAAGTAAAATTCAAAAGAATACAGTCAGTTAAATTTCATATTGCTATAATAATAGTAAAATATGTCAAATAGTTGTGCTTTGTCTGAACTCCCTACAATTATACA
This sequence comes from Epiperipatus broadwayi, assembly GCA_028023455.1. Classification (NCBI taxonomy): domain Eukaryota; kingdom Metazoa; phylum Onychophora; class Udeonychophora; order Euonychophora; family Peripatidae; genus Epiperipatus; species Epiperipatus broadwayi. The sequence goes on along the minus strand of JAQFVV010006284.1, from coordinate 5,289,649 downwards.
GCAGCGATCGTAAGTAAAGTCGATCGGAAGGCACAACATAAAACCAATGATAACACTAGAATAAAGTAATTTAAACATTTTTATTTCATATCAGTAAATTGAATAATAAACATGTATAATATTTTACACTGATAGGATACAAAATATTCTTTAACATAAATATATAGATATACAGAACTAGCAATTGAGTATACCTATCTGCTTCCATTACATTGGCTTTAGTGTATACTAAAGTAATGTAGATAACTTCCAGCATATTTGAAAGATTACAAATGGAGCAGTAAGTAGTTTAACATTTTTCTGAAGTGAAATGGAATAATACAGTCTGTTGGTATGGTTAAATAAAAACAACATAAAATGTAATTTAGTGCTAATCTGCAGATTACATTAATTTAAAGTTTTGTATTAATTGTCTGATAAGAAAATAACCAATTAATTGTTTTAAGAATGTAATAGTTGAAAAACATTCTTGTGATTAAAATTACTCAAAGAGAACAAGATCCTATTAAAGGTACAGTCACTGGACCAGTAGAGCAGACATTTGATACGATTAGTTGGCTTATGTGAATGAGGACATAGGACTATATATACAATTTTATATAGTCCATTATTATTTCATGTTTGTATGTGTTTAATATATTTGTTTTTATTTAACCATATACACATGTTGCAAGAATTACTCTGACTGAATGTAGCAATTTAAATGCCTAAATATAACTTCATTGTATCAATATTTCATTTTCTGTGGTCAAGTTGCAATCTTTAAGTGTCTATATATATTCATTGGACCATTAGTAAGAGTGAATTTCCACTCTTGCTATTAAAAAGGAGAGAGATTGCCATGACAACAGTGAGAAATATTGATTACTATCTATATTGGTATGCTTAGGTGGTGTCTGGTTTCTAATGGTAAACATAATATAATATTGTGCTCCTATTTTTTCTAAAAATTTCGAAATTTATAGGAAAATTTTATTGAATAAGAAATATAACTATATACATTTGTTTTAGCCTAAAATAAATATTATTAACTATACATTAGATTTAAATAAATATAATGACTAAATGAAATTTTAGAAAACAACTCCTGATTGTTGAGCTGGTTTTTGCTAAATTAATTTTGAAAAAAAAAAAAAAAAGAAAATTAAAGTTTTGTAGTTAGATAATTATATTCTAAAAACATTTTTCTTTTGAATTTAACTTTGTTATAAATATATAATATTCCAAACACATCTTTTTAAAAAAACTTATTTTTACCAAAGCAAACTTCATTAAAAATATAGTCACCATTTAAATTATTTAAGATTATTTTATCTTTTATAAAACCTTCGTTTCAAATTGTATATTTCTGTTTTTGTTTTGTGTTCTAGATGAATTGTACATTAGTAAGATTATATAAAATATTAAAATGTTAATGATATTTGTGTTATTTTTTATGAAGTTTTAATTTTAAAAAATAAAAAATGTATTTGAATTCTATATTGTTGAATAATATAATCAATGTCATACATATTTTAATGTAATAAGCATTCAAATCAAATTTCAGTAGTGAAATAAAGTTCAATTTATCAGGCGATTTTAACTTTTTTGTAGTATGCATCCCCCAAAAAAATTCATTGTTTGAAAGCTAATAGATGGGACTGGTTATATTCTTTATTTTATTTTATTTATTTAATATTATTGTTTATTTTTTTCTTTTATAAGACAATGTGTCATATTGCTCTTACTTTATTTGTTATAAACTACAATCTTATTTTTTTAAATAAAGTCAACAAAATAAAAAGTCTGTGTCAATAACCTGCCTCTTCGGTGGTATCTTTGCGTCTATCTGGAGCCTGATTTCATTGAAATTTAAATATTGAAAATTAAATTTTGTTGCTTTTATAATTTTAAGATTATCACTTACATACATATACAATATAATTATAATTTTATGTAATTTTTTTTTATCTATACACTTTTTTATAAACAATTTATTGAAATTTTAATGATTTTAGTGAGCATGCAAATTTATTTTAAAATTACCAAATATATGTCGCTAAAAATATAAACCTCTTGATGGAGCAAACAAATCTAAATGTCCATCTTTTGTTACATCAATGCCAATTTATTTTGTCAAATAAGAAATTATCTTTTATCTGACATAATAGATTGGTATCGACGTAACAAAAGGTGGGCGTTATTATAAGTTCATTTAAATGATTCTTTGGGAATCTAACTTGTGAATTATCTTAACTTATTCGGACTTAGTCTGTAGACTTATAGTTATCAAATAAACTTTAGATTAAAAACTAAAATATAAGTATGAATAGATTGCTTTTGCCACGGGTATATGACATTGAATATTGAAAGTGCAATTGTCTAATTATTAGATATTGAATTTTTATTTACTCTGCATTAGAAATACAAACACTAATGCTAAGATGTTGGATATTAAATAAATATAAAGGTGTAGAGAATATATTCTTAATACATTATTATGAGAGATAGGAAAAGAGAATTGATACTTTGTTTAGAAAAAAAGGAAGTTTAGTTTTGGAAAATGATTGTGAATAAAAAATTGATTTAGACTAATTTAAGAATATGATAACACTAAATGTAGCTTATTTTTATTAATCTAAGAAAAAGAGGCAAAAACGAGATAAAAATTTTGACTGATTGTGATTTATTTAGAGACTGGAAGGAGAATATTGGATATTTATTTATGAAGTGTAGCATTATGAAAGAAGTGCCAAATTGAAGAATGGGAGAAGTAAAATTGGAGAAATTGCTAGTGTTAAAGATTTTCAGTATTTTTTTTTATTTTAAGATCTTTATGATAAAAATTAGGTATATAATAAATAGGATATTGTAATTAACAAAACAGTCTTTTATTAAAATGAGATAGGAGAAGAAAAGAAATGCATTGGCGTTAAAAGAATGATTTGGTAATTGAAGACTGAAAGGGATTATTAAAATTGGAAATGGAAAAGATATAATGTGTAATGTTTTCAGAAGATGGTAGTTTTTGTGCATGTGGATTAGTCATAGGATCATTTGACTTTATTTAAAGAGAAGCCAATTTGTTTAACATCAGTACCCAGAAACATAAACAAAAAATAAATTTTAAAGCATAGTAAAATTTAATATAAACAGAGCAAAACTCTCCATACAGTATTGCCACCTGTGCTAAACAGAGTAATCATGATGCCAGAAGGCTTGTGCATAAAATCCCTATCTAATGCCTACTCATCCAATATCCCCAGAAAATCATGTGATGCTTAATGGTTTAAAATTTAATATAATTAAATAAATCTTATGATACAATATAATATAAAATATCTTTACATAACAGCAATAATTGTATATATAATAATGATAATACATAAAAGCTCTTTTTGGCAAATATGAATTTTTGCCCTTTTTACTGTGTTGGAACTAGTTTACAATTACAATCTACATTGCATACATAGCATCATCCATCTCTTTTATATAAAATATGTTCTAATTAATTTTATATACAAGATAGCTGTCACTATGTATACAATATAGTTTGTAATTGTAGAATAGATCCAGCACACTGAAAAGGGCAAAAATTAATATTTGCTGAAATGAACTTTTATGTATTATTATTGCTATTTTATATATACAATTATTGCTGTTATATAAAGATATTTTGTATTATAATATATCGTATGATTTATTTAAATATATGTAAAAGCAGCATAATGGATTAAACTGCTTTCCATTTTTGATAATTTAATATAAATATATATTTTTACATTCAATACATATATGCTTGTAACAATACTATTTTAATAGATAAAAACTAATTTTATTTTATTATCTATAATTATATAGACCAGGATGGATTAATTCTAAATTGACTAGTAGCCATTTTGACATTTATTGATTAGTTTTTCTATACAATTTATTGGCATGATAGGTCGAAAATGTTAGGCATTTATGTATTATTTATTTGTTTAATATTATGTAAAATATTAGGGTCTCTATCAGTAACAATAGCTATGTTGTTTTTATTATTATATAATATGTATGTATATTTTACATAATATATACTGGATATTTATTTACTCTGATATCAAGGTTTATATCTAGGATATGAAAAATGTCTGGGGAGTATAATTATAGAAGATTATGAATTTAATAAAATAAAATTAATTTTTATCTATTAAAATAGTATTATTACAAGCATGTATGCATTGAATGTAAAAATATATATTTATATTTAATTATCAAAAATGGATAGTGTATAAAATATTAGTGTGTCTGTCAGTAACAGCAATTGTATTGTTTTTATTATTATTTCAAATGTAGACGGAAGTATTTGTTTATTATATACATGTTATATATAATTTGTTTATTAAAAGTATTTAATGTTTTTTTTTATCCATTATGTGAATAATTAAAATAATAATATGTATTAATGAATTTACATTATTTTTTGGGTTTAGAGAAGTACAGGTTGGCACGATATTGGATCTTTTTTTTTCTATAACATTAAAATAGTAATTTTGTTAGGAGATAATGATCTGGACCAACGGATGAGTGTTGGTTCAGCACGAAATACATATATTGGAGATCGTTTACCATTTTTGCATGTTTTGGTCATGGGTATTGGTTGTATGAGATAGAGTGGATATCTGAAGGGAACTTGAAAGTCTAGTTTAAATCTCCTATAATTACATCTAAGCTCCAAGTACATAAAGTATACTTGTATTCAAATATTAGAAAAAAATAATAAATGGAAGTTAAACAAATAAGCCTGAAGTCAAGTCTTTGAGGTCATGTGACATTCAAACACCCTTATGATAGATTGAGGTAGTTATCATAACTAATTTTTTTTTTTTATATTCCTCAACCAAGAATTAATTCTGGAATGTTTAATTTGAAGTCTGCTACACTATCTATATGCTAAACTACATAAGATTTGTCAAATTTATATAGAATATAGCTTTCAGTTTTTATTTATGTATGTATTGTATAGTTAATTACTTGGAAGTATTCATTTTGACCAAACTTTTTTTTTTTTTGCTTCAGTTAGAATTGATTCAGGTGGACTAAATTTCTCAGGTTCAGTGGTTATTTAGGAAGCAGAAGTTTTATTGTTGCTCATGCATAGCAGATGTACATAACAGTTGTTATTTAAGTTTTAAGGCAAGTAAATAGGCAAGAGAATATAATGGAGAATGGAAACATACTTTGACTTTGGACATCTTAAGTTCTGATGCTTCATTGTTTAAAGTGATTTAAATTAAAATTGTCCAAAATTTCATCTCTATAATTTTTTTTTTTTGTTCCAATTTCATTTAATCTTTGATGTTTATTCTATCCATCTTTTTATTTATTTAATCTTTTATAGAGATATTATTCTGCAATATATTTTTTTTTAAATTTTTCATGTGCATGAGTTGGGAACTTTCTAATTATTTTTATGATATTATAAATAATTCATAATATATAAAATACTGCAGCATTTTTACTTATTTATCAATTATAAATGTGGATAGAATTCATAGTCTGTTTATTTTTGTGTTTACTATAATTGATTCATTGTGCTCATTTTGAACTTTTCCCCTCATTAAAACTGCAAAATTATAATTAATAAACAAAATGATGTACAATTGAGCTGTGAACTACACTATATTTTATTTCAAAAACTCCTTCCTCTCAAACACATATATTATATAATTCACGTTTTGTTAATAAACATTAGAATAGTGTATGTATTGTTCATTGAACTGCCATCTACAGTACACGCATATTCTCGAGGTTATAGCCTCAGTAAATATTGCTTACGTAATCAATGTGCGTTTAATAAATTTATAATTACAACTTTAAATTACTGTAATAGATTTCTAACTATAAAATCTTTTCATTGACTCATTGTAAATCGAAAGATTTCGCGAGTATTAATGTGTAATAAGAAATGTGGACTTAATCAGTGAAGTATTGAATAGCTTCACGCTCGCAGATCTAACCACTTCAGCTTTACCTATTTAAATAGAAAGTAGGTTGAAGTAAAGAAGAGTTCCCCTCTTTATTTCCATAGCGTAAGCTTGTGGTTAAACACCTGTTGAGTCCCTACTATCGCATTTTACACGTATATTCTTGAGGTTATAGCCTTAATAAATATTACTTACATAATCAATGTGCATTTAATAAATTTATAATTACAACATGCACATATATATAACACAGATGCTTTTTGTATACAGAGCATGCATTTATAAAAAATTTAGTATAAACAAAATTTAAAAAATTAATAATGTAGTTATTAATAATAAATTGAGGAGATATCTATTTTATTTTACTAGTTTATTGAGACACTCTTGTCGATATTCTTTTTTTTTTTCCTTCACTTTTTTCTCTTATAAAAATATAATAGACTAGTCTCTTTATCAAGAAATTATGATCTCTTTAATTACTTTAATGTTTTAAAAAAGTATTAACTTTAAATATGTTTTAAAATTTTGTAAAACTTAGTATTATTTTAGAAAATATTTTTATTATGTCCGACACTCAGAGAAGGAAAATGAATGCCAAATAGCATAAAATTTGCAAATGTTAATGTTTTTTGTTTGTTTGTTTACATTTTTTTTTTGGATAGCCTATAATTGAAACGTAATTAGATATAATGTAATTAGTAGCTCCAATGTACATGTAATAATTTTAAATAAGTCCATGCATGTTTGATTATACATTCTTTTCTAATTAGTGTTTGGATAGTTGAAGTTATATAATCTTTGTATTTTTACATACATATTTATAGTGGAACCTAATTTTGCATTTTTTAAATATATTTTTGTTTACTATGAAAGTTACGTTTTTTTGCTTATTATTTTGTCTGCTTGCTATATTTAGGTTTAACAAGCATTTGCATATGTTTTATGGTTTTAAGTTTCTCTGTGGCCAAAATAAATTTTCAAGATAAATAGCTGTGTCATGTCACTTATAACTATTCTAGTGTCTAACTTATTGTAGAAGTGAGGCAAACATGTATTTGAATTGCCATTGGTAATCTTTAGTCATTACTTGCAATGACCTTAGTAGAATTTGTTCTATCATTTCAATAGTTGTCTCTTACATTATAAGAACATAGTTATAATGACAAAGAAAACTTTATCATGACTTCCTTAATGTTTTTTATCTAGCATTGTAGTTTGTTTATATTTTATATCAAATATTTCACAATGAAATCACTATTATAAATTCTTATTACTCATTCCACTATTTGTTTAAAGTCCACTAAATATTTTTAAAATTCTGTTTTAAAACAGTAAGGAGTAAAAATAATGAAAATATTAAGTATTTTAAGGCTGAAGTTATATTTAAAATAATCAACAAATCTTCAGTCCAGAGAAAATAAATCCGATTGATAAAAAAAATTATTGCAAGATATTTTTTTTTTTTGCCATTTATTTTAAGCATCAGCAATGAATTGTTCAAATTTTTAAATTTAAACTTTCAAAATTATCATTAGAATAAACAAACTTTTATCATAAATGTGTCTGTCTCCTATACATATTTTGTGCTGGAATTTTTAAATTGCAGATTAGAAAAACAGCTAACCTTTGATCTCTATGTAATCTTATAATACTGAGTTTGCTATTTTTGATTTTTTAATCAATCAAAAAAAATTTTTTTTTGTCCAGAAAATTTGTGAATCATATTTTACGATTAATGTTATGTTTTGACTGGAAGGTTGGAGGCCAGTAAATATTTTTTTTTTGTGATTGCTAAAATTGCTAATAATATTTTCAGATTTAATTTCTATTCTTGTTTAATATCTTACTTCTATTTTTCTTGTTTTTTTACATTATCTCTTCTAATGTAATTGTAAGCTATTGTATTTATGATCTGTCTTAATTTGCATTAAACCAATATATGACTCCTGGTCTGTGTATTAATTGTCTACTTGTTTTTCTTTTGTTGTTTTGCTTATTTGTTTAATCTTTGATATTTTTTTGAGACCATTTCCCAGGAGCTTCTGTTTGCCAGTTTGTTATTTATGAGAATTCATATCCAGATAGCTAATCAAATATTAGCCTTTTATTCTGACTATTAATTGCAGTTTAATTTTATTTTTACCAATAAATTTTTTTCATTTCATTAAATTTTAAATCTCTTCTAATGGTAGTACCACCCAGTGCAAGCCATAGAAATCAATGGATACTAAAAGGTTTGGATATCAAAATCCCCAAACCTTCTAGCATCCATTGATTACTATAGTTTGCATTGGGTGGCACTACTTGTGTAAGCATAAAAAATGGTGATCATGTGATATTTTAATGATTCATTAAATTTTGTTCATATGATTAATTTTAAATATTCTAAGTGTTAGAAGAAATGTATATTCAATTGTACAAGTACTTCATTTATAATTATTAACTGTATTTTTATTTTATTTATTCAAAGGTAATTTTAATGGGATGTTTAAAGCAATCACAGAAAGAAATATGAATATTGTATAAGTGTTTGAATTACGAAAATGATTATGAATGTTTCAATATTCTGTTTACAATGGAGTGTTTGCAGTATGATCACACAGTATTATGAATTATATACAGCATCACAAATATAACTATGATATGTTTACAATATGAACATGGAAATAAGTACTATGTTAATAATAAGAATAGAACCCAGTGAATAATTTCAAAAGACATTGTAAATGACTTCTCCAATGACCAATTGGAAAAAAAGTGTGCATGACGTTGAACTTCATAATAGATAAATGAAATTTGGTAAAGAAAAAAGCATGTGAATGAATTTAAAATATGATTTAATTTAAATTGAGTGAAAAAAAAAGCATTTAAAGTTGACATATCTATAGTTGAGATTTAATTGTATTGTAGCCTAATTGCTTTATTTGACTTTAAGTAGGGAATGCAACATATATACATTTAAATTACATAACAGCCATTATGCACATATGTTGTAATAACAAAATTGTATTTCAAGTAATCACTAGAAGTATATTCTAAGCAGTTTAATTCAATGATGAACTCAAAATTTCCCGATTAATTTCTGTGGAAACAAAAAAAAATGTCAGTTTGGTCAAGCGATTATTATACTCAACAAGCATTGTGCATTCTGAATATCATTCAACAAATAAAAATCTTGAAAATTATATTTTTATGTGTCTATGTGCAGTTTAGCACATTGGTAAAATTATAGATTCAGAGTAATTCTTAATTGCTTAACATAAAAAAAAATTTCAAGTTGTTTGTTGAATGATTGTTGCGTTCAATCTGCTACTGGGGTACTTGGATTATCACATGATTGTTCCAGTTTTAACTTTATGATTATTTATTTATCTAACAATTTATTTTTCAATTAATTTTTTGACAAAATTCAAATGTCAACATTTATGATTAAATCAAATTATTATTTTAATATAATAATAATAATGATGATGATGATGATTATAACAACAATAATAATAAAAAAGTACTACCGTAAATCAACTTTTATAAAAACCATATATAAAATCATCATGTTGAGAAAGTATATTATTAATAATAATAATAATAATAATAATAATAATAATAATAATAATAATAATAATAATAATAATAATAATAATAATAATAATAATAATAATAATAATAATAATAATAATAATAATAATAATAATAATAATAATAATAATAATAATAATAATAATAATAATAATAATAATAATAATAATAATAATAATAATAATAATAATAATAATAATAATAATAATAATAATAATAATAATAATAATAATAATAATAATAATAATAATAATAATAATAATAATAATAATAATAATAATAATAATAATAATAATAATAATAATAATAATAATAATAATAATAATAATAATAATAATAATAATAATAATAATAATAATAATAATAATAATAATAATAATAATAATAATAATAATAATAATAATAATAATAATAATAATAATAATAATAATAATAATAATAATAATAATAATAATAATAATAATAATAATAATAATAATAATAATAATAATAATAATAATAATAATAATAATAATAATAATAATAATAATAATAATAATAATAATAATAATAATTCAATTCAATTCTTTATTTATTTAATGTACATATCAACAGCATTTAGCCAATTATAGATTGCACAATAATACAAATCTAAATAAGCATTAAAAAAAATAATAATAATAATAATAAAATAAATAATACCAATAAAATAGAAAATCAATAAAATGCACAAATAAATAAAAAGGCAATATATCAAATGAAATTAAGGAAAATATTTTTTTATGAGGACTTTAGTGAATTGTTTAAAATCAAATTAAAAACATCATCATTACCAAAATCTTTGTTATAAGTTCTAGGTAAGCGAAATAAAGGGAAAATCTTAATACATCAGATTTACAATTTTTCAGTTCAAAAACATTATGAGTACGAGTATTATAATTTTTTTTTAGTACCTAAGTTAGAAAGCAAATTAGATACAGAAATATTCTGGGAGATGAATTTATGAAGAAGTTTGAGATCTCTTGTTTTTCGTCTCAGTAGTAAATCAATATAGTGTTCATTACTTAAACTATTTAATTTTGCAAATTTGTCAAAAACAGACTGAATTCTTATGATATCTGTCCTGTTATGAGGATTCCATATAATTGAACCATACTCCAAGATGGGAAGAACTAAGGATATAAAAAGTTTAATCTTTGTAAATTTATTAAATGCTTTTCCATATCTGTAAATAGCTCCTACAATTTTAAAAGATTTATTCACCATAAAATTAATGTGATTACGAAAAGATCCATTATTGGAAAATATTATTCCGAGATCTCTTTGATGATCATTTGTTATAATTTTAGAGTCCCCAATATAATAGGAAAACCTTAAGACTTCAGATTTTCTAGAGTAAGAGACAATGGAGCACTTATCCATATTTATATCTATATAATTATATTCACACCAATTCAAGAAATTATCTACATCACTTTGAAGTAAAAAACAGTCATTAATAGAATAAATATGCCTAAAAATTTTGCAATGATCTGCATAACATAGAAGATGTGAAAATTTAATGCATGTTTTTAGGTCATCAATGTATACATTAAATAATAAAGGTGCAAGAACACTGCCTTGAGGCACCCCAGTGAAGCAATAATAAGGTAATGACAATAATAATAATAATAATAATAATAATAATAATAATAATAATAATAATAATAATAATAATAATAATAATAATAATAATAATAATAATAATAATAATAATAATAATAATAATAATAATAATAATAATAATAATAATAATAATAATAATAATAATAATAATAATAATAATAATAATAATAATAATAATAATAATAATAATAATAATAATAATAATAATAATAATAATAATAATAATAATAATAATAATAATAATAATAATAATAATAATAATAATAATAATAATAATAATAATAATTCAATTCAATTCTTATTTATTTAATGTACATATCAACAGCATTTAGCCAATTATAGATTGCACAATAATACAAATCTAAATAAGCATTAAAAAAAAAATAATAATAATAATAATAAAATAAATAATACCAATAAAATAGAAAATCAATAAAATGCACAAATAAATAAAAAGGCAATATATCAAATGAAATTAAGGAAAATATTTTTTTATGAGGACTTTAGTGAATTGTTTAAAATCCAAATTAAAAACATCATCATTACCAAAATCTTTGTTATAAGTTCTAGGTAAACGAAATAAAGGGGAAAATCTTAATACATCAGATTTACAATTTTTCAGTTCAAAAACATTATGAGTACGAGTATTATAATTTTTTTTTAGTACCTAAGTTAGAAAGCAAATTAGATACAGAAATATTCTGGGAGATGAATTTATGAAGAAGTTTGAGATCTCTTGTTTTTAAGTCTCAGTAGTAAATCAATATAGTGTTCATTACTTAAACTATTTAATTTTGCAAATTTGTCAAAAACAGACTGAATTCTTATGATATCTGTCCTGTTATGAGGATTCCATATAATTGAACCATACTCCAAGATGGGAAGAACTAAGGATATAAAAAGTTTAATCTTTGTAAATTTATTAAATGCTTTTCCATATCTGTAAATAGCTCCTACAATTTTAAAAGATTTATTCACCATAAAATTAATGTGATTACGAAAAGATCCATTATTGGAAAATCGGATTATTCGAGATCTCTTTGATGATCATTTGTTATAATTTTAGAGTCCCCAATATAATAGGAAACTTAAGACTTCAGATTTTCTAGAGTAGAGAATGGAGCACTATCCATATTTATATCTATATAATTATATTCACCCAATTAAGAAATTATCTACATCACTTTGAAGTAAAAAACAGTCATTAATAGAATAAATATGCCTAAAAATTTTGCAATCATCTGCATAACATAGAAGATGTGAAAATTTAATGCATGTTTTAGGTCTCAATGTATACATTAAATAATAAAGGTGCAAGAAGCCTTGGGCCCCAGTGGATAATAAGTAAGAAATAAAAAATAAAATAATAAATAATAATAATAAAATAAAAAAAAAAAAAAAAATAAAAAAAAAAAAAAAATAATAATAATAATAATAATAATAATAATAATAATAATAATAATAATAATAATAATAATAATAATAATAATAATAATAATAATAATAATAATAATAATAATAATAATAATAATAATAATAATAATAATAATAATAATAATAATAATAATAATAATAATAATAATAATAATAATAATAATAATAATAATAATAATAATAATAATAATAATAATAATAATAATAATAATAATAATAATAATAATAATAATAATAATAATAATAATAATAATAATAATAATAATAATAATAATAATAATAATAATAATAATAATAATAATAATAATAATAATAATAATAATAATAATAATAATAATAATAATAATTTTTTCCAATCAAAAAAATAATAATAGTATGTTATGTTCAATTTACATATAGATGGTTAACATAATTGCCAGAAATTTAAAATTTGATAAAAACTATAAAGCTAAGAAAATATAGTTATTACATTAAAAAAATCAAGAAAACAAACTATTCAAAGATTTTTTAAAAAATTACTTTTATGTTTGTTATAATTTTTAAATTTTGATACAGTTTGAATTTTTAATAAGTTTCATTACATTTGCCATGAGATTATAATTGAAATCACCCACAGTGTGCAATACTTTTTTTTCCATATATCTTTAAAAATAACTCATAAATTAAATTCGAAATTACAGATTTCACCTGCTTATACATTTACAATATTTATATATATATCCACACCCATGTAAATGCATAACATGATCATTTTTATTTTTTGAGAAATAATTACAAAGTGATAATTTATCAATTTTATATATTGTACTGGTCAGTTCGCATACTCACTCAACTTGATCTAGAATCTCAACACAAGTACCTCGAGTCCAATCATGTGCGAGATACATTCAGGAACACTCATGAACTCTGCCCTGTATGCCCAGATTTCAGATTGAATTACTCAGGAGCAGCAATTCCGATGAAACTAGATTATTTAATTTATCGTTGGCCGACCTCACACAGCAGAGAAACAATGAGACTCAGGGGAAAATCATGGTAGGTGTGTGTATATATTGATATAGACAAGCACATATACTTAACCTTAGTGGGATCTTTTAACTCTACAAATCATGACATTTATACTTTAATAACTGTTTTAAAATTTAACTAAAATCAATTAATTAAAGAACTAGCAATAATCAGAGATGTTTGATTTTTAAGATTATATTTAATAATGAACATAAGTAGAAATCAGAAATTTATACATGTGAGTTGTATTAAATAATTATTAGCCTCATATTACAATAAGTTATATTGTGCTAATTCGCACTTTAAAATAGGTATTTACAGATAAGTTTATATTATTAGTACTTTTGATGCGGCATTATGATATTTCAATAATAAATCTAGTGCAGTTATATAGTGTATAATCATGATGACTTGCCCGAATTACAGAAGAGAAACACAACCTTGACTAATTCTAGGAGTTGCATAATTGTCGGTTAACTAACCGACCAAGTTATCATAAGTTTATGATATATGGAAATACATTTAATAAAGATTTATTTACTTTATTTGCATGATTAACGTATATGGGAGTATTTCTATAAATTATTAGCTCTAGAGTCGTTAAACGACATATCAATAGAAAATTACTTAGTTTGTAAAATACATTTAGTTAGACCATAACATCAGAAATATAGATATTGACAGATTTAAGCTTTTTAAAAAGGAGGAATATAATATAATTAAGTGTTGCGGTGTTAGCATAATGGCAAATAGGATTTACGGATCCGTTTCTTGGAAATGCTTTATCATTTGGAAAGAATAATATGCCGACTTGTCACACCCACATTTCGTGGAATCAGTTTCTTGGAATTAAGGGTCTATGACGGAGTTGCAATAGGCCGAATTTTGCCAGAATTATTCCATGCATTGATTTCGTTATGCGAGTAGACGGTCCAGGGTCATTCATTGCCCTGATTACGAACTAAAATGAAGATGAGACGACGTGGGCGGAACACGTTCTGACACACGTCTCTAGATAAAGCTTAATCACAAGGAATAATAGCCTATGCTAACAACGCATTGGATGGACTAATAAGTAGTAAAATATATAGAACTAAGCTTATAACCTATAGTAATAACATCAAAAATAATGATATGATTGGATTTACTAAACGTAATTTGAAAGGCATTATTATAATATATCTTTAAGTTTTAACATAAACTAATCCCCTTCCATCCCGCCTTTATTACATTTCTTAAATAAAACTCCACATACGTTAACACAATAGAAAATTAAGTCCAAGGTGTGCTTTAATAAAAGTATACATATATGTTTAAATGGGCAAGCATAAAGAAATGTAAAAGTAATATATATAATAAATATATTTGTTTTGAATTAATACTGCGCTAGTAAAGAGATTAACATTTGCATAATTCATAAATTAATCAAAGGTGGAACTTTAGTTTCCCCCCTCTGTTGTTTATGCAAAAAGTCTAATGATAAAAAAAAAACATTTAAAATCCTCTCCCAACCTAGCAAGCATTTATAGTTTTAAAAGTAAAAACAAATTAATTAACCACTTAGCGCTTCCCTCTAATGGCTAGGAGCTAAGCTAAAAATAACTATGCTGGTGAAAGTGGGAATTTGTTGAGATATCATTTAACATTTAAAATATATATATTAGATAAAGTATTAGGAAAATAATTGCCGCATCAAATTAAAAGTGAAATAAATTATGAGGCTAAACGAAAATAGTTATAGAATAAATTAGAGAGTCACTTATATTAGAAGATTACATATTTAAAGATTTTTAAAATCAATTATGGAACTGGTTACAGAGTTTACAAATCATTACTGTTAAATTCTTAAACATTTAAGAATTAATTAGAAGAAAACAGGCAAAACTCTCTATACAGTAGTACCACTCAGTGCCAACCAGAGTAATCAATGGATGCCAGAAGGCTTGTCCATAAAATCCCCATCTAGTGTCTACTCATCCAATATCCCCAGATTAGTTTCTGGTTTGTGGCCTTCATCAGTGAGGAGCTTTGGATCTGAGAGCACTGCACCTAGATCTTGGGATCTAATGCAACCCTCCAGCAGCCATCTTTTATCTCTAGTTAACTACAAAACTATGAGAATAAAATTTGAAAACAAAAAATATTTTCAATCTAAGTTCAATAGCTTATATAGTCATTTGCGTCTGAACCCAGTTCAGTACCCATACATTTTGGTGTCTTTGGCTCTTTAACAACCATAGCCACCACTATCCATATTAGGTAGGATTGGTGTAAAACCACTAAATATCACATGATCACTATTTCTTATGCTAGCACATAACTATATAAATCACACACAATAAATCATGATAAATTTTAAAAGGTAAAAAATAAATAAATTCCAGAAGCCCTTTAATTGCTATAACATAATCATCATCAACTGCTTATTGTATATATGACTTGGATTGTTTACTGTGATGAGAGTTTGGATTATTAAAATTTATTGTTATGCTTAGTAAATGGTTGTTGAGAGGAATGTAGGTTTCAAATTGATTGTACTACCATTAATTCTTCATTGTTAAGTATTGACAATAAACTATTGTTATTTGTTTAATAGGTTTTTTTTTTTTTGTACAAAAATAACTAACGTAAAAATTAATTTTTTTCTAGAGCATCAGATTGGAATTTAGCATCTCCTGATTGGTCAGGTCGCATGCGATTGGTTATCAAAGGAAATAATTGTCTTTTAAAATTAGAAGACAAAACATCGGGTATGTAGTAGCTTTATTTAGATATATATATTTGTGTGTATACACATACATTTATATAAGACCTCATAATGCAGAAGTTGTACATATGCCTGCCATGTCTACGGAGTTTGAGTCCAGGCCAGGTAAAATTTGAAATTTTTTAAAATTCATATCAGGTTTAGATAGCCAGAACATAGTCACTTCAGTTAACCTTTTACAATCATTATACTTTGTTATTTATGATTTACTTAAATATGCAGACTCATTAAATAATAATAATAAAGCTAATAAATTAGTGTAGACACACATTTATAAAATTAAATAAAAATCACATTTCAGTTAATACTTGGATGAATAATCCTAATTACAAGGAATACTATGTTATAGTTTTTCTATTTTGAAAATACAACAGTTGAATAATTTTGACTAAGACTTGCTGAAATTAATATTTAAACAAAATTAAAAACAAATCACTAATTGGAAAGTGGGGATACTAATTACCAAGTAAACTGGATTATTAGAAATTATCATTAATGTTACGTTTTTCAAAAATTCTTTCCGCAATTGATTTTCAGGAAAGACTGTGGTGATATATGCATGCATGTGATAAATCATTTGAATAAATGATTTGCATTTTAAATGAAGGAAGTAGAAAAAATCAATATGAGTTTATAATTTTGATTATCGTAATATAAAAATATTTTATAGATTATTAAAATGCCCTATCTGATTTCTTGCAGTATTAGAGTATCTGGTTTTTTGGTCTAAGATTCTTGGATCGATTCTAATTCTCTCATTTCAGGTTCAATCTTTTTACGAATACTTGAGCATTAAAGCAATTTAATTATTTGTTGTTAGTTATTCAAATTATTATATTAAATATCGTTATTAATTAAATATATTTTAATAAAGCAAGTGAAATTGTACACAAAGTTTTTACAAATCATGTGTATATTTTAAATAATTTTGTATTGTTATTAAAAATAAATTTAATACAGCGTACAGAATATATTGAGTTATCAAAGATCTAGGTTTTTTCAAAAGGGGCCATATAGTGAAGGTAAATGGCAGGCCTGGGAAAATGAATTTTTAAAACAATTACCCTCTCCCCCCAAATCTCAAAAGCAAAAAATTATCTGGGGCTCAAGCCCCCAAAACAGGTCAGTTAAACATGTACTCATTTACTAACTGTACAATTTTCTTAAACAAAAAAAAAAACAACTAATTTTTTTTTTGTTTTGTTTTCTACTGTATTAAGAGTATTATTGGTTGGATTCGTTCATTTTTTTGGAACATCAAGTTTAATATAAGTAGTGCCTACATATGAAAAGAAAGACATGTAGATACTAACCTGTTGTACATGACTGAATTTTTGATTTTTTGTATTTCATAATTCAAAAACTAAGGTATGCACTTCCAAAATTAGATACTATTCACCATTGAGGAATATTGGATTAACGCATATTTGCAGCCATCATTCTTTTACATCAGATGGAGAACCTCCGGCCCTGGGTCCCAACTCTGGCTCTCAAAAGCTCTCAATATAACCCTGGACATTTTCAGAAATATATTAAAGTGGCCCTATATAAAACTTCTACTTAAACACATGCATAGTTCAAATATTGAATTAAAGAGTTAAGTAAAATATTTATTTTCTCAACTACATCCATTTTTTATAATAGTTCTCGTTCATTCTATCAGAAATGCAATATTCCAATAAATTATCTGTACTGTGTGACTTTAGATGTAATCTAAGATGCTGTGGGCATTTTGTTTATTTTCATAGTGATTTTGGCAGATTAACTGTATATTCACAAAAATAAAATTAAAATTTTATTTTGTTTTATTATTATTTTTGCATTTATTTATTTTTATTAGGATAGATACACTGAATAAAATAAAGAAATTGATACAGAAAATTGTTTATTTCTATAGAAATGGCTCCCATATTTTTTTTAAAGAAAGAAATAGTAAATCGATGTGCTTGATATGTCTGGAAAGTATTTCAGTTAATAAAGAACATTATTTATCAAAACATTCAGATTACAACAAAATTATTGGGAAAGAAAGAAATATTAAACTTGAAAAAGAGCTTCAGTAAATGGTTGACGTGTGTTATAAAAAATTCAAACAAATCAGAAAACTCTATGAAAGTAAATTACATTATTTAAAAAAAAAAAATAGGAACTTTGAAACCATTTTCTGAAGAAGATTTTTTAAATGACTGCATCTTAGCTCTAGAATTAATCTGTCCAGAACATGAAAAAAAAAAAAAATAATTCAAGAATATAAATATCTCATGACAAGGCAAATTGAAAAAATTGTCATTAAATGTGGGATAACCATTAATAATAATGATGTTACTTTATTTTTAATTTACAAAAGGTTATGGCCCTTATTTAAAAAGGGCAAATTGAAATTAGCCTAACAGCCAAAAAGATTGCTCACCCCTAATGATTAGGGTAAATTAATTAAATGTTTGATCAAATATAGCAGACTAATTTTTAAACTATAAATTTGTATGGCCCATGAATGGTATTATAAATATCCAAATGACTCTTGGTAGAAAAAAGATTCCCCACTCTTGTTTTATGGTAATAACTTGAAAATTTCAAATATATATACACAGCTATATATATCTGACACTAAACTGGAAATATATATTTTAATGATCTCAAAGGACACTTAACAATGAAACTGATTTGAATTCAACTTTCAAGTCATTAGTTTGGCAAGTATAAAATATAGCTGCTATGTATATGCAACACTAATGTTTCTCACTGATAAAAGGCACTTTCTAAAAGAATTAGTCAAGATTTGAATGGCTCTGCCATCTAATGATCATTGATTATTTTTACTTACAATAGATAGCTTTTAATTTGAACTGATAGAGATGATTACTGCTCTTGGTGGAGGATTACATGATATTTTTGTTAAATGATTCTGATGATTTTGACAATTGTTATAATTATAGCTGTAACAAAAGATCTATTCTAGTAAACTTTCAACAGTCACTTTAGGATTTATTTTACATATTTTATAATAAGTTGTTTAGCCAGGATCACATATTCTCATGTCAAGAGAGCAAATGGTTTAAAATCAGTAGGTAAATGGATTATATATATATTGAAAATATGTAGACATATTTGTCAAAGTTCTATCAGCTATGCACATTTTTAAACTTTTGTTTAATCATTATGAAATGGGTTTTAATAGATCATGCTATTTTAAATATATCAATTTTGAATCATTGATCACATTATTCTAGAGCTATACTACTAAACCATTTCAGTCTGCAATCATGTTTTATTTATAATGTTTAACAAAGAATGGGCATAATAAATAAATGAAAAATAAAAAAATATATGAAGGATTTATTTAGGAATAAATATTTTAATAGATGTTACATAAAATTAGTGGGACACAACCCCTCTGGTACCTTCAGTATCTAACCTCCTGGAGCTCGCTCTGTTAACCCCACTCTTTTGGCACAATGTGTGGAAAAATATTTATTTCTAATGATTTTTTTCTTTGCAATATATATATAGGAAGTTTTGAAATTCCAATAGTATTACATTAAAATTTGATAAAATTGGAAAAGAATGATACCAACCACATATACGTAGGATTTAAAATTCCACCATTCAATTAATGCATTATGTAAAATCGTCACTTATGATTTTTTGCAAAACTTCTTAGGGTAGACATGTATTTCTAAGTTTTATTTCTGAAAGCGGATTATTTATTACTAAAGAAAATAAAGATTGAAATAATTTTATCATTGCTTTTAACATATGTTTCTCCTAAGAGAAAAAAAAAAAACACTGAAAAATTCAAATATCTTAAACTTTTCTCAACTTTAAAATTGTCACTTCTGTTACCTACATAAGACTCTGGAAGCACATTTAATTTAAAGAAATTCTATAAGTTAGATATTAATGAAAACTATAAAATTACTATTTTTCCCGCATTAAATAAGTAGCATTAAGTAATTCTTAAAATACAATTTTGTTTTATTAATTTATATATATTTAATTAGATTAGAGAAAATTTATTGTTAAATAAATAATTATTAATACTGTTTTAGAATACTGTATTTTTTTTATTACAGATGCTATATTTCTGCAGAGATTTTAAATAACAGCTCGTTCTTTTTTTAACAATGGTCATTTTAGTTTTGTATTAACAATTTGTATCTGGGATTTTGAGTGAACTACACCATTTGGTTCTATTTCCGTTTCATTTTATTATTTATATATATATTAGATTTTTAAAATTACTATTTGTTTTAGATGTTTAATTTTTTTTACTATTTTTTTTAAATATATCTTTAAAGATATTATATTGTTTTATTCTAGTTGAAGAAAAATACAAATAAGAAACTGAATAATAAATTCTTGTCTGATATGATATCCAAGAATAAAATGTCATTATTTGAATTGCCTTGAAAACGAAATGAAACTCACAACTATTGGATAAATAGATTGATGATGTTTGTAATTAGACAAGTATTTGTTTTATAAAATCTTATTGTTGAAATGGAATTAATTATGAGTGGTATGGTTTCTTGAAATTGTTTGATTTATTTGAAGAAAATAATAAAATGATAAAATTCAGGGAATAAATTTATATTTAACAATTGTTATTTATTTTTTTCTTTCATTTATATATGTAAGATTTTTATATATGGAACTAATGTCAGCAGGCAGGATAAGATCTTGAGGTCTATATAATTTAATATAAAGAATAGCTGGATTCTATACTAGCATCATCTATTGTAAACTTGAGTAATTAGTAATTACCAGATTGTTACATATTTTAAGTTCACAACTCCATATTGATTTCTGGATTCGTCATTATCGATGATGAACTAGAATACAAAATTAGAAGCCCTGCTGTTCTGCATTTGGTAACCAGCCTTAGTTCCTTAAATATTATTTAGCTTTGAATTCCAAGTCTTCTTCATTAAGGATAAAAGCTAAAAACCAGTTTGGGGGTGAGGATTTAAATGCATTATCATCTGTTAGTCACTGATGATTCAAATTTACTATAAATGGCGTTAGAAAAGAGGACTGCTATTGTTTGTATTTATATACAAAACAGTGTATAATAATATTTGTACAAGTTTTGTGCAGAATGTAGGTATTTTAGAAACATAATAGATTTGTAATGTCATGATATGAGGGGCATTGGTGAATTATTATTATATGTTGATTTAATCCAGAAAAAAATATTAATTCGAGAAGACCCAGAAATCAAGTTTTTTTTTTTAAATTAACAATAATCTCCCCATAGTTCTTAAACTTTAATAAGCTCTCATAATTAACATAATGATAATGAGAGAATACTGAAATATAAATTTGATTTGGAGTTAGATTGCAAAATTAAAAGTTTTTTTTGTCAAGAAAGGATTTTTATGAGAGATAAGTGGTGGAAAGAGTAAGATTATATAGAGAGAGATTGGTAAAGGAGAGTTTATATATAAAAAGAAATAAACCTGTTCTGAATAGAATAAATTATGTAAATGATATATTTTAAGTAAAGAATAATTTTTTAGGTAAAAGTATTGTTTTAAAGTAATTACATAAGAAATATAAAAAGGAAAGGAAAATATTTGTGGTTTGTTTTAAAAAAAGAAATGTCTAGGTAAAAAAAGGAAAAAGTTTAGGGAGAAAGGAAGCAAGTAAGTGTAATGTATATATAATGCCATATATGTAAAAAAAAAAAGATGTATTGATAAATGAAAGGAAAATGTAATTGTTTTTTATGATAGGGATAGATGCATTTTTATGTTTTTATTTTATTTTTAATTGTATTAATAATTGTAAAGAAGTAAAGATGTATTTTGTAGATTCTTGAAAATGACTACAAATAAAGTGATCGAAATGTTGGATGTGGTAAACAAGTAAATGTATATATATGGTGATGGAAAAATAAAGTTTTTGGAAAGAAAAAAGAGGAATGTATATATTATATTTTTTGACTGGATTTAGTGGAAATGAACATTATAGAGATAACTGTGTGATTGGAAACTATAAAAATGTATTACAATTGTAAATGGCTGATAACAGATATCAGATTAATTAGATTCTTTATAATGATTTTTTTGTTGAAAACAGAAAAGCATGAAATTATCTTTTTAAAATAATATAAATATAATAAATCAATGTTAGAAATTGTATAATTGTTATATTTAATAAGAATAGAAATAAAAATAGCAATCTTAAATAGGTCACTGCTGAGTAAAAGTCTTTTCCCAAAGATAATGAAATACTGGAGGGGTAGATACAATAATGGCTAGGCTAATGCAATAACTACAACAACACAAGACCCTGAAAAAGTGAAGAGAAGATAATTAGATTTCCATAAGGTGAATACACTTTTTTAAATGTACATGGTTTGTAAAATAAAATTGTGATTATCAGTTTTATTTGAAGAAGATAAAAGTCTTTTTTTCTAGCTTATATATTTTTCATTTCTACAGTAATATAACAATATCTCACAATAATGGTTCTCATACAGTGGTTTCTTGCTCGCTATAAAGATACTGTTTTTACATTATGAACACTCAGCAATATGCTCTTAATATTTATTTCAAGAATTGCAAGAATTAAGCTGAACACCATTAACCACGTTAATGGCTTACATCTTTTGTTCAATACCTCACCATGTATAAAGTTATGTATTGTGTTGAACATTATTTTATATTTTTATGTGTTAACTAAATGGAATTTATAACTAGTGCTTATTATAATAAAAAAATGAGTTTTTAATGTTATATTTTATTTAATTATTTTAAATCCTACCATAGTTTTATTTTACTTTTTAAATTTTACTTAATATAAGGAGAAACTATGCAAAACATTCTAAATACAGTATAACATTCAGAATTAAATTAATATAATGAAAAAGAGGAGAAACTAGTTTTATTAAGTATATATTCATTTACTATCATCTATCATTAAATGTTGAATGCCTAGAAAATTTTAAACTTTATTTAAACTTTTCCATATACAAACAACTGTTAGTAATAACACACTAACTAATAGATAATACAGGTTAGTAGATTGCACAACTTTTCAAGAGGTATTATGCTCCATTCTTCTTCAGATGTTGCTGGCCTGACCATTGATAATACTAGCATAGGAGTTGAACTTACATCTTTATATATTCTTGAATATCAAATTTTAAGGCAATGCTCTAACCAAAAAGCTTTTCCATCAGGCCTTTGACAGAATAGTTCAGTAGGTTAAGGCATTGCCTTAAAATTCATTATTCAAGAATCTAAAGGTGTATATTATGACACTTGTCAAGCTAACAACACCTAAAGAAGAGCGGAGAAAAATATCACTCGAAATATTGTGTAATCTACTAACCTGTGTTGTCTATTTGTGTGTTATTACTAACAATTGTTTATATTTGAAAAAGTTTAAATAATTTAAAGTTTAAAATTTTCTAGATATTCAACATTTAATCATAGATAGATGATGGACATCGTCCAACATATTATCTCATCTAAAATACCATCATCACAAACCTTCAGGCGAATGTATATTTATTTAGTTTAACAATTATGCTAATTTTCCTTTTTTATTCCATTTATAAAATAAAAGAGGGAAAGAATAACCTTTCATTTATTAGCAAAAAAATGCCTTTTTTAAAATCAAACTTGAATAACGATTTAACTTAGTACAAAAAAAATAATAAATAAATAGATTGTTTTCTTTGTATATATTAAAATTATTACTATTAAATGTGTATTTCAAATAATATATCCTTTATATATATATATAAAGTCATATAGGCTTTATTAAAACTTTTATAGTATATTAGAATCATTCAAAGAAAACATGCTTTGAAATGAAATTTATATTTTTAACATTAATCCTATTATGCAAAATGTTATGGAATGTTATTCTGCTAGCAATTTAATTATTCAATTATAATATTGTTGTTTTTTTTAAATTTCTTTTTCATTTTGTAAAAATGTTTAATTGGTAAAATAATGTAGGACGAATAATTAAATGAAATGTAACTTAATAAAATCATATTAAATTAGAGTAACATTTGGCACATTCTATATTATAGTAATGGTAATTTGTAATTATACTCATTTGTGATGAAAAAAATCAGAATTTAAGTCATTTAATGATGAATCTTGCTTAATGGCGGAAAGTTAGTGTGAAGTGACATCATTTTGAAATAACAAAAATAAAAAAAATCCAAAATAATTTATGTTTTATTACTTTTGTTTTTAAAGTTATATAGTTCAGTTCTCAAGCTTTTTTTTTTTTTTTTGCTTTTTTTTGCAGGTGAATTATTTGCTCAATGTCCTATTGATCAATATCCAGGAATCGCTATTGAAAGTGTTACTGATTCTAGTAGATACTTTGTTGCCAGGATTCAACATGAGAATGGTAAGTTTGAACTTGAGATATGGAAGTAGCGTCTGCATAAATTCTATTAGTACATTTATATATTGAAGAGAACTTATATACTTGAAAGCAAACATCTGTTGAATGTTCCAAAAAATGAAAGATTATAAGTGAATTTTGTGAATTGATTTGGCCATTATTCTGTGGCCAATCTCATTGTTGAGAATTTTGAACTGGATTTATTCGCGTCAGACCGTGATTGCTATTGATAATCATTAGTGTCATATTTTTGAATATATCAAAAGTTGACATCCTGATGATTTTAGTGTATAAATAATTTTACAGCATATCAAATATGTAATGCTGAGACTATACATTTATTTTGCTGTTAAAGATTGTCTAGGTACGGGTATGAAAAAGATTTTTATTTGTATGATTGACACAATCATAACTTTCCATTTCATAATAAAATCAAGCCTGAAAATTATATTGCAGCTATGATTGTCTTGCAG
This sequence comes from Epiperipatus broadwayi, assembly GCA_028023455.1. Classification (NCBI taxonomy): domain Eukaryota; kingdom Metazoa; phylum Onychophora; class Udeonychophora; order Euonychophora; family Peripatidae; genus Epiperipatus; species Epiperipatus broadwayi. Next base: position 5,264,423 of record JAQFVV010006284.1, on the reverse strand, counting down.
AAATTGTTATTTTAGAAATATGATGGCATTACATGATCATTGGAGAAAAGGAATATCCCGAGGAGAATAGAGGGAATGAAATTGAGAAGATAATAGAAGTTCAATTAAGAAGAGTGGAGAAAATTCTACTATTCATAAAGCCGTTTGAAATTGCTTATGAAATTTTTGCATTATAGAAACAAAAAAAGTTATAGATATATGATGAATACCACATAAAAATTAAAATATTCTACATTGTTTACTCTAAAATGTAAATCTTTGGTGTATTAAATGTTTTATGTATAACTCTTGGAATGAATGAAAATTATGATATATGCATATTTGTGGTTTGGCTGTAATGGTAATTTATTGTTAGATGTTAAATATTTTCATTATTTCATCTTTGATTGTGTATGTGTAGGGAATTATTTCATAATAGAAAAAATAAAAAATCTTTGTAGGTAGAAGTGCATTTATTGGTATTGGATTTGCAGATCGTGGAGACTCATTTGATCTCAATGTTGCTCTTCAGGATCATTTCAAGTAAGTAAAATATATTTATACCTTGTTCACACATACTTACATTTATAAAAAAATGTGTTAATACATCACTGCTTATGTTATCTATATACAACTTATATAGAAATGTATAAAAACTTACAGATTTATATATGTCAACATTTAATGGAAAATTAAATAACTTCTTGATCACTGTTTCTTACGCTTGCTCATAACTGTTATTAAAACAGGCAAAACTCTCCATACAGTGCCAGTCAGTACAAGCCAGAGTAATCAATGGATGCCAGAAGGCTTGTCCATAAAATCCCTATTTAGTGCCTACTCATCTGGCTTGTGGCTTTCATCAGTGAGGAGTCTTGGATCTGAGAGTATTGCACCTAGATCTAAGGTTCTAATGCAACCCTCCAGAAGCCATCTTTTATCTCTACCTACAAAAGTATGAGTATAAAATTGAAAATCCAATAATATTTTCAATCTAAGCTCATTAGTTTATATAGTCATATAGGTCTGAACTCAGTTCAGTACCCATACATTTTGGCATCTTTGGTTCTTTAATAACCATAGCCACCACTATCCTATTAGGCAGAATTGGTATTAAATTACTAAACATTACATGATCACCGTTTCTTATGCTTGCTCATAACAGATCAAAGGCTCCTCACTGACGAAAGCCACAAGCTAGAAACTAGTCTGGGGATATTGGATGAGTAGGCACTAGATAGGGATTTTATGCACAAGCCTTCTGGCATCCACTGATTACTCTGGCTTGCACTGAGTGGCAGTACTGGATGGAAAGTTTTGCCTGTTTTAATAACATGTATTTCTGCTAATCAAACTTTACACCAGCAGCTGCTTGAAATCAGTTGAGATTATATTATACATAGCAATTCACTAATCTCTGACAGCAAATTGAACAATATGAATCTTATTTAAATAGAAACTAACTTATTATTTGATATGATCTCAACTGGTCTCTTTACCTGCTGATTACATCAAGATCATCATTGTCAATCATTATCAATTCATTATAGGATGAAGATCTCTCCAAGTTCAATCCATCTTCTCCAATTTCTAGCCCACATTACCCCTACACACTTTCTTATTTCATCCATCCATTTCATATGTGGTCTCTTTCTGAGTCTTTTACAATCTCTTGGAATTCAGTTTAAGATTTCAATTGTCCATCTATTATCATCTTTTCTAGAAATATGTCCAGTCCAACTCCACTTCAATCTTTTACTCTTTTCAATGATGTCAGTAACACCTGTTTGTTCTCACCCATGTATTGCATTTTTAATCTCTTGTTATTCCTAACATGCATCTCTACATACTTCTTTGAGTAGTCTGAAGTCTCTGTATTGATCTTCTATTAAGTGCCTGAGTTTCAGATCCATAAGTAAGAACTGTTAAAACACATTTATTAAAAACCGTTTCAAACACATAGGCATATTTCCTTTTAATATTAAGTTATTTCTACCAAAAGCACTTCAACTAAGTTTAATTCTATGATTAATTTCATCCATTATGTTTCCATCTATAGTAATAATCTGACCAAGTTATTTGTAGTTGTTAATTTCTTCTAACTTATCATTATCAATCGTTATTTTCACCTTTTGAGAATATCCATTGACCATTACTTCAGTCTTTTTAACATTTACCTTTAGTCCTACTTTCTTCTGATAACTCTTGCAACATTTCCTGAAGCTCTTAAGCATTATTTGCGAAAATAACTACATCTGCAAAAATCTAAATGACTTGAATAATCTCAATTACTTTTATTCCTTTAACTTTCCATTTTAATCCACAAAATATTTTTTGCAGCATTGTTGTAAAAAGTATGGAAATATGGAGTCACCTTTTCTTATATCCTTCTTAATGTTAACCTTCCTAGTATCATTACCTAATCTAATTGTTGCTGTTGCATTCTTATAAATATTTTTCAATATATGATAATATCCTGATTCTATACCTTGATGATCCAATGCTTTAATCACTGAAGAAATGCTTATAGAACCAAATGCCCTTTCATAATCTATAAATCCAAAACATAATGACAATTCCTATTCATTGATCTTTTTTATAACATCTCTCAATACTTGAATATGATCCATTGTACAAAAACCACTTTTAAATCCAGCTTGTTTTTTTGGTTGGTTGAAATCCAAATTTCTCTGTAGATGAGTTGGAATTATCTTGGTATAAATTTTGTATAAAACTGATAAATGACTGATAGGTCTGTAATTTCTGATGTCTCCTTTATCATCTTTTTAAAATATTAATACTGCATTCTTTCAATCATCTGATATTTTTTTATCATTTAGAAATTTCGTATATAACTTTGCCAGACTTTTCTATTTCTTCACCTGCTTTAAGATATCGATTGTAATTCCGTCATTACCTGGAGTTTTTCCCTTCTTCATAAATTTGATTGCATATTTCACTTCTTCATTTAAAATCCTGGGCAATTCAGAAGATATAATAGTTGTTGGAAGTACTTGTTTTTTATTACTATATAATTCTTGATAGAATTCTTCTATCCATTTCATCATGATATTTTTTTTTTTAGTAATAGTTGCATCTTTTTTCTTATTGCAGATATAAATTTCCTACAAATACCAAAATGTTGTTTTACACTCTTGAGACTTTTATTCTCTTCTATAGCTTTCCTTGCTAGTTCACAATTATATTTTCTTATATCATTTTCAACGCTTTTTTTTTGCATCATTTTACAAAATTCGAGATATTCAATCTTTCTTGATGCATCATTTTTATATATTTTCATATTTCTTCTTTTCTTCATAAATTCTCTACTCTCATTAGAAATTTTATTGATCAATTGCTGCCTTTTTCTACCACCTATTTTTGTTGTTTTTAAAAGTATATCAGTTATTTTCTTATTAATTTTTTTCAAAGCTGAATCATGTTCAAAATCTGCTAATATTTGAAAACGATTTGCAAGTTCTAATTTAATGGTTTTGAAGATTAGGAATATATCAACTGCGAATATTGTTATTTTTAATAAATTTTTCTCTCTAGTTTTTTGCACTTACCTTATTTTTCTCTCTCAAGTTTTGCATTAACATGCATCTTACATCTCACTAATTGATGAGCACTTTCTGTATTGAATTTATTAAGAACATTACAATTTTGAAATATATATTTTTTGTTAGTCAAAATATAATCAAATTCTATTGTACCTTCATTTGGATGATTACATGTCTATTTCCTTTTAACATTTTTCTCAAAAAAATAAATCACTATAAAAGTTTTTCTGCAAACTCCATAAGTCTAGTCCTCTCTCATTTCTGTTACCCAATTTACCTTCAGTACTTTCATCTTTCAGTTGTTTGCCAATTCTAGCATTAAAGTTTTCCATAACAATTTTAAAATCTTATTTGATCTGATCAAAAGTCTTTTTGCAAATCCATATAAAAATCCTCTACTACTTCATCACAATGAGAACTTGTTGGGGCATGAACCTGAATTATCTGTATTTGGTATTTGTTATTAAGTTAAATCATTAATCTTGCCTCTCTGTCTGATACACCATCAATTTCCACAATGTTGTTCTTCCACTTTTTATTTATGATGAATCCTACTCCATTTGTACTTTGAATATTTGCACCTTTATAATAGAGTAAATGTTCACTTTTTAAATAAATTGTCTTTTCACCTTTCTAAGTCCAATAATGTCTCATTTAATATGAGACAATTCTTTCAATCTTTCTTAACTTGAAAGTGATCTGCAGTCGTAAGTACCTAAGTAAAAGGTCATCATCAAATGGCAGCCTGGGTCCGCAATCGGGTTTCTTAGCATCCTCCGCCTTCGGCACAAACAACTGCCTTGGCTGGTGACATTACAGCCTCCTGGGAATAATGGCTATGATTTATTTTTGCCTGTCACGATTGTAAATATGTATTAGAAAAAATTTTTTCGTTCACATACACATTCATTTTGCCTTATCAGCCAACTGAGAGAAAAGACCATGGTGTTTTTGATCTTAAACAGAGGTATTTTACCAATAAACTCACCATGCTGTCTAATGCATAAATGGTGAGCAGCCCATCCATATTCGTGTACTGTATGAATAATCATATAGTAATAACAGCTGCAATAATAAGAACATGAGGAGTAGACATTAGGAATTTGACCTGCTCGGTTTCTTTAAGGTCTCCAAGAGGAATCAAAGGATATCCTTTCAGTTAATAACAAACTCCTATCTGCAGCTTACATCAAAATAAATTGATAGAAATATATGTCCAGCAAAAGGTTAGTTGATTTTTCGTTAAACTTTGCCAAATACATGGTTTAAGTTTATATAAATTTCTACAGAGGGAATAAATAAATAATATTTTTAGGATACATATTGTAACAGGATGGGAAAGATCGGGTGAACCTGGGGTGAATCATCATAAAATAAAAATACATGATTATAACATTAAAGTAATTTTCAAATGTTATATAATGTTTAATATCACAATATATATATATATAACTAATTTTATATATTATAAGAGAGAATGAGATCATAAAATCTCTGTGAGATCAGCCAGTCATTCCTTAGAGTAACTAAAATATAATTATAAATCAGCCAGCATTATAAATAAATAAAAGTAGTCATAAATAATACTCAAAGAAACATTCATCATCATGAATGATTAACAAAATACTTCAATGCAATAAATCAGATAATCTGGTGACTGGATTGTAAGTAGGTCTTCTGTAGACCAGGCTAATTATTGAGCCCTTGCCAGCTTGTGGCAGATTATTGAAACCATTAACTTGGATGCACAAAAATGCCGGGACTTAAAACATGCTGGTCATCATCAATGCTCTGGCTACATGGTACCACTAATGAACTGGCCAACTTAGATTCTAGTAGATTAAACTAAATAATATATAGTGCAGAGGCTCTAAAAAATATAATCTTATGCGCCAACCAGGATTATGATGATAGATGATCGCTGGATGCCCCTTAAGCACTAAATACATCCCCATTTATATATTAGTCATTATACATGAATATAGCTCAGAAGAACACAAACTTTATAACTTATGGTGACCAAGAGAATGATGGAATACAATTTTTAACAATTGAATACAAGTTTATTAACAACAAAAAATGAAAATAATGTCTTTAGAATATGGCTCTTCACATGTCAATTAAGCCTTTTGATTTTGATTAATATACTATAAAAAAATTATCACATTGTGATTTACATATGTGATTTACAAAATTCAAGTTATTACATTGATTTACATATATATTCCAATAGGTTTATGTAAAACCAGACAACACATAGACATGTGGCTTAATATAAAATGAACATTTTTGAATTGACATTTAATACTAAAAAAAGATTAAAATTTACATATGTGTCTATTTGACACACGTTGGTATTTGCAATATAATTGACATATATACGCACACTATGTGCGTGAAATTTCTGAACATATTTGATTTGCCATAAAATAAACATCTTTTTTAGCTGTCACTTTTAAATGAGATAAAATACCAATAATAAAAAAAATGATTAAAATTTACATGTGTCTATTTGACACACATTTGATATATATATAAGCACACCGAGTGCAGTACAATTGATGAATAACATAAATGAAATTCATTTTTTATCATATTACAATGATATATTTAACGTACATGTATGTGCGTATTGAATTGCAGACATATACAGAAGTCTACATTATATATTTCATTTTATATTTATTAATATATGCCTCTCATTAATGTAAAGTTTCATTAAGATTTAGAATGTAGCACTAAAATTAAGATGCTAGAATAAATAGATGTGTATATATTTACATATTAATTGGTCTTTTATTGTAATGTTATACTCATCATACTTATATATGTAATTAGCTGATATTTAGTAATATATAATTGATTACTGATTAGTTAAAGACTTGTGAGTGAATAAAATGTATTTATTAAAATTCAATTATTGTGAAACTAAATAAGGAATATAAGTTCTGTTTTTTTTAAATGTTGAACTATTTTAAATAGTTTGTATATGAATGCCATCTTGTTTTTTTTTCTTGAATTTTTATGATTGTCATTGCTTTTCTATATCTAGTTTTCATTTTGCAAATCATTTAGTCTTATCCTTTTCGCTTTCAAGCAGCCATATTCAATATTTAAAAAAATTATGCTAAGCCACAAATTTTATCATAACTTTTAAGTTTTATTAATAAAAAATGGCATAATAAATATTGTTTTAAAGATTAAACACCAAAGAATGTAATTAAACTGAAAAAATATAGTCATTGATATTTAAAGTAATAAAAAAAAAAGAATAAAAGTTAATATTTCTAATAATTATTTTCATATTATTTCATAAATCTTAAATTATCATGCATACAACTTAAAATTATATTTTTGTTAGTAGGTTAGTTGGATTTATCATAAAATTTCTAAAAAATTAGTATATAATAACACTTACCTAAGGTAATCCATCACTTGAAAACTTCATAGAATAAAGTCATTAGTACCTATCACTTATCTCAGTAGCCCTTTGAAATGTATTTTCATACAGGGGTTTGCAATGTATAAGTCATTCCTAGTAACATCCCTTATAACAAGTAGTTAATATTGATCAATAATTAGTATAATTTGAATATTATAATAAAGAACTTCAATATAGTTTGTAATTGATTAAAAAGTACTACTAAACTATTCATTATATATACAAAATAAAATAATAAAATAAAATAAAAAGTGAATGAAATACTAAATTCATTATAGAGTTAAGCTTGAGGTACATAAGTTTGTAGTTTATATATATACTGTCAAAATCGTTACTTTTAGCATTTGCTTATTTTTTACTATTATTAAAATGCAGACAAAAAATAATACAAAAATCTAAATCAGGTCATTATATTTCCAAAATATGTTCATCTGTCTCATATAATTAATTCAAATACCCAAATTGACAAACTCACCCAAATTCACATCATATCAAAAAATGCAGATAATTCATGATATAGATGTACACAATCACAAGCTATTTTTTTTTTATGTTAGTTTCAATAGTAATTTTTTTATATTTTTTTATCAAATATATATATATGAATAAAATAATGATTAAAAAATATGCAGCTTTGAAATATGTACTATCAAAATCGTTACTTTTAGCATTTGTCTATTTTTTTCTATTATTAAAATGCAGACAAAAAAATTATAGAAAAATCTAAATCAGGTCATTATATTTCCAAAATATATATTTTTTTGTCTCATATCAGTTAATTCAAATACTCCATCCACCCAAGCTCACATTATAAAAAAACATACCGGTAATCACAATCTTTTTTTTTTTTAATGTTAGTTTCAATAGTCTTTTTTTTTTTTTTTTTAGCAAATATATATATATATAAGAAACAATAATTAAAAATATATAATAAAATAATAATTAAAAAACATATAAAATAATAATTAAAAAAATATAAAAAAATAAAAATTCTTACCATTAAGCCCCCATAACACATAATGTTTTATTTATTAAGCATGTTTGCATATATTAGGGTAATTACAGTGAGATAATTATTTAAATTTATTGTTTTCAATATATGTTTTTTTAAAAAAAACTTTTGTTTAAATTGTCCATTACAATATTATTGCATTTGAACAGTCATTTTTTATTTTATATTGCAGTAAGTACAATTATTAATTTTTGTATAATTTAGATGGGTAGAGAAAAGCAAAAATCTTGAGAAAGAAGCCGCAGCTGATGACAAACCAGTTTTGGATCTCAGCTTTAAAGAAGGCCAAACTATAACTATTAATTTAGGAGTAAGTTTAATAAAATATTATAATTTAATTATTTGTTTATGTATTGATGGTTTTATGCCATTCTGGGTAATATGTATGTACATATATTTCAAATAGATACGATGTTAATGTATATGAAATTCAAATGAAAGTAACTTCGATTTGAATTCTGTATATGCCTATTTGATGTTTACATTTACAAAGTAATTTTTATCTACAGTTATATAGAAAGATTATTCAAAATGAGATTCTGTCTTTATCCTCTAATTGCATAATTTTTTTTTCCCATATGTCATAGCATCGGCCGGGACGCGAACCAACAACCATCTGCAAACAACTACTTGCTTGCAAGGCAGCTGCGATGATCTTTCGGCTAACTGATATATGTCTTGTTTAAATCGGGCTAATATATCATTTTTAGTATTTTCAGTAATGTCGGCAAACAAAAAATTTATAATTATCCAAAGTGAATTCACGCTGTTCTTTATCATTTGGTAATTTATGAATACTTTTTATCCATAGTTTACAGGGGTATTAGTTTACTTCCATTTGAATTTAACACGTGCATAAACTTTTTATTTGCAAACACAAATTTTGCTACTGCCTTGAATGAATAATTGTTGTTAGCTTAAATTAAAAATGACAAATGTGTACATGTGTAGCTGTAATTTAACTAAGCTCCATAATCAATTGAAGGTTTTTTTATTGCTAATATCTATTAACGTAAGTCGACAGCGAATATTACTTAATAGGAGTTTTTCATATTAATCAATCGCTCCCAAATATCTCATGCCAATGACAGAAAGGCTCATCTTTTTTAAAACAGCATAATTTTCTCAAAACTTGATTAATTCAATTTCTTTGATCATTAACTCATCACAAGTTAGTTTCGGGATCGTCCCATTTAAGTATTAAAGGTAATAGTTGGAAAAAAGTGTTTAGTAAGAAATTGAAGTTCAGAAAGAAGCAAATTAGAAAATTTTCAAAACTAGATTAGCTTTTAGAATTAGATTGTAGAAAATTGTCTCAGTGAATTGTCAACTTAATTTTTAATGATGATTGATTACTGTTGATATAGTTTTAAAAAAAGATCCAAAGCATTTATGGTGCAGTATTTGTCAAAAAATCTATATTGAATGCAAACCTATAAATTATTGTTGCAGTCACAATTATTTACTTTCTCTTTTTTTTTCTTGGAATTATACGATTAGGAGGCAATAATCTTAATAGTCAAAAGGTTCTGAAATCATTAAAGATTAAATATTGCTAAAATCATTTGAAACAAATAGTTTTCTTTGAAGTTTGTATTTAATTGGCATTTATCTATTGAACTTATTTAATATTTTCTTAAAATCAATAAAGTAAAAGTAAATGGGTAACTTGAAAAATCATTTGATGTGTTTTAAATAGACTGATTAAATGACACTTTTTATTATTAACTAAAAACTTTTTACACTCCCAAATTTATCGTAGTTCATTCTGTACATCAATATACCTCATTATTAAAAAATAAATAAATCTCATCTAAACAGAAAATTACAAATTAAAGTAATGTTAAATAAAAAATTAATTCATCGTATAACTGTAAAAGTAATATATTATTTAGTAAGTTTTTTATTAATCAGCTTCTTTTTTGAATTTAAGTGAATTGTGTTTTGTTAAAGAAGTCATTGAATTGAAATATATGTAAATGTTCTATACAAGGTTGTTAAGTCAAGTTTTATTTACATACTGTACGGTGCGATTATCTATGTAGATCTTCTAGTGTTGTATGTTCGTATCAACCAAATTTATTGATATTCATGACATTTGAATTCATTTTCAAGCTACGTTTAACTTATTTAGCCATTAATAATAAGTTAAAACTTTTTTTGAATACTTACACTATACACGGCTTGAACAATATAATTAACTAATAATCCATACTAGATTCATGTTTTTTTTTAGTGAAGATTTAGAAATTGATCGAAAAGCTAAAAGAGATTTCATTATGAGGATTAACACAAAATTAAGTTTTCATGTTATTGGCAGATTATCTAATTTTTTGATAACTACAATCACAGATATTAAGTCGATGATTTTAAATTTTCACTAATTTATAAGCCAGAAGATTAGCTCTATAATTCTGTTGCATGATCCACCGAATAGTCAATATTCTTTATATTTGGAGCAGGGTATAAAAATTGTTTGATCTGCTAAGAAATATTGACAGGGTTTTAAAACTGAATGATACTCTGTTAACGCAAATAAAAATTATGCCCTAGATTCAATTATTCATTATTAAACATACTTAGCAAATTCAGAAAATTTATCTTATGAATATTATAGTTAAATATTTATATAGTTTTTATCCACAAATCATATTTTTGATTTATGGGTTGTCATACATCTTGTTAATTGTTGAAATCTCTTTGTGATTATCAAAATAGCAAATTTTAATCAAAAATTTACATTCACTGTTCTATGATAACTATTTTTAGAGAAATCTAAAAAAATGTAAAAAAAAAATTATTTTTATAAGATATCAATACTCTTTTATTCTGTTTGCAGTGCTTATTTTAAATAAAACTCTAAAATATGCACATCCTTGCATATATAATGAGTTTTGATGGACTAACATACCCAATTTTCTTCAAAACTTTCCTTTAATAATTAAACCTATTCAAAAAAAAAAAATCATCTATAGGTTTACTTATTAAAGAAGAATGAAGCTTTAGAGAAAATTGTAAGACATTGTAATAAAAAATATTGTGGAAAGTATAAGAAGAAATAGGTATTTTAGAATTTTTTAAAAAAAATACAGGGTACTTTAATGTCAATTGTTCAAATTCACCCATTAGTTTGCAAATATTCTTAAACACAAATTGTCATATACAAAATCTCTTAATACGTTTTTCAGGATTACAAGTATTAAAATCTGTCCTTGAAAAATTGCACTTTAGAAGTTCAAATGATCATTGAAGGGGTTGGTTTATAAGTATTGGCACTACTGTGTAATTTAATGAGCTTTTTCTTTCTGATAACTTCCAGCTAAAAAGCACTATAAACTATTATAATCCTGACAGGCCAGAGTTTTTATAAATCAAAAGATATTTGTAGAGTTAATAATCTTATATTTACAGAAGCAGAGTTTATATCCTGCTCTTTTAATATGTATAGTTAAATGTTTTGATAATGATGCCGCTTGCAGTATTGGAAGTAGAAGAGTTACACCAAAAAAGGGATCATATGATCATGATTCTCCTAATTTACATTTAACATTTACATAAGTAGTAATAATCCATTCTATCACTCAACCCAGAACTATTTTTTGTAAATATGAATAATTAATAGATCCAGATAGTAAATGTCAACCCTATCTTTAGATTATTTTCTGATTTTTGGCTTTCATTAATGAGGATCATTGAATCACACTTATTCATCTAAAGGTCCTCTTTAATTTTTTTTTTTTAAGAAAGTTTCAAATATCTTAATGACATATATTTGCTGAAAGTAAGGGTAGGGTGAGCTTAACAAAGCACTACATAAGATAAATAGAACTTGTAGTAGGATTGGATGAAAATAAATGCAAACAAAAGCTAAAGCAATGAAAACAATTGGTAAGAAACATTAAACATAAACATTGGATTAAAGTTTAAAACAGGTTAAGAGTTTAAAATATTTGGGGAGTTGGACAATTGGTTGTGGAAGTAAAGCTAATGAAATTAGAAAGATAATTGCAATAACTAAAGAAGTTTATAATGTTGCTATGTAACACACACATTCATTCACAGATGGCGCTGCAAGCTTGGAATGAGAACCAGGGCAGGCAATGCGTATGCAGATGCTTTGGATAAATAATTTATACAAGTATACTTGTACAAAAGGTGGGATGATTGTGTTAGAGGGATTGTTGAGTGTTTTAGTGGTAAGGAATGGGATAAAAGAATAGATGCATTAGTTGGAGAGTTGGAAAACTAGTATGGAGAATAAAAAGAGTTTAAATATATATAGAAGTAAACGAACATTGGGTGCGAGTTAATTTATGATAATAGCAAGGAAAGTAGTTTATTATTTAACGTTCAAACAGGATCTTTAGCAACAAGGGAATATACACATAAATGGAAAAATATAGGTGATTTAGTCTGCAAGTTGTGTAAGGAAGGCATAGAAAATATTAGGCATCTGTTAATTCAATGTAAATGCTTGAAAACAAAAAAGGGTACAAGTAATGAAGTTATGGAAAAATAAATATGAACAAAGTGATTATACAGAAAGTGGGTTATTGGTTTTTATGCTGGGTTTGGGAAGAGATAAGGGGGATTTAGATATACAGGCCATAGAGTTGACAAAGATTATGTTGTGGAAATGGAATGGAGCAGATTATGGGAAAACTTAGTGTGGGGAATGGAAGTGGCTAACAGGTTTCTTTGGGCATAGTGGCTGAGAGAATCCTGATTCCGTTGCATCACATCACCAGGTACTGGCACACACTGTGTATATCTAGCACATTGTTTGGAAATAGATTTATATAAGGTAGGAATGTGGACAGTGAAGAAAGGAGGAGAGGAAGAAAATGGAGGCTTTAGATATGTGAATTTGGAAAGGAATGAAAGTAATAAATTGGAAAGATAAGAATTATTGAGGAAATTAAGAGGAGAAAGAGGATTGAATATGTACTTTTTAATTAAGTAAGAGGGTTAAGAAAGATATGTTGGAAGAAACTGAGAATAGTAAGAGATATATGGGAAGAAGGAAATTGATAGATGATCTTAAAGAACTGAGGGGAAGAGTTGTAGTAATTACAAGTATTTAAGAGATAGGGCAAAGGACATAAAGGCTTGATAATTAAAAACTGCCTTTTAATAGGTAAATAATGACGTTGATAAATCCCCAGTATAACCAAATAATTAATGCTTGAGCAATTTAGCCATGTGATGAGAAAATAACTCCTAAAAGTTCATAGATCATTCCCAATCAATACGCTAGTTTCATTCAATATAATTTGTACTTCCTTGTTGGCTACAAATCATCGTAGGGTTCTGGTATAGATGAATTATTAGAATTATTCATGTTTCATTTAACAGCTCTTGCATTTATATTGGTGTTCATAAAAATTTATTGGATTATCTTTGTTACTAAGAAAGTGAATTTCTTCTGTTTGCATATTTATATTTGAACATTGGAGCAATTTATTTCCCCTTATTTCTGACTTTATTTTTAAAATCTTGGACTCATCTTTCTGGTTTTCAATTTTATCTTATAAGAAGCAGATCAACTGAGTCCCTCCTAATATATGATGTAATGATAGAAATTTTTTTTTTTTTTTGCCTTTTGTAACTATTGATACCATTTATCTTTTGGTTTAAGCTCTTATTAATACTTAATCAGCCCTTCTGTCCATTTTAGTTTATCATTTTTGTTATTCATTTCTCAAAAGTTCCTACCTAATATCTTTTCTTTTTTTGAAGATATATCACATCTGTCCACTTTTATCCATATAATTTGTGAGGTTTTTGTAAGTGCTTTTTTACTATTACAATTCTGATCTTAATTTCTTCCTGCTGGTCTTTATTTTGGATAAAAATTTGTTAAGATATTTCAACATTCACTTGATTAATGATAAAAATCTGTTTTTTATTTCTTTTTTGGATTTTTACTTACTTTTAACCCCATATTCTTATTAGCAATCACATATAAAAAGATTATTATGGGATGTAACAGTAAGGTTAATAATCAGTGGAATATCTTAATAATGTCTTTATGGATTATACATTCTGTAATGTTTTTCATATTTTTTTCATTGATTAAGTTGAAAATGAGTTTTCTGTTCTAAGATAGATTGAAGTAACTAGTTACAAGAGTTCTATGGTCAATCCTTTATACTGATCATCATTGGTCAGTCAGTTTCTTAATCTAATTCATTCTAGCATCAGTATTGAGAACTTTGTTTTAAATTTTATCCAAAGTTCTGCCAATGGTGAGTAAGTGCTTTCCTGTTCAATTGTTATAGCTTCATGTTTTCATATAAAGTAGTATTCAAATCTCAGTAATGACATACTCTATGATACATATTGGTCTAAATATTTATTACTTTAGAATTAATATCCAATACATTGAGCATTATAAAGTGGTGATCATGTTTCAAACAAAGATTGTACTACAACTCAAAAGACAAGCATAATGTGTTATACTGAGATTAAAAATAGCTTGTATGTTTTCAGTACTTTTTGGCAAATAATATATTACGCCAGCACATTATGGTACTAATATCCAGGTTTAAACACGACATTTTTCCCTCCCCAGAATAAGTAGGTATTTTCTTAGTGAAAAGTATATTTTTTAATAAAGATTACTGAATATATTTATATATGGATTGATTAAGCAAGCTAAGAAAATATTGTGTGATAACTTTAGCAACTAAACCTAATATGAGGGAAGATATTACTCAAAGATTAGCAATTTTTGTTAAATTTATATATTTAAAAGCCAAAGAAAATACATGTGCAGCTGTTCAGTCAAACTCCTGGATTGAACTTTAGTATCCGAAATTAATATAATAAAATGTTAAAGATTTAATGGTAAAGATTTGTAACTAAAGAAAAAGTATAGTAAAAAAGGAAATGTATAAAATAGGTCTTTATATTTGTAAAAACATAAGGGCTTATATTTTGCTAAATTTTTAATTTACCGTTTTGTGAATTTAAGAAAATATAATTAAACATAATTAATTTTGTATAACTGGCTTGGGATTATGTTGTTTTGAATTGAAGTATTCTAATCTATAAATACTAGATACTAGATTAAGTTTTAAATAGCATTTAAAAGTTAACCTTAATTTTTTTAAAAAAGAAGGAAATATAATGAATTTGTTTTTGTTTTTTTGATTTGGGTTGAATTATGAGTTGGAAAGATGTAAAAGCTTCCTTTTCATTTTTTTTCTTTTTCGGCTGGCTTCCTTAAGAGATACTTTGGTAATAGCTGTTGCTGAAAAAAGAAAATGAAGATTGAGGGGGGGGGGGCATATTAGCGGCAACTCAATTTTCTAAACTGCTTTTTAAGGGCCATTGATTGTATAGAGAAAGAATTTTAATATTTCCAATGAAGAAGCATTTATACCTTATTATAGACGTATGGAAAGTATTCACTGTGCCTCGGTAACTTCAATGATGAAGAGCTAAACACTTTTAAAGTGCCGGCATTAGCCTGTTTCTGCCTTGAGATGTGAACTTACCATATCTGCTTGTAAAGTCTGTCTAAGAGGAAGTTGCTTGTAAAAGAACCTGCTAGAAAAAAAAAAAATCCAATTCTCAAAATAAATGTTTTTCTACCAATTCATTGATGCTAACTAGATTTAAAGGCAAATACCAGTTTTAATATTTTATTTGGAATTAAAATATAATGGGGAAAAAAAAAAATTAACAAAAAAGCTAAAATTTGATAAAACATCGTAATAGGATTCAGTTAAATTGAAGATGCATTTAACTTACAGAAGAATAGTCAGACACCTCTACTAAAGAAAAAAAGATACAATCGTTAGAATCATAGAATTGACTGCAACTTACGATCAGATTTTGTATGTGCTCCCAAAATTGTTTATATAATTGTATATACGTGTTTGGAATTGAGTTCAAGAGGTTATAATTAGGTGAGATTTTACTTATTTCTGTTATGGTATTGCTAAAACCTATTCCTTTAATTAGGATTAGTTATATTTAATGTATTCTTTCATATATTGATTATTTATATCATTTGTGTGTGTTATTTTGAATTTATATATACATTCATAATATGTGTATGTAAAGGAAAATGCTTATTTATTTATTTGATGTTAAAAGTTCATTATTATTACTTGGGTTTATCTTTGTTTTGTTTATTTTATTAAATTATTTGTTTTATTAAAATTTAACATCTTTGAATGCCATTTTTATTTTATGAAGTATTGAAAATATACTTAGTTATACAGTCTGTCATAAGTTTAGAATATGTGATTTGTAAGCATTAATTGGATGTGTTAATTATTAGCTGATGAGATAATGACTAGCATTGTGGGTAATAACAGATATAGAAGGGAATGGATTATTATATGATGGTTACGAAGCTATAATTTCCTTTATAGCTGGTGCTCATTAGTAAGTAAAAATCATCATCATGTTAAACTATATGCCAACTGCTAGAGAGATATTGAGAATTGCAATTGTTCAGTCAGTTCCCCTGAGAGTTTCCAATTCCATTACAATATATATAAAATAATCGAATAATTAGCTACTTTGGAAGTCATGAGATATTTGATTACTGGAATTGGCAGGTTGGGTTTTGATCCAAGAAAACTTCAGCTCTCAAATCCTGAAATTTACTATTATATTAAAATGCATAGGATAACTAATAATATTTATTATGCAGAGATCTGCATATTTAGAGTCTTTTACCAGTTGTAACACATGATTTAGCATTTGACAGGAGTAAACCAATTTATGCCATCCAAAAACAGTTTACATAAAGAAAATGAATCCATGGAAATTGGATCTATGGGGCACTGCTTTCTGTTATCCATTAATTATTCATAAGTATACTATGACTTGGGATTATTTCTATCTCCATGTTGCCTATAGTGCTATTTCTGACTTTATGCATATAGTACATTGCAACATTATTAGTTATTCAGTATAAAAACTTGAAAAGTGCTAGTTTGTTTGGATTATAATGTATGACGTGTAATGTGGCAGTGTATTTGGAACAATATGCTAACATTTTCTTTTAAATTGGACAAAATTGCCACAGAAACATTTGAAATAATTCAAACTATGTAGGGCAATGAAACTGTGAATTGTTAGTATGTTTTCGAGTTGTTTGCAAAGGTTTTATGATGACGGAGCGCATTATAGATGATTTATGAAGGTAAAAACATACTGTCACATATCATTTTTTAATTTATGATCCAGATAACTAGTACTTAAAATTTTTTGTAATTGCTAAACTATGTTAGTGCATAATACATACATTGATTCAAAATTGATGTTACAGGTAGCTTGGAGAGAAAACCAGTCCTCTTTTTGCTGAGGCATGCTGTGTATATATAAATTGAATTAATTTCTTTTACTTTCTTTGGGCACATAGAAATAAGAAATGGCTTTATGAAAATTTACTGGCTGTCTATCTTATTTAGTAGATAAACAATAATTGTGTCTAGAAATCTGCTTTTCTCTGTTTTCCATGTATTTCCAAACTTTTTCTTAGTCATTTATAATCTCTTTAGATCTTTACATTTATACTTTTTCATTTAAAATCATATTTACATTTATACTTTTTCTTCATCAATTGTGAAGTCTCGCTTTCATTCATCCTTTTTTTCCAATATTATATACTGTAATGGGCACACATGCTGTTTCATTATTTTAAATAAAATTAGAAATTAAAAGTAAAAAGTTCACAAATAAAAATTTGTTTTTAAAAATTAAAAATTGAAAATTAATAGTCATCTAAATTCATATAAATATAAAATCACACAGAAGGAAAATTATTAAAAGAAAAATTTATTAAAAAAGAAAAAAGTATTTTAAAACTAAATTTTAAGAAAAAACTTAGATTTAAAGATAAAAATATATCTTTAAAAATATACAAAATTTAATTAATTCTATTGTGTAAAAAGGCTAAAAATGGAAATGATTATTTTTAATTAGTCTTAAGTAAACTAGCCCTTGGGCATCTCAAAATTTATAATTAAAGGTCAGATAGGAGAGAAATACAATAAACAGAATATCCAATAAAAAGAATCCCTCAGGAAATGGACCACAGTGAAAGAATCATCATCATCATGACGTCATGTTCATTTAATCTGGAGGTTTGATATAAAAACAAAAATATTTGAAATAAAAGTCAGTTTTTCATATTTCAGTTTGAGTTTGCAGTTTTGAGTTTCGGGAGAGTTGAATGAGAAGGGATTGAAAGACACACTTTCAATCCCTTAAGTTTTTCCAAAAGAAAAAATGAAATATCGTTTTTCCTATATTGCGGATCCCAGGACACCAAGGTCCTGCAATAAAATCAAGCAAAAAACTATACCAGCTAGAGTAAAGGACCTCCGGATGAATACCAATAGAACAGTGAACACCGATCTCCCCAGGACGTCGTGGGAATTAACACTGGATCCAAATTACAAGCAACTATTAAGGATGGACTTTTAAGCTGTAAGAACTATATATATAATTTATGAACATTAAATATAAATATTTCCAATATTTAAATAGAAATATAAATTCCTATCTGACCAAATTAAATCATTAATAATTATTTTTATCATATGTAGTTTTAAAATCATTTCCGTTAATTTAATTTTTCCGTTCTTTTAAGTATTTCTTACGTTTTTTTTTCACATTAAGCTAAAACTTTTAATTAAATCATGTTAAATTTAAGTCGGGCGTGAATGGCTGCATAGATTCGTAAAGTTATGTTAGTTTAAGGGAGGGCAAATCTTAGGTTATTTGTTTCGCAGTTAAATTGGGTCAATGGATTGGATGTATTGGTGTAATTAGTAAATGTAGCATGAAGATCTGCTACGTGCAGGATCACATTATACGCTGCACTTGGGCAAAATAAGTCCCATTTCTTACTGACCATTGGAAGCAGACAGTATTCCCTGCTCCTTGGTTCCTGCCCTTTAGCCTATGGAATGGGATAGTAAGATGGCAAAAAGGACCGCAATCTTTTCCTATGGAGTTTTCTTTTTTATTGTTCTTCTCGCCAGACAGATGAAGTATTCCTGTACTGGATGAGAGTCATTTCTTTTCGATAACCATACTGTTCAGATGTATATTTCTGACAGTATGATATTGTGCTGTCATATTCATGCTACATTGAATACATCGATATATCAGATAGATTGGTGTTAGTTTGACTGCGAACTTTTGGCCTAGAATTTTTCGAGTGCAATCTATGTAGTCTATCCATACTCGACACTCTAATAAAATATTAATTAATTTATCTGTGCGAACTTCTAAAATAAAAGGTTAAAATGTAAATTAAATTAAGTTCTAAAGTAAAAGTTATACAAAAATAAATAATGCTGAATTTTATATATGTGCAAAATAAATGTTTCTGTGTATTGTTAATCTGGCAGTGGCTTATTCTTATTTTTTATTATTTTTATTTCTTAAAAATTAAAATATATATTATCTCTGCTGCTCCGCGAGCTAGTGACTGGGGCATTTCAATCGTATTTATTTAAATTATGGATCTTACTGTAAGTATCTGCCTACTATATAAATTTTCCAGGTTCGAATGGCCTGGTGGCACCCTTGTACGGCAGATACGGTAAGACTCAATACAAAAACACCACGACAGTTTACTACACAACCAATTTCCTTTCTAGAAGCTATCTGTTCAGTATTTATTTGGGTAATATGTTAATTCAAAATCACCTAAGTATTTTCTTTTTCCAATTCTGTCAATGCAATATCTTTATACGCTAAAGAAAAAATTTTCTTGTACACCATCATTTATTGTAATGCATTTTCTTAGCAATTTTTTTGTTAAAGATTATTTGGGTAGCAAGTAGTCAGTGATGTGATTTGATATCCCCTTACCATTATCATTTCAAGCCTTTGATGGAATTTTTATCTTTTATTTATTGTATCATAATCAATTTGGCATGTTAATATAATTTTTGAGTGTCATTTGGATTTCATTTTAATGACAAATTTCATTTCTGATAACTGTACCATAATATATTCTTTTTCTATTGTGTAGATTTGAAATTTTTTATCAGCAAATTAATTGTGGTTTCTTTGTCCCTGGAGTGGGTTGATTGCATGATTTAGTACAATGGTATCAATCTTTGAAGCATAAAAAAAATGCTGATGGCTTTATGGCTCGGGAATTCATAAGACGTTTCAAGTACCAGAATCGATCCTAGAACTTCGCAATCCCAAGTCGGATGCTCTACCGACTGTGCCAAACCGTGCCGGGCCTTTGAAGCATAAAGTCCTCAGAGTAATTCCAGTTTTGGCACTTCAGCTGCATGGAGTTCTTATGAACTCTTGAGCAATAAAGCCATTTGATTATGCCTATTATTATTGGAGTAGATTGATGTCAACATAAATTTTAATATAGAGAAACAGAATAGTCATTTAGATTAATTTTATGCTGAATATGTCAGATATTTCTTCTTTTTGTTATTATTGCTAATAAGTATGGCAAATTATCATCTAGGATTCCTAATGATCTCACAGATGACATTTTCTTATAATAAAACTACCAGACGCTTTAATGATATATTAATCATTATTTCAGTGCTTATTTTTCTTTGCCACCAATCTTTTTGATAATTATTATGCCTTTTGTGATTGTTTTCTTTAGCAAAAATAAATGGTTTCATTTCATTTCACCCTGCTCTTCCGATTTTTCTTATGGCTATTATATTAATATTTAAATTTTTTAATACTGCAGGGTTCCCCCCCCCCCCCTTTTTTTTTTTTGCTTTAAGTAAGCTAAGCTTCTGATTTTCTGTGTCATAGTCCTTAAGAGAGTGATTTTACCATCATGATTATTTCAAAAATTATCATGTTTAAAATTTATTGTGAAATGAGATTTTTATATCTGATAGGGGTCACATACCATCTATAGATTTGCATTAAGATAAATAATGGGATAGTATCTATTTTTCTCATTGCAGTATTTAGCCTAATATATCTCCCGTTACTATTCTGGATATAATTGAAGTTATTTTCTCTGGCACCCCAGAATAATTCAAGTGATACTGACCCTCAACAGTGAAGTGTTCACAATTATCTATTAACATGCTATTGCCTTTGAAGTTATGTAACATTTTATAGAAATATTAAATTATGCACTTTATCCTATCACATAATTGTATTTAATTATTATACATTCAGAATTCTCTATTAAAAATATTACTTTCTTTGAGCTCATATGATATATTATAGAAATACTCAATTCTACACTAACTCTATTGCTGATTCTATGGACTTCAATTGCAGTTAACCAGAATATACTGGCTTACAATCTGTGGATGGCCTGATAGTATACAGATTTGCTAATAAAAAAAAAATACACAATTTTCATTCTTGAAGTGTTTCTATGTGTCATACAATATTCTATAATTTCGTGAATTGATTAATAAATGTTTCTTATAGACACAATTTCTAGACATCAAGTGCAAATAGCAACTGTAAACATCCAGTTCCAGAAATTATAATCAGTTAGATAGTGTTTCATTTTGCTTTGGCAATAATTGTTATTATTCATCATTATATATTATTACAAAACCATCTTGCTGACAGATTTTTTTTAAAAACAAAACTATTTCTGAGATTCTGTTATTTTAATGGGTTACAAGGTTTTCAGTAAATCGTGTTTAAAAGTTTCATGACTTTTTTAAATTTCTATTTCGTCTACGTTGTTAATAAGACATTTATTTTATATAGCGCTATGTTTTTTATAAACTGTAATATTAATAATCATCCATTAAGCTAATGCACATGCGCTTTGTGGATTTTTAACTATAAATGAATACTCTCACTTAAGTAATTTAAAGTGATTGCTTAACATCTTCACACTCTCATTCCCAAATGCTTAAGATTTGCCCATAAATAAACGTTTGGGTCGAAAAGATAGATGGATTCATTCTATCTTTTCACAAAGACTTTATCTTGTGTTTGGAAAGTGAGAGTATTCATTTATAGTTAAAAATCCACAAAGTGCATGTGCATTAGCTTAATGACTGATTATTAATACTACATTGTTAATGTAATTTCACATTTGGAAATATGCAATATTTTTGATTACATTTTATAATCTTTATATGAATAAATTGCAAATGATTAAATCTCTCTGAAATTAGAAAAATATAAATCACTATTTTATTATCAATACATACACACAATTGGAGGAATTATTTTTACAGATTAGTTTTTTTGCTTTGATTTAAAGATTTTTTTTTTTTTGTTAAAAATTCAAAATAGTAAATTTGGTATTTATGACATTTAAGCTTATTAATTTACAGATGTTTATGTAAATTAATAATTTTTATTAGTCATATATTAAACTAGGCATTATCCATTTAATGAATAATATTTCTGTAGTTTAATTTTCATTACACTCTTTCATGCATGGTAGGGATTGGTTTTTATCCGTTTTTCATTTTGTGGAGGGTTTAATGATAAAACATATGAAAAAGATGTATGATCCCCAAGATACACATTTTGTGCTGAACCAGCACTTACCAGTTGGCCCAAATCACCTTCTTTTAAATGTATCTTGATCATTGTTCAATATATATAGATAATGAATTACTACAATTTTTTAATTTTATTTTTATAATGTATATGTATTCCAGATTAAATAAAAAAATATAACTCTTGCTAAGATAATAAAACTATAGCAGTCAAAAATTTAAATGATCTTTTTACAATTTTGTCTGTATGGAACAGGTAATGATATTTTAAAACAGGCAAAACTCACTATACGTATTGCCACACATAGCAAGCTAGAGTAATCAATGGATGCCAGAAGGCTTATGCATAAAATCCCCATCTAGGGCCTACTCATCCAATATCCCCAGACTAGTTTCTGGCTTGTGGCCTTCGTCAGTGAGGAGCCTTGGATCTGAGAGTACTGCACCTAGATCTTAGGATCTAATATAACCAGCAACCACCTTTTATCTCCATTTAACTACAAAACTACGAGTCTTAAACTGAAAACATCTTAATGTTTTCAATCCAAGCCCATTAGCTTATATAGTCATATGGATCTGAACCCAGTTCAGTACCCATATATTTTGGTGTCTTTGGTTTTATAATAACCATAGCCACCACTATCCTATTAGGCAGAATGCTGTCATCCTCAAAAACACGTTTTCAATATTGTAGTCCCTATTGTAATTTATTAAGGTTTTTTTTTTTTTCAGACACAATCTTTTAAATTGTCTTAAAACAATTTCTTTATATTTTTATTTAATAGCAAAAGAAAACTGGTACATCTCGACCAAAACCTTCAGGAGGTGGAGTGGGGGGAATAGGTCTTTTGCCTCCTCCTCCAGGTGGTGTGAAAATCGCTCCTCCAAAAACTATGATAGCAGCTCCCAACCCTGTTTCTTCAAACAGTAGTAATTCCTCTCTTCTACTCGACCTTGACGCACCAATGGCATCAGCAAAGAACAATGGTTCAGAGTGGGGAGACTTTGCTAGTGCCAGGTAAGATATTTCAAAACAGAACAATCACTATTATAATATTTGCTGTTGATTGATATGAATCAAATTTATTGAAAAGATACAGATATTGCAATAAGGGAACAAAAATCTGAAACTATTTTAAAAAAATAAACATATTCCTTGAATAAAAATCTAGTGAAAGCCTTTATGGCTAATTCAAAATTCTGAAAATGTTTACTTATCTGTGTGCACATTTACAATCTTTTGCAAAAAAACGAGAATGTAAAACGTAGTATAAAATTTTGTTGATTGAATACAAATTGCAAATCAGAATCTCGTATTTAAGTTTTTAAACTGAAAAAAAAAATCATTATTCAATTACATTTTATATTCATAATACTATCTTCAATTAAAAGTTTTTAATTAATGGGTATTGAAATTTTTAATTTTGGACTGTTAAATTGTGTCACATTTTTTGATATAACTTGAGTTTGAAAATTAAAGACAATTTTTGAAAGAAATTTGATTAAAGCAATTTTTATATTAATTTTTTTTTTTTAAATCAAGTTTTTTTCATTATTTTTGACTTGATTTTTTTTTTTTTGTATTTCAAACATTCGTATTTGGAATAGGGAGAGAAAGGTAGGTGGTTTTTTTCCTTCAATTTTTGTTTTTATAGAAAATATTTTAATACAACCATATTGTTTTTTTGCTATTAAAATAGTGAAACATAGAGAGTATCTGCTATATTTTGTTCCCAGTTCTAGCATGTATTATATATAAAGGTTAATAAATCATACTTGGTGTATAGAATTTGGTAATAATACAGTACATATTGTTTAGTGTATTATCTTTTGTGTATGTAGACTTTTTAATACATACACATGTAATGCAGATGCTTTTTTACATGTATAGGTATAAGCAAAATTAATAATGTAATTATTAATAATAAATTGAGAAAACATTTATATATTTTGTGTTCACTCATTCTTATTCATTCAAAAATAATAAAAATAATAATTTACTGGTCTATATTTTTTTAAATAAATTGGACGACAAAGTATTAGCTTACTGACTTTCGAATTCATTGATGTTCTTCAATATTTTTTTTTTAACTGCTCAGAAATATACAGCTTCATTAACAGCAAACATGACCTCTGCAGTTATTTTGATATTTTTAAATCTTTATTGTTTTCAGAATTCTCAGCTAAACATAAGTTTTCTGTACAATATAATAATGCCTATAGAAACATTTCATCGGTTCATATCTTTTATTCATAAATTCATTGCCTAACTAAAACGATTTTTTAATGTGGTTACAATTTTAACCTTTTCAGGCATGCAAATAACAATCACATGATTATCTTTTTCTCTTTTTATTATTTCTTTAATGGATGATTTATTCTTTTTAAACATAAACCAATAAACTATTACATGACCTATTACATACGATCCACTTCAAAATGTGATTTTTTTTTCACATTTTACATTTAGAAAATATTTTAGAAATATTGTACCATATCAAAAGTACACTTATACTCCACTTAGTGCTTCTCCTTTTTGCAAAGATTCACAATAGCGATCATCATCAATTTGTACCCATTGTTTTGATTTACAATCAATTATTCACTGTAACGATCGTAAAAAAATAAAAAAAAAAATTGGCGGCCATTTTGTAAGACTGATGACATCATAGAATAGTTATTAACACTATGTCATCCAAAAAAAAAATAGCGGTTTTCATTTTGAAAACTTACTGTACAGAGTTTATTCACAATACACAACACAGTACACAATATTAGTATTGTATACAATATTTTGATTATAAACTTAAAATACGATTAACGAATGTGCAATACGGTATTTTATTTAATTTTCATCCATCGTCTTTGAAAGACAATCAGTTTTTCATTGATGATATATCCAAAGTAAAGATTTTTATTGTTAATGATTACAAAGCCCCCCTCCCCCCCAAGTGTTTCTTTCAGTATAATAAATAATAAAAATTCTATTTTAATGATGTACAACAGCCAAATAAATTAATACCATATTAAATTTTAAAATGTGTACATTAATTTAAAAACTACACTGTATTTACTCACTTGGATGGATTATAACTTTTACTACCAGTACTTTATTATAGTTGTTATTTTGAAGAAAAAAAAACGATTTCATAGTAATGAACTTTGTATGATCAAAAATTGCTAAATCGAAATTAAAAATAACACAATCTATTTGCTTGATTTTAAAATGTAATGTTATCGCATATGTATAAAAATTTAGTACTGGAAAAAAAAAGTGAAAATTTTATTCAGCATAAAACTATTAACATAAATGTATTTTTGATTTTAAAAAACATATGCAAAATTGCATACAAATAAACTGAAAAAACTTTATGTCATTAATATATTGTAACGGTCAGAATCGTCTATCTCGCTAACACACTGCATAATTCAAACCCCAGACACTAAACTGAACATTCTAGGAGGGGTTGCCTTCTAGATATACTAAGTTCGAATCTAAAGTCCAAATTTCACAGCGCCACCTACGTGATAACGCATCTGATGCTACAACTAGTATAACCTTTTACCGGTGCCTGGTGGTCAGGGAGAAACAAAAGACTCTATACTAAGATAAGTTTGGGTGGCTAATTAACGTCTATGGATTTATAAAAGAAATGCAGAAAATATATATAGACCGAGACAGTGATAGGAATCAAATAAAATAAGAGATAAAATTTAGTTTAAAATAATTTCACACAATTTATTTAGATAAATATATATATAACGCCACTGTCTGCTTATATGAGACAGGGACGCGTATTAAATAATTGTTGGCATTTATATTTCAGCAATGACAAAAGGTTTTAAAACAGAGTGATATATTCTATTCCTCGGGCTAATAGCGTTACGATAATGTGCTTGACAAGATAGGAACATGTGCGAGATGCTTTGAGTAAATAGACAAGTTTAAGACAATATTTGAAATTAAATGTTCTAAAATATTTATTGATTTCGAGAATAGTACGGACTAAAGCTTACTAAGCAAACGTGGGAATGGGATCAAAGCATTTATTTGAGAATAATAATAATAGATTTGTATTGGGAGGTCAGTATTGCTGATAGTGAATTTATAAAGTTGGAGGGTGTGACTCGTTTAAGTCACGGATGCTTTGTAAAATAAATATAAAATGAAACAATATTGAAGATCCGGAATAATTACGGAGGGCATCTCGCCGCTAACCCATAGGAAAGTATTTTGACGAACAGCCGAAACTTAGCGACTGTGTGACGATTGCGTTTAATTCCCAGGGGTGTCATTTGGGACACCCTCTGCCTGGAAAACCGCAAGCGTGGAGAGAACGGCCTTAGCCGTGTAAAGAATCCTTGGAAAAATAAAACAAAGCGGTCTCAACAACCAATTCATGTACCAGCAATACGAGACTAGTGTATATAAAAACATACTAAATGGGTTTTACTCGGATTAAGAGAAATGCCCAATCAAATTCCCCGAAATTCATTAAAGAGATCCGCACATTCTCGATGTCAATGATGAACTTTATAATGAAAGTAGAACACGGTAATTAAAATAGAAAAATGCATACTTGCGGGTTTGAAAAGTAAGTATAGATTTATATACGCAATCATGCATTTGGGGACACATTTAAATCATTGACTTCGCACATACTCTTATATTAGATTAAAATCAATAGCATGTAGATTTTAAACTATGTGATTATATTACATTAAAGAAAAGAATCGCCCTCGAACGAGTGATTTGCAAGATAATAAAATTGGAAAATTATAAATTTAAAATATGCCTTAATAGCGGCGTCTTACTTTCAATAGAGGGAATAGTTCACTCGGTCAAAGACGATTCTGACACATTATCATAATAAAATAAAAGAAAGCTTTATAAATAGAAAATATTAACCCAAGGATAGAGCAAAATGTTGAGTATATTTAAATACATGAAAGAAATACATAATGAAGTTGTGAAATATAAGAAAACAATGTTAAATAGCTATAGCATGTTAGTTAGTGATCACAAGAGCTTTTGGGTTAATTTAGGTTACCTCTGGAGAAGCATTTGCAGGTAGATGTTCGGCAGGTTTTATAATTCAGCAGCAAAATCTGGAATGTTCATATTTTGGCAGCGGCAGCAGCAGTTCCGGGGTCCGTGTGATAATTTCTGATGTTATGGAGCAGCGGCTGGCTATTCCGAGGGGACATAGCCATCTTAAACGCCTCTACTCGGACATATCAAGGTTAGCAAATTATTAGAATTTTAGAACAACTCAGAAACCTTTAGACAACTCAGAATTTTTTAAAAGCTTAGAAAAACTCAGAAACCTTCTTACAACTCAGAATTCTTTAGAAGCTTAGAATGGAGAACAAAAGAAAAACATCCTTTTTATAGTAAAATTTAACAATAGACTTGCCCTGGAGCGTACAAAATTATTGGACTTATCTGCTGTAATTAAATCTATCCGAATGTCTAAAGGAATTCAACATTAATTAATTTCTTTTGTTAACTTCCCCGTCGACATTCGAATTACAAACTAGATTTAATTAAAATTACTGCTACTAATTAAAGAAAACTTAAGTGGACAACTGCTGTTTTTATATAAACTTATACAATTAAACTATTGTCCCTCATTTATTTTAACAGAAATATTTGGGATGATTTTTATTAAATAAAACGAAAATTATTTTATTTTAAATCGTAATATTTGAATCTATCTACTAAACGAATATTTACTAAATGAATTTTATTTTAAATCAAAATATATTACGACGGTAATATATTTGTAAATAGATCCAAACAAAATAACTAACAATTTATAATTTTGATATGTTTTAAAATGGATATCATAGTGTGTGCGCAATTACGACTTATATAACTTACTTTTTAATAAATGTAAATTATGTGAACAAATACATAATTCATAATATTTTATTTTATTTGGGAATAAGTTATATATATAATACGAGCATTGTGCTCGTGGTTTAAAATTAGGCGGGATTTTCGGTATATAAGTGTATTGCAGACACACTACGATAGATTGGGGTTCAAACTAAGGTATGAGGGTAGGAAGTAGGTGAGAAAAGGTGAAACGAAGATCTGCAAAGCAGACCTTACTGTTTCAATATAAATAGTTTGACTACATTAATTGAAAAAATTTTGTCATTTCAACAAACATGTCTACTACACTTATTAAAATGTGACATCTCATGGCAAAAAAAAAAAAAAGAAATGCCACAGCTATCATATGTATTTGTATATAAAGTTATCTTTATTTTTATCTACATAATATGTATTGTAAAAAAAAATCCTTAACTATTGATTACAATATGCAAACCCAAAATATATTAGATACTTATTTTTTTCTGTTTTAATATGTCAGACTACTTTTTTTGACATTGTACAGTATACTAATTTTCTATTCTTACAGTAATGATAAATAAAAAGTCTTTATGATCAATTAAATAAGTTGTTATTAAACTTTTTGTTTTAATTGTAAATAATTTCATATAATTATATAACATAATGGTTTAAATTTGGAAAAATAAAATTTCAGTATAGTTTTTTTTTTTAGCGCAATGAGAAACAGTTGTGCTGAAGGGCACAAAATATTGTTAACTGATAGTTTACTTTTATTTTCTTGTCCATTTTTCTATACTTTTGGATAGTTAAAAGTTGCATTTTTTTTCTAGCGATTCTGTTTAAAAGTTTATAGTTACATACTGTAACTGGGCACACCCGAACAACTTCTTTACATCGGTTGTAACTATTTCCTGATGAGCATAGTGTAGGAAGGAACCATCGATTGGTATTCCCCAATACAGACATCACCCCACCTACAACAATATTTCCTGCTCATCAGAGGATATAACACCATAGGGACTAGAAACACCTAGAAATTTATGTGTTTGTTTTCCCCAAATGGCGCCACTAGAGTTCCAGCTCACTACAACCTGACTTATCTAGGTCTAGTTATGCCGGACATAGCTCAGGAGGCATGAGATTCTCGTGAACAAGTGCAATGAATGACAAGTGATGCGACATGAACAACTGGATTGGTTTTATATAACAATAAATTTATTTTATAACAATTGTTAAGATCATTAGTTCTCCATAGTTATTTTGGACAATAAGCCCATAAAGTTTATCATTAGTTCATTTTTGATATAGTTCATCTTTAGGATCCATTTTCTGGTATGCGCATATTTTCTTAGGTTCCATTGATCAGTTACTCCTCATTGGTGATGTATTTATCCGCAGTGTTCTTTAATTCTTTAGTTGTGATTTAAATATTATTCCTTGATTCCATGTACAGCTGCATTTTTCTTATAGACATTTAAGTCAATTATTTTATATAGCGCGGTGTTTTTTATAAACAATAATATTTAAACAGCATTAAACTGTTGCACATGCGCTTTGGATTTTAAATATAAAATGAATGAATACTAACACTTCAACCACATGATAAAGTCTTTGGAAAAGATAGAATGGCCATCTATCTTTTCGAACCCAAACGCTTGACTTATTTACATACATTTAATTTCAAATAAGAATGATGTATCGTAAATTCTAATAAATTTCATCAGCGTCATTCATTCAAGCATGTAAAAGTAATTTAAAGTGATTATTTAATATCTTCACACTTTCACTCTCAAATATTTAAGATTCGCCCATACAAAAGCATTTCGGTTTGAAAAGATAGATGGCCATTTTATCTTTTCCAAAGACTTTATCATGTGGTTGAAGTGTTAGTATTCATTCATTTTATATTTAAAATCCAAAGCGCATGTGCAACAGTTTAATGCTGTTTAAATATTATTGCTTATAGACATTTGTAATTCCTTCTTTTACAGATGTGTATTATTGTCTTAAGCCTTTCTAATTCTTCCAGGTATAACCGTGTTTTGTATATAACATTTATTATTCCACCAGCTAGAGACATATTTCAATTATATAGTGTGTATACTTCATCCAGATTGATATATGTGGTATATTTGATCTATGCTAGTGCAGACATATTTTTTTTATTAAAATACAATCATTTATGATTTATTCCATTAAAGACATTTTGGTTATGAACATATAAGTATTTGGGATTTATTTCGACACAGACATAGCGTGTGTCTAAAATATGAGTATTCATGATTTATTCCAACAAAGACGTATTTTGTATATCAAACATAAGCATTTATTTTTTATTTCATTACAGACATATTTGGTATATAAAATGTATAAGCATTTATGATTTATCCCAATAAAAACATATTTGCATATAAAAATATAATCATTTTTGATTTCTTTCAAGAAAGATGTATTTTAATCATAAGCATGTAAGTATTTATTCTTTATTTCAATACAGATGTATTTGGTATATAAAATGTATAAGCATTTAAGATTTATCCCAATAAAAATGTATTTGCATATAAAAATATAATCATTTATGATTTATTTCAAGAAAGATGTATTTTATTTTGATTATAAACATATAAGTATTTATTCTTTATAAAATCGTTATCTTCATTGTCATCCGGTGTATTCATCCACTACAGGTCACTATTGCATTTCAATAAGGGGGTTGGTTTAATTAAGCTGAATGGCATTATTTAATTTCCATTGGTATTCACCCACGCATGGCTAGGGTTGGTTTATTTAAGCTGAATGGCATTATTTAATTTCCGTTGGTATTCACCCAGGCATGGCTTGGAGATTCATGGCTGCATATAGAGAGAAAGCTATTACTGATTAGCCTATCATCCTTATGTTTCCCATATTAATACTTTTCTTTTCAACATCCACCAACTGTATGGTTCACACTTAGTGAAACTAGATTTCTCAGCGGGATAAGCTGGGTGGCCCTAAATATAATATTCCAAAAGTGACTTTGTACTAAAATCACTTGCCAACTAAACAGCCAAACAACACATAGATAGAACTTTTTTTGAACTTCAAGCTCCACTATTTATATCCTGATCAAGTCTCTGGATTAATCTAGCATAACCACTGTATCTGATTTGTCAAAAAGCTTTCATTTAAGCCCGAGTGCTTTTCTCTTCTTGATGATTGGATCATTTAGTTTTAGCGGGAACAGATGAGGGAGGGATTAGGCAGATAATGCCTTGCTTTCCAATTCGATATGTTTGCCTCAAGCAATTATTACACTTTGTACACAACAACACTGTTTTGAAAATTAAAAATATAATATTTTAATAAATGCCAGTTTTAAATGTTTAAAGATGTATTTATTTTGTGATTTAAAAATTATAAAAATCAATA
This sequence comes from Epiperipatus broadwayi, assembly GCA_028023455.1. Taxonomy (NCBI): domain Eukaryota; kingdom Metazoa; phylum Onychophora; class Udeonychophora; order Euonychophora; family Peripatidae; genus Epiperipatus; species Epiperipatus broadwayi. The sequence continues at coordinate 5,232,694 of JAQFVV010006284.1, read as the reverse complement.
ATGAAGATTTATATTTTTTTTCTTTTCTTAAATTTAAATATTTTGCTTTTTTTTATAAGATTATTGAAAAGTTGGTTTCTTTTATATACATCTGTTTTACTTTAATCAATCACTTTAGGTGGAAGGGGAAAATAACTCTTAAAGTATATTCATGAAACGTGTCTGTTTCAATACATTTTCAATTAGAATCATGGCTGTAACTAATACAGCCATGAAAAAAAATCAAGAAAATCTCTGAGCTTGGAAACAGAAATGGATATCATAAGTTGACTGGAAAGAGGAGAAGGAAATCATGATATTTGTTTTTCTATGGGTTTATCAACATGTACTGGTGCTACTATTTTTAAAAATGACGAAATAGAACGAAGTGCCCAAACTATCCTAAGTATATCCAAACTTTCAAAAATCATGAAATAAAAGCATCCCATATAAAAAAAATTCCAACATGCACATCAATTATTCATCCTAAACTTTTTTCTCTAGATCTTCAGTCGTTATCTGGTATACTCTTCTAAAAAAACCCAAGATTATCAAAGAATTTAGAGGATAACAATGGACCTTAGAATAAGCAATTCATAATTCAGAAAGAACAACTTTAAGATAAGTGTATTTTACATAGATTTACATACATATTTTAAGTCCATACTTGCATAATACACAGCACAATTTACACAAGCATATAATGTACATTGAGGGAATTTTTTAATTTTTATATTGTAATGGGATATATTTATACGTTACATTTAAATTTTTTTTTGTAGATATCTAGTGATGAGTTAAATGCACAGACATTCAAAATGCACAAATAATGAATTATTAATTTATTAATAAGTTTCACTTAAATATTGAAAATAAAATAAGCTTAAAGAATTTATAGAATCGAAGCAAAGATTCTAATCTTAAAATAAAACAATAAAACCCTTTTAATGTTATAAATGACGAATAGTTCTTTCTTAACAAAAATAAAATTACAAACAGGTCCTTAGGGCAAAATGATCATTAAAAGATTACGAAATAGATAAGAGTCAAGAGATAGAAACAAAAGACTTGCTTTTTCCACCCAAGATATATATGCACACAGACCACAGAGGAAAAATCTACTTACCATAGAACCAATGAAATACATATATGAAATATGTCAGATGGATCCAAGGATTCCTAGATAAGACACTTCAGGACTATAAAAAGAAAAATTCAAAAGAAATAGTATTAGAATTTTTGAATTTGTTTGTCGTTGAAAAAAAAGGAAACTTAAGAGTTATTGTTGTCATTACCAAAATGTAATCTATTTAATCACGCTTCCCTCGGTCCGCTCGTCCAAAGGCAGCGTTCATCTCCCCGTATCCCAGGATTGAACCACCGGAACCGTCTTTATAAATCATCATCTTCTGCAAGAAATGGCTTTTGCATAAACTCAGATCTTCATCGCGAAGGAACAAACCCGGAGAACAGAGAGTATAAATTATTAATGATAAAAATTGAACTATTTAAAATCTCCAAACTTTATTTTCCTTAAAAATATGAATTATAGACTTTCTCTCCTGATCAAATCTGAACTTTATTTTCATAAACTATGCAATTTTAAAAGTCTTATCTAAAAGTTAAATGTAATCTTTTTAAAATGTATTATATTTTTTTTATACTTAGTATAAGGTCTGTTGATAATAGGGCAGGAGTTTGCGATTGCAAACATAAATTTAAGGATAAAATCGAACACATATCATTATTAGTGCATTATTGGATTTTAAAAATAGGTCAAATACATTATTTGATGTTAACATAAGTTAAATACAATATGTGATTTTTAAAATAAGTTAAATACCTTAAATAATTTTTTTTTTTTTAAGAATAAACTAAATTATTAAATTGACTTAAATTTAAGTTGGGTGTAGATGGCTGCTTAGATTCATTTAAGTTTATGTTAGTTTAAGGGGGTTTTTGATTTTGGACTATTTGTTTCATGGTTGAGTCAATGCTGGTGGAGGAAGATATGGATGTTTATATCGTAATGTGAAGTGTGTTAGCATACAGGGCATCGTGCCCAAATGAATGCCTGACCAAAGGTTTAGTCATCACATTGCAATGGGCACAGAGTATTTCCTGCGACATTGATTTCCTTTCGCTTTATGGATAGGGGCTATAAGTCTCAATATACCGTTCTCCCTCCATAAAAAGCATTTCTCTTTAATGTTTTATATACATAATTCCTTTGCCAGACAGATGCACATTTCTGTCAGCATGGTTTTATGCTAACATCTTCATATTCCATTGGTTGCGTCTGTACATCAGGAAGCAAGTGTTGGTTTAGCTACGAACTTTTAGCCTGGAATCAAATGTTTCGAAAATCTTTGAAGTGCGTAGTCTAGGTAGCCTATCTATGCTCAACATTCTAAGATTAAAAATTAAAATTAAAAAATAATGAAATCTAAAGGAAGGTTATGTAATTATTTTTTTTTAATTTGTTTGTTGTTATATATATATGTAAATAAAATATTTTTGTGTTATTAGTACTGGCAGTGGTTTAGTTTATTTTTTTTATCTTTTTCTTTATTAAAAATATATATTAATAAATATATTTTAAATCTCTGCTTCTCCTTGAGCTAGTGGCAAGGGCTAACGGTCAATAATAAAATAAATTTAGATCTTAACAAGAAGTATCTGCCTAAATTATAAATATTCTAGGTTCGGATAGCCTCGTGACACCCTGTACGGCAGATAATGAAAGAGTCTAATTTTCCCCGACTATTATAATATATATATACTATAATGGTCGACGGAATCTCCCTAACCTAATCTGCTATACAAGGGCACCACCAGGCCATTTGAACCTGGTAAATTTATATTGTAGGCAGATACGCACGGGAGAGGTTACTCTTTTATCTAACCGAAAGCACCAGTCACTAGCTCAGGGAGAAACTGAGCTTAAAATATACTGTATATTTAAATTTCTAATTCTTAATTTTAAATATTATTAATAAAATATATAAAATAAGTTACTGCCAAAATTTAATTAAACAAAACATTTTATTATTACGCACACACACATTAAAAAGGAAAATTCTGAAAATTAAATTAACTAATGAATATATTTCATGTAAGCCATGTGCACAGATGGAAGCATTTAATAGATTTAAATACAATTTTAATAAGCGTGAATATGCTACATAGATTACGCATATAACCAAGTCAACCCCTTTTAACCTTAGGCTAAAATCTCGCATTCAAACCAATGCTAGCTTACTGATATAGCGATGTGATTAATGCAAAATGAGATTATTAGTATAACACAACCATGCTAACAGGAATTTATGTCTGTAGCATGATAGCATTAGAGAAATAATGAAACATGGTGGAAGGAATGAGCATCTTCCCCATGAACATTAATAAACCTCACCAACAGACAGGAACGATCCACTGCCCAGTTGGTGATACAAAAGAAATTATTGAAATACACCTGGGTCTCATTTTATGCGGTAGATAGGTTCCTCAGAAAACGCGCACAAAAGAAATCGCACAAAAATAGACTTAACTTACCTTGAAAAATGGGGGATACGTACTGTAATTTTCCAAAAATTACTTTAAAATTCGCATAAAAAAAAAATAAAATAAAATATGACTAATAAAAAATTTCAATTTGAAAAAAATTGATACAAGATAAACTTTGTTTACTTTTTTTATTAACTACAGTATTTAATTTTATTCAAAACCATATATTTTTATGCGTAATTTACATTTTTTTCATACATGTACGGTATTTTAATTATTATCGCTATTTGAGACATCAGATTCGTCATGATGTGATGTGATGTGAGGTACTGTAGCTTCTAAACGAAGTCATGAGGAAATACAACTAAAACGTTTTCCAATCGCTATTGATCCTTCCCATTTTGCTAAGCGATCTAAAACTGAAATTTTTGTTTCCAAAGAAATTCATTTTCTTGGGTGTTGTTTTTTCTCTGTTAGAGTAAACTAAAAGTTTAAAATAAAAATAAGAACTTAGACTTACGATAATAAAAAGACACCGACTCACCACTGTCAGGCAAAATTTAATTAAAACTAACAATTAAAAATTAAATTCTTATTTTTGTCTTTAATTTTTTAATTTTCAATTCCGTTTAAAAATCAAAATTTATCATTTCACATCACCTCGTTACGTAATTTTTAAATTGTTAATTACAATTAAAAATCAGATTTTAATTACCAAATTTAATTGTGCCCACCGCTGTTACTCACCTTTTAAAAATAAACTTGCGGACACTAAATGATTAATTGATTACATACTCGTTTTATAAAAAGCAAAAATTGAACGTGATTTATAATGCAAAAACAACAACATACATCATATAGGCATCTATAACATTTGAACAGATTTATATTATAATCTTGTAAAATTTATTACTTGCAGACACTAAATGATTAATTAATTACGTACTCTTTTTATAAAAAGCAAAAATAGAACGTGATTTAAAATGCAAAAACAACAACAAACATAGTATTTTTTATCTATAACGTTTGAACAGATTTACATTATAGTCTTGTAAAATTTAATGCGTGTATATAAAATGGGGAAATTCTGATTTAAGTGAATTATGAACTTCTTTATTACATAAAATTTATTACAGTACTATTATAAAGCGCTGAAAATATTGAAATTATTAGATGGAAGTCGAACTCCGATATTGCGTTATTACTTTAAATATGACGTGAGTGCGCAAAATTTATAATATTTAAAGTAATAGTGTATTATCGGAGCTCGACTTCTGATCTAATAATTTTTATCACATAAAAGAAAACTGCATACAAAGATATTAAGAAGAATCATGAATCGCATAACTTCAAAATCGCATTAAATAAATCCGCATAAAACGAGACCCGGGTGTATATGAGAAGAGATGCTCTTTAAAAGGGGATAGCATTCTTTGCCGGCTTACTGTCCCAATCAGAGTGTAAGACAATCAATGACATAGGAAATGCATCTCCGACCATTGACAACATGATGACTACTCTTTTGGGTCATATATTCAGGTTGGTATTATGCCCTGTATGCTAACACGGTACAAGGGAATGAGTATCCAATGCACCTACTCAAATTTCATTGACATAAAATATCCGTACATCTATCCAATAACTACGAAACAATTAGCCCAAAATTAACACACTTTAAACTAACATAATCTTATGAATCTATGCAGCCATTTATGCCTATTTTAAATTATTAATTTAAAAGAAATTACGAGAATGGAAATGATAGCAAACATATATGTGAAAAATATAATAAATAATTTAAAATTTTAGTCCGATAAGAGTGAGATTTCTTTTAAAACTTAAGTGACATTTAAAATACTTGAAAAGTTCGCATTATATAATTAATGTTCATACATTTAAAAGGAAAGTTTATACTTTCCAATGTTATGGGCAAAGTCCGTCTTTGCAATCCTTGATACAATTCAAAGTTCTTTCCATTTTATGTTGTTCTAGATGAAGACAAGTCCTTTGCTGGCCAGTTTCTGGGAGCCATTCTCTGGAGCCCGCTTCAGCTGCTGCAAACACAGGAAACATAAATTATTGCTGCCCTTTACATTTTGGAGATCCGCAATACACTTACAACATATTTAAATGACACGCAATCAGCAAGAACAATCCAATCTCCTCAAACTTCGAAGTTTCCTTTTTATATCTTTTTGAATCCTTATCAAATTCCAGGATCAATCTTACCTGGCTTGACTTTTCTCTGTGGACCATGTGCTTATTTCCATTGTTATTGGTCAGCTTTCTTTAGAACGGGAACTCAAAATTTTATCGCTAGTATTTTTTAAATTTATCTCTTATCTGACTTTATGTCCAAGGGCCTGTTTGCAATTACATCAATATAGAAAATCATTTCCATTCTAAGATTAAAATAACTAATTTACAGCATTTTTAAAAAATTCTGTTATATTAAAACAATTGTTTTTAGATTTTAAACTTTAAAGAATTATATAATTGGTTTGTCATCTGTGCATTATATATATTAATTTAAATAAAATTATTAAATTCTCTTTTTATATATATATTTCTACTTGAGGGTGATTTTATATTTTTTTTCCACTTTTATTTGAAAGAAATGTAACGGCATATCATTATTCCATTACATTACTAAAATAAGTTTTTTGTTCTTGGTTGTAAGGTAATTTTTAACTGTAACCAGCCACTTTTTTGCCTCAGGCAATAAAACTAGATGCTCTTTATTTAATATTCTTGCTTAATGGTGAGTTTTGGGAAACCAATTGCCCTTGGTTATCGGGTAAAAGTGTACTTTATAAATTCTTTTAAATTTTGTAGAGCTTCTGACTTTCTCTTAAGAAGTATTTTGTTAAATGAATTTTTACGCTGCATCAAACTTTTGGAAGAAGAATAAATGATGAAAAGAAGGGGTGATTTCAAAATCCTTAATATGAAGAAAATATGTTGAATGGATTACAAAATGAAAAAAATAACTGTTAATAGAATTGTAACTTACAAATTTTAATGTTATATATTATCTACTTATATACTTTTTTATTTGTATTCAGTATTTAAAAAAGGGTGAGTGGAAATTCTTGATTGGAAGAATTATTTATAATTTGTATTTCAAGCTGAGATGGGTTAATGAATAATAGAGATAATTAATTATGACTGCAAGAATTTACAGACTATCTTTCCTAAAAGAATCACTAGTTTTTTTTTTTTAGATTTTTAATATTGAGTCAAGAGCCTTTTCAACATTTTTGTATCATTTTCAAAATTATTTGATAATTTATCAGATAGTTTGTGTAAAACGAATCAGGGGATGTTGCAAATCTTTAAAAAGACTTATTGAACAACATAAAAAATGTCTTAGATGTGGCCAGCTAATGTTTTGAAATGATCTCATCTATTTGCATTATAATGTGTTCATGATTTCTAAAGTAATAATGAGCTTTATCGTTCTGTCTTTATTAATGTTTTGATTAATTTAGATGAAGGAAATTGACTATTTTTTAATCCAACAACTTAATTATTTCGTTAATAGATGGGAAAGAAACTGAATGAGGGGATTCTCTTTGATATAGTAATTCACATTTTTCTAATTTACTAATTTTTTAGTGGTATTAAAATTAGGGAGTAGACGGAATTAAATTTGACCAAAAGTATTCTTAGGTTCGCCAATCAGAAAATATTCACTACAACATATGATAGAAATATTGGCCTTTTTTTTATTATTTAAATATGATATCCAAGCAAATAATACATTTTTAATGTAAAAACAAAACAATATGATAGGATGTGATGCACTGTGGTTTCTCCTTTTTTGGAGTCAGGAATTTCTCAGCCACTATGTCCAGAGAAATCTGTTGGTCACCTTACCTTCCCTTTCCATTTGCCACCCCAGGTTTTTCCCATATTCTTCTCTATCCTGCACCATCCTATTTCCACAACATAATTTTTGTCAACTCTTATGGCCTTTATATCTAAATCCCCCTTATCTTTCCAAATTCAGCATAAAAGCCAAAAACCTACTTTCTGTATAATCACTTTCTTTATATTTATTCTCCGACAACATTATTTGTATCTTTTCTGTTTGTAGGCATTTACATTCAATTAACAGATGCCTAATATTTTCTATGTTATTCTTACATAACTTGCAGACTAAATCACATTTTTCATTTATGGGTATATTCCCTTGTTGCTAAAGATCCTATTCAAGCCTTTGACAGTAAACTACTTTCCTTGCTATTACCATAAATTAACTCACACCTAATATTCTGTTTACTTCTATATGTATTTAAATTCTTTTTACTCTCCATACTAGTTCTCCAGCTCTCCAACTTCCTATTTTTTATTAATGCATCTATTCTTCTATCCTTTTCCTTGCCACTATAACACTCAACAATTCTACTAACAAAATCCTTCCAGCTTTTCTACAGGTATACTGACAAAGTGTTTATCCAAATTTTCTGCATACCATACTACCTTTCTCACCCATCTTGTTGCCTATCCTTTACTCTTAACCCAATCAAATACTACTGTGGCTATTCTCTTATTATCCATAATTTTCAATCTACCGAACATTTTCATTTTGCTTTTTGCATCTCTCATAATTGCCTCCTTTGCCATCCACACATCTGCACTTAATGCATGTCTACCTACTTCTCTTTGTATTTTTTCTAAGTAATCTAACACCCCTTTACTAAGACATAACACATCATCATTACTATAAGTTAACACTGCTACTACCACTCCCATACAATCCTAATTATATCATATTTATTATATGAAAATACTGTTAATTTCTTTATACCTTTCTTTTCTTTGCTTTATATATCAATTTTTTTTTCTCCATTCATCCAAGCAATTTCTCTGATTACTTAAGCTGATTCCCAAATAGTACACCTACTCATCACATTTAATTTCATATCATCCAATAAAAATTCTTTCTCTTATCTTTTCCCAGCATTTATCATCATTACTTTTGGTTTTTCTTCACTAAATTTAAACCCATCTCTTTATCCACTCTTGAGCATGTCTTCAGCATTACTTCCATACTTTCTGTGCATAAGAAGATCATCATCTGCAAATAAAAGACCCAATAATGTATATACTCCCTTGCCACCTATTAAAGGTATCTCTACCCCTCTTCCTAGTCTTTCTATTACTCTCTCCATTTCTCTCAAATATAACAAAAACAAAATAGGTGACATAGGACATCTTTGCCTTAGTCGCGCCCATTTTTAACTTTATCTGATTCCCTAATTGATACATATAGTAATTATTTTCATACAATCTCTTAATAAGATCCACTAAAGCTTCATTCATTCCCAGATTTACTAAACTTACTCGTAATCTATTTCTATTTACTCTATCATATGTCTTCTCTATATCTATGAAAACCATATCTATAAGTTGTGTGACTACATATAAACTATCTCAGATACGCCTATCCAATCAAAAACATCTTTGCATTTTTCCCACTATATTATTTTCTTCCATCTATTTTGCGACTCTTCCAGCCACCATATATGTGAAAACTTTATATAACACTGATATTACTGCTATCAGTTTATAATTGTTTAACTTTCTATGATCCTTATATTTCCTTTAAATAGTAGTCTTACTCTTTTATTATTCCAGCTATCTGGAAATTCTTTCTTCTGTGCCATCTTAGTAAAACATAATAGATTTAATTTTGCCCTATTTCCTAAATTCAGTACTATTTCTGTTGCCCATCCATCTAAATCTTTTGCCTTTTTACTTTTTAATTTCTCCCCTGCCTCATTCAATTCATTTTCTGTAAAACTAATATTTCCATTATTATATGCTTTCATGTTTGTTATCATTCTGTCCTTCACATCTAACATCTTTTCTATATCCATTATGTATTTATTTAAGATTGTCTCTAATTCTTCTCTACAGCCACACTATTCCCTCATCATCTAGAAATACTATTTTTCTCTCTTCTACATTCCTTCTTTTAATATATTTCCAAATTTTTTTACTCCCATCTCTTTCACTTTTATTAATATCCTACAATTTACTGTTCAATTTCAATAATTACTATGTTAGCCAACTTCTTTTTTTTTTTTGAATACTTTTCTCATTTAACATTAACATCCTTTTCACTTTTTCAGTTTTTAATAGCACATTTGTATTTGCTGCATGCTTTTTCCCTTTCTTTTATACTTTTACTAACTCTTACTTTTCTATTACTTTTATTCTTCTGAATATTCTCACCTAAAACCTTATTTGCCACTTTTTTTACTTTACCGCACCAATCCTTATATTCATCCCCAACAAACTCTTCCATGATTTCTTCTATTTTTATTTTATCAGTCATTCTCCATCTGCATCTTTCACTATCTTTTCTATTTTTATTACTGTTTTTCATCACATTACTAACCATTTCTATTATAAAAAAAAATTATGAGACTATCAAACACTTGAATTTTTTGTACTTTATTCATTCCCTCTTTCTCTACTAATACATAATCTATTGTGTGAAATATATTATTTCTAGACCACGGATATTGTCTTTGTAAATATTTGATAAATTTCCAATGCTCTAATTCATTATGACAGAAATTGTTTAAAAGCTAAACATTCTTGTTATCCATGTCATCAATTTCTTCATATCCCCTATAACCATTCTTTTCTTCCCTTTTTTTTTTTTGAAATTCTATATATATCCTTAACTAAGCATTCATATATTCTACTGTTGCACTCCATTATAGTTTGACTATTTCCAGTGGCTATATACACTATAGCCACCATCCATTCTTGTCTTCCTAACCTTACCTCAAACCAGAAATGCTATTGACACTTTACTGTATTTAAATATTTTTTTTGACATAATGCCTATACCATTACCCCTTTGTTCTGTTTCTTTTCTATTTCTACCCTCTCCAGTATAGATTTTTCTTCTCAGAGATGTGTTTTAACTACTGCTAATATCTCAAGCTCTTCATTTTTAACTGTTTTGTTTAATTCCAGCCACTTTATTGGTCTTCTACCACCTTGCATATCCAAATATCCAATTTTAACAATTTCTTCTTTCCTAATTACATTTTTATAAATACATCTGACTTTCTTCTCCATTACATTTATAAATAACTTGCTTACCATTCATTTTACAGACTCATTCTCTCTCCACATCTACATTTATATTTAAATCAGGTACCTTTTGTTTATTTCTTACATCCCATCCATTCTTCTTTTTGATTCTACTGCAATTTAAAACCCTACCCCCCCTTTATAAGTTTCCCGAATTATAATATTCTTTATAAAACTCCTTAATACTTCACTTCCTTGTTTTGTTAAATGCAATCCATCTTTACTATACAACTCCCTTGTACTAATAAAAAAGTCCCACCTATCCACAAACAATATTATTTCTCTCATAATTTTTCCAATCTCTCATTTATAGAACATACCCTATCTAACATATACGTATTGTCGAATCTTGGTAATAAATCAAGTATTTCTATGTTTTCTTTAATCTTACTCAAATTACTAATCAATTTTATGTACTCATCCATTATTCTCTCTGATGGCTCTGACAAATTATTTGTCCTTACCATAACATACACATCTCTCCTTCTTTGTTTCTTTAACTTATCTACAACATCCTTAATTCTAGACAGACATATTTTTACTTACCTGTTTCTATTTTACCTTGCAGTTACATCACTTCCTCTATTTAGTGATTCTCCTATCAATACTTTTTCATAGTTTATTTTCTCTACTTCATCTTTAACATTCTCTTATACCTCCCGGCATTCCTTATCTACTTCTTTCTTATTGTTTCTATTCATTAATTCCTTAATCTGCTCACATTTTATATCTAATGATTTTAATTTTGCTTCTACATCCTTTACCCCTTTCTCTACCTTACTTATTCTTTGGCTAACCATCTCCATTGCACTACTTATATTGTCATCCATATCTCTTGTCACTCCACTAAAAACATACTCTATTCTATCTTTCTCAACTACATTTTGTTGTATTTCTCCAGACTTTATCTTTAAACTATTTATACTTAGAAACCATTTTTTCACCTCTTTTATCACATTTATACACAGTCTACATAACCGTACACCTGTTACATCTTTCTTAGATTTGTTTAAGTATTTCAAATGATGAACCTTATCACATACAGTACACCCTACCACAGTACACTCAATTTTCTTCTGATCATTATATATACATCGTGGGATACAAATGCAGTTCATATTTCTTATTTTTCAAGTCCCCTAATCTATATTTAAATTTATGTTTATTATTTTTCAAATATACAAAAGGAGAAAAACTTATTTTTTTAATGGTGATCAATAGATATGTGTTTCCTAACCTTATGCCTCAAACGTTATCTTTCTTAAATACACCACTCTATTTCTTACATTAAAAACTTCTTTCATAACAAATCTAGTAAAAAAACAACTAATCTTATGTACAACTTAGTTTTAAAGTCTCCTTGCAGTAACATACACACACAAATTTATTTTTTTCTTTTTATATTTAAAATGGCATATCAGAACACTTTCCAAACATTAGTAATATTATTCCCGATCTTTTCAAATCTGATTAAATCTATCTCTCGTCATCCCAATTTTCTTTTCACCTCCTCACACTAAGCAAAAAAATTTCCTAGCAACAAAATTTTTCCAGATGATATTTTAAAAAAAATTATAAACTTTAACTTATCTTGTGGAACAAATCAGCACAGCAAGGCAATCATAGTACCATCTATAATATTATAATGAATAATCACTGATTATAAGTACATATAAAATCACTATCCTTTTAATTTAAATCCCCACTCTCAGATCAATTTCTAGCTTTTGCTTTTGGCACTGATGTTTGGCTTTAAAGTTGGAAGAAATGCAAATGTGCATCCTGTAACTACTTTTAACTTCATTTTCTTTTAACCTATATCAATTCTGCCTAAAACGTTTGAATCCAAGTTAAATTGCTTGATCAGATATGCAGATCTAAATCCAATTCAGTAACTGTAAATTTTAATATTTTCACTTCTTCATTAACTTCAGTCATTTTACAAAATAGTAAAATAGTTAATATTAGTTTTTAAGACAATTCTTCACATATCAAGGCACCTATCTTTTAATGGTATTTTTTTTTCTTTATTGAATCGTTTGAATAATATATTATTAATTAGAAGAAACATTTAATGTTAAAAGGATTTAAGTTAGATGCTATAATGATTATCGTTACTAGCATTTATTTTAAATATAAAATAATTACAATTTGACACTTCCATTAAATTACTTGTAAATTTTGTGTTTTCCCCAAAGCAGCTTCTTGTAAGTTGTTTCAAGTACAATGACTGTTTTATCCTGCAGATTCCTCTAACAGAAGTCAGATTTTCTACTTTTCAGCCATTACAAAAATTGACAAATAAATAAGACAGACTTAATAAAAACACTTAGAAAGCTTCAACATGAATTCATTTAATAACAAGTGATCAGCAGATTGATGTAGGGACATCCTCTCAAGAAGCATCTAGCAGTGGAAACATACTACGATCAACTCGCCTTCCAGAAAACAATTCTTGTTATTCTTGGGTACACCCTCGTATTTATTTAAAATGTCTTTCTTTGCATCTTTTTTAAATAAATTAAAGAACATAAAAAAAACATGTTTTAAAAAGAAACATTTTTAAATAACTCTCAAACATTTTTTTATTATATATATTTTTATTCATTTTAATAAAACAAGTTAAATAATTATTTCATCCGTTGTCATGTTATTTATCAATTACATTCAAAATCTTAAACTGATTTCTGAATTTATTAATAAAAGCAATAGGAATGATGTCTGGGTTTTAGATACGATATTGAAAAATGTTCTTTTTTTTTTAAACTTTAACTGATGTTCTACTGAAATTTATGATATTACTATTAAACGGTAAAATAGTCTAATGCAAAATTTAATTTTTTATATATGTTTCATTCAATTTGAATAACGTTTATGCCAATATAAAACTGTTTTCTAACAAAGTTATTATTAAAATTAATTTTAAACTAAATTAATACTAAATATAATTATTTATATCCTTTCTTATACACTTATTATTGTTTTATTTGCTTATATTTTCGACTATCCAGTGGTCTTCATCAGAATAGAAATATATAAATAAAACAATAGTAAGAACAAGATATTACATTGAATAAGTTTATTAGAAAGAGAATATAATTTATTATATTTAATTGTATATTCATTGTTTTTTATAGATTAGATAATTTCCATATTTCTCCATTCTTTTTTATTTCATAAATAATTTCCTATAAATAAAGATAACAAATAACCCCCAAAATGCATTTTGTGCTGAACCAGCATTCATCAGTTGGACCAGGTCATTATCTCTCATATACATCTTTATTACATGAAGAGTATTTATGTAAAACAAATTGTCTCATTTTTATTTTCAAGCGTCAATTTACTCCACTCCCAACTTTTACGTTATCAACTTTTTGATAAACACGTAATGATTATTAGTAATCATTTATTAAACTAGAGATTTTCTCTAGCACAGATATAAACTTTAATCCAAGTTAAAGATTAATATATCTGATTTTCAGCACACACACATGGCTATTTACATTTCTCTTTCACCCATGCATAATATCTTTTTTATAGATTAAACAACTTCCATATTTCTCCATTCTTTTTTATTTCATAAATAATTTCATATAAATAAAGATACAATAAAAGACAAATAACCCCCAAGATGTATTTTGTGCTGAACCAGCATTCATCAGTTGGCCCAGATCATCTCTCATATACATCTTTATTACATGAAGAGTATTTATGTAGAGCAATTTGTTTCATTTTTATTTTCAAATGTCAATTTACTCCACTCCCAACTTTTACATTATCCACTTTTTGATAAACACGTAATGATTATTACTAATCATTTATTAAATTAGAGATTTATATTCATTGCATATAAGTTAAACAAGAAGAAAGAAGGTAATTAAATTGAAAAAATAGTAAAAGCTATAAATTTATATAAGAAAAGGAAAAAACCAACACTTATTTTATACATTAGCTAGACTAATAGTAGTTCAACACAATTGAAATAAAACAACTATTCAATTGTGTTGAACTATTATTAATTATTGAAAACAACATTATGAACAAATTTATGTTTGACCATTACTAAGGATTAGCTAGACTAATGTATTTTTTTTTTATTATCTTGCCCATGACATCAATTTAAATCTCTCCAAAACATTATATAATTCTAAAAATAAAATATTTTATATTTATTAAGTAAAAATCCAATCTACAAGTAAAATATGGATAAATAATACCATTTTGTGCATATTTTTTTGCTAAAGGTTCCTTTCATTTAAGAATAGCATATAAAAGCGATTTACCTGCTGACGAAGCTGCTGCAAAAACCAAAACAATTAAATCGGCTGAGTACTTTCGAAGTTTCCCTCATATTCATGGCCAACATAAGTTATCTCCATTTAAGAATAAAAATGAAAACTAATATTTAGCTTTTATCATTCAATTTGAACTATTTGCTATAAAATTGCTGTACAATTATTAGTAAACAGACAGTTCAAATGCCATATGAGGAATATCACAATCAGTGAATTTAATCAACAGTGCTGTTTCAAAGTAACATGAAAATGTTATGTCAGGATAAACTAATAAATTAAAATTTAGAAAAATTAAAATATTTTTTATTGATTTTTAATTTCGTTATTTTTTTTTAAATATTTTATTGAATTGTGAAGAACTGAAATCATGGATGGGGCTACTAAAATTAAAAAATGACTGCCAACTTACATTGCATATTAATTATATCAGAAATAGATTTATTAAAGTCTAGGAAAAATACTTTTGTTTCGTATAACCATGGACAGAGAACTGCATTGATTAGGATTCTTCCACTTTGAGAATTTGTTCCAGAAAATAGATGGATTAGAAGCACATCCCATAATATATTTATATATTTCACTAAGTGCAAAATTGTAGTGAAAAATTTTTTAGAATTTTACATTTTCCATGGGTAACATTTTAACCAAAGCTTTCATTATTTACTTTGAAGTATTTTGAGTTATTGTTTGTCTGAAAGTTTGTGATGATAGTGTTTTAGTTATAATTATATGTTTGTCTATTTCCATCATCTAATAGTAATTGTTAAATGAGTTTAGAAAAATTCAAATTTGATTTAAATTTTTAAAATACATTCAACTTCTAGTAATAGCGCAGTACACAGGTTAAATATAGCGCAACGTTCTGAGTGGTATTCTCCTTTTCTTCTGGTGTTACTGACCTGATCATTGATAGTACTAACATGGGAATTGAATCTGGGAACTTTAAATTTGTAAATATTGAATTTAAAGGGACATTTTAATCAATTGGGTTTCTCTGTTAAAGTGAGTTAGAGCATTGCCTTAACTTCAATATTCATGAATCTAAAGGTCCAGTTTTGATTCCCATAATAGTATTATAACTGTTCCGGCCAGCAACACCTGAAGAAGAGAGGTGACTAAAATTACTCAAAGCAGTGTGCTGTATCTATTCTATGTACTGTGTGATTACTAACAGTTGAATGTGAATTAATGTTGAATTTTTCTAAAAACATTTAACAATTAATGTTATGGAAATGGTCCAACATAAAATTTTAAGTTATATTTGACTAATATTTTGTGAATTTTTAAGGAGGAATATCTTAGTTGTTTTTTTTTTTATTAAAAAGATAAAATGAGGAAGGAAAACTTATTCCTCATTGTGGTGTAAGTCTGGTAAATAATATTTTTTCACTATTAATATCTAAAATGCTGTTAAAAACTATTTTATCTTGCTATGACTGTTTCTTTTTTTTTCTTTAAGAAAGGAAAAGTCTGGATTGGACCATTCTTAATTAGATTCCAATCTTTATTATTTCTGTAAGAGAGAAGATAACGATGTAAATTTATTCAAGTTTTAGTATTGCAGGTAGCAAATATGATTAACAATAAAATTAATACAAGTACCATACTATGCTCCTTATTATTGTAAAACAATAATAAAGAGCATAGATGATTTAATATTATATTATAATGAACATAATTTTATATTTGGGTTAACTCTTTGGCCATAATATATTCTTTGAGGTGAATCATTTATTTTGCAGCAGTATCTCCATTTAATTTTAATTAGATTACAAAAATATCCATTAAAGTGGGTAATCTCTAGTCCTTCTGTTAAGTGGTTTGGATCAAAATTGTGAGGATAATAAGTTTGACACTTATCAATTAAACTGTACTAATTGGCTTTCTATATATACTAAACAATGATAGAGATATGTGTAATAGGTTGTGATCGGGGCCAAAATGATGACTGCTGATTCAGCACGAAATGTGCATCTTGGATATCATCTTTTTCACATGTCTTTGGTTATATGTTTATGATTACACCCTTCCATAAAGTGTTGAAAGGAGATATAAATCATTGCCTTACCTTGTATGAGAGTAATATAGTGAAAATTACACTACAGAATTATTATTCATTAAAGTGGATCTCTAATCTAATGAATGACTAATAAAAATTATATTTATTTAATCTCTAGTCATTTTTGATTCATTCACTGTCATGCCAAGTATTAATTGATCAATCAGTGGTAAATATTTTATCTCTTTCTCTCTTTTTGAACATAAAGAGTTAGTTGTCAGGTTTTTAAATCAACCATTGATTCTGCACATACATCTTCATGGATGACTCAAGAAACTATTATTATTCATTTTCAGAAATGTGAAGAAAATGTGCACATTTGCTTTAGAAGTGACTGTGTAAGTACAGCAAGTGTCCTTTTAGTTAAAAGTATAAGTTTAATTAATTTTAGTTTATCTTCTAAAAATAATATGGATTATGGTAAAACATAATGTGTATGTTGCACTGATAAATGTGTAATTTGTTGAGAATTATATAATCGTTTGCAAGTATTATGCAGATGAAATTAATTCATTACTGCAATCACATTCATTTCTAATAGTCTTTGTTTTACTTTGCTGTAAGTTTTATTACTTTTCTTGTTATATACTTGATATATAAATCTTTTTTTTTAGGAGTATGGACAATAAAGATGAAGAGGGCGAATTGTGGGCGCAATTTTGATAAATGCATTCTCCAGTTTTGTTTAGTGTACGGCGTAAGTAGCAAAGTTGTAAATGAATTTTTTAGTTTCTGAAAAATTTTGCATTTTTTTCCTCCGTGTAACAATTTGAAAGTCAGTTGTATGTGTATTTCTCTTCCATATTTTGTTTGTATATACTTTTCACTTTTTTTAAAGCTGCTGGTTCAGATATTTTTATTTCATTTTTTCCTTTTAAAAAGATACTAATTTATTATCTTTGCTATATGCATGTGAGATCTACCATTCTTAACTTTTTTTTTTTGTATTTAATTTTTATCTTTGATAAGGGTGGAGAAACTTCTTGATGAAGATTTTATTTATGATTATCTTTTTTGAAATAACTTTTTTATGCAAAATGTTTTACGATTGAGGGTAAGGAATGCAGCTTTTAATTTGTAATTGTCAAAATTTAAATTCCCTGATTGGTCACAAAAACTTTATTTGGTTTATGTGAATACGTAGTGTGTCCCAGTGAAAGGTGACAGGTTCTCTTTCCAAGTAGCCTGTAGCACCATGGTGACATAGTTCTGCTATTCATCACAAAAATTTTAAGCTGCTTAACATATTTAAATCACGATGTGACATTGTGATTTGTGCCTTAATGCCCGATAGAACTATGCGCTATTATTAAATTTTATTTTCAATTGGGAATAACTGTTATCGAAATGTTTTAAATAATTGAAGTTGTGTATAGCAGGGAAGCCATGAATTGCAAGAATGTTTTCAAACAGTTCACAGATTTTGTCATGATGGCAGGAAAAGAGTAGAAGACAATCTATGAAACATGTTATCACATTTTATATTGTGTAAGCTTCTTAAAATTTTTGTGGTGAATAATTAAACTGTCTTTGTGTTAATTCAGAGATGACACGGCAAGCAGCTCCAGAGGGAAGCAGTTACCTTTTCTCTGAGATTGTATATTTATTTGAAATATTACAGTGTACGAAGTTGAAAAAATTAAGAATGGAATTCCCTGATGTGTAAAATTAATCGGTACTTACAATTTTTTTTTTTTTTTTAAAAAAAACATCATATCAATAGTCATTAGATTTATTTTATTTCATAACTATCCAGTCGGTATGTCTCCTCTGTGAGGAACAACTTAATTTAGTTGTATGTATCATGTTTTTAAATTTTAAATGTAAAGATTTATGTGTAATTTTCATTTGCTTTGCTGGGAGAAAAAGATTTCCAATCAGAACATTTTATATATATATAAAATAACAACTTTGAAAGATTTTCAATGCTGATTTTTTTCTTTTTATTGACATAAAGAGTGCCAGTCCTAAATGTAAATTGGTCATTTGTTGTGTAACTTGTCCATATAAATAGAAAAGACTTTTGCCTAATTTGAGGCAATGTAGTTCATGATGAAAAGTTTCTAGATAATAAAAAATTAGACTCTAAATAGAAAAAAAATATTTTTTCTTATATTCCTCCTTTTGAAAATCAACAACTACAAGTAACTAATATGATCTTTCCCTCATTTTGTTAAATTTTCCAAATGGATTATTTAAACACATACAATTTAATTTCAAGTAGAGTTGAACTGTGCATAAATTATATTTTATTTTTTTGCAAATCTATACAAATATCTTGATTTCCTGTAATTCTTTAATACAAATATTATAATTTCTTATGTATTAAATGCAGTTTTTTTTAAACTTCAAATAATAGAATGTATTCCGATTGAGTAGCAGTTAAATCGATGATTGAAAATAGTGTATATTACGATATTTACATATTTTATATATATATAATAATCTAGTGTAATAACACAGTGATAATTATTATTTTGTTTTTTAAATTATATATATATAATTTTTTTTTTTAAAAAAGAAGAGATAAACTGATTTTTGAAACAATAGTATAAACAATAGTCTGCATAAGATACTGAGATCATTAAAATAATATTCCGTAAGTATATTGAGTGATAAATTAATATCCTCAATTTTACCAATGCTTTTAACAGCATATTTTTTTTTAGAAGAAGAATTTTTTTTTTCTATTAAAATGGATCTTTAAAAAACAAAGAAACAAAAAAATTTCTATATGTTCTTTACTTTGAATTTTAGTTTTACTGCTTTTAAATATTTTATAATTTTATTATTGTTACAATTAATGTCTTATTATTACGAATCATTCTCTGACGTTTCAAGTAAACCGAGGACCACTTTGTGTTCTGTATATATTGTATTTACTGATGTATATTTATATAGTCAATAGTACTATCCTGTATAGTGATGAAAAGTTTGGAATAAGGAATATAATTGAAGTCTGAATTTAAAGGAAGGTATAAAAAATTGACTAGAAGATGTTATATAATTATAAAATGTTTTAAATGAATAAATTTTTTTTTTAAAATAAAGAAATATGGTATTTGTTTATTAATTTTACTGTTTTGCATAATTAAGTATAAAACATTAAGAATACAAATAAAAAATAACAATAAATTTTTATCTTAACACCCCCCCCCCCAACAAAAACATTGAAGAAATCTTTTGTATGATGAAAGCGATTAATATTATAAATTGGAAAAATAAAAGAATGGTAATCAAGTGCCAGAATCAAATCCCAAGTCGGACGCTCTATCAACGGTGCCAAACTGCGCAAGCAGTTGGAAAAAAAATTACTGATCAAGAATATTGAGTTTAAAATGTAGGTTACCATTATAATCTTTAAATAAAATAAAATAATGCTAAAGTGATTGTCAAAATTTTTTAAAATTAACAGCTATCTGCCATAGATATATAGTTTTATAAATCATAAAATTTTTTTTTTTTTTTAGATTAAAAACTTTCCATTTTTCGTATAATCAACAAATGTGACCTTGTATTCATAAGAGCTCTATAATAAAACTTTTTTCTAGATATTAATTTTTGTAAAAATGATGAAGGATCATTATCTTAAATATCATTTTTGTTTGTCAAAGCTTTGAATTTATCCACCTATGAAACAGATTATAGCTTATCACATGTATATGTATCATTTCAGTAGTGAGAGGCTCAATTCCTGTTTAAATTGGTTCTGATTTCTTAACAATTTTTACAATAGGTTAAAACTAATACTGTACTAAATACACATTTAAAAATAAAATAAATTCAAGATCTCGTACCTTATATAAACAGTAGCAATTCAATAAAAAAAATATTTCAAAAAATAAATAAGTAATATTAATACAAGTTTAGAATGATAACATATATGAGATTATTTAGGTTAAAAAATTAAAATTCTATGACACATGACAATATTGAAAAGCACATGCAAAAAAACTGTTAACAATTAGATCTCTTTATTAAAGTTCAATTTTATTTTACTAATTAGCCATAAAATTTAATTTCTTTATTTATTAGGACATTTTTCTGCAATAGTTAACATATATTTTTTAAATCCTAAAAAATAATTTTTATGATATTATTTGCTACAATGAAGATTTTAATTGATAAAATTAATATTTTCAGAACAAAATAAATTAATGTGAACATAATTTTTTTTAACAAAAGCAATATAGAATATGAATGTATTTTAAAAATTTAATAAACAATTTTACAAAAAAGCTGTATAAACTAATAAGAACGTAATATTTTCAAGACAAAGAATAGATAAAATTTTATACAAACTAATTTAAATGCATATTATTTTTATTAGTTATTCATTAGACAAGAGATTATTTACTTAATAAATAATATTTATGTAGTGTAATTTTCAATATATCATTCTCACAAAAGTTAGGGACTGATTTCTATCTGCTTTTAACAGTTTGTGGAGGAATGTAATGATAAACATGTGAGCAAAGATGTGTGATCCCAAGACGCACATTTCATGCTGAACCAGCAGTCATCAGTTGGCTCAGATCACAATCTCTTACCTGTATCTTTGTTATTGTTCAGTATATATAGATAGGGAATTACTACAGTTTAATTTATAAGGCTTTTACTGACGTGACACATGGCTTCCATTTGTCATTCATCTCTACATGATGTTGTGGAAACTGAAATTTTCTAAAAGATAACCTCCATATTTCATCCAAATAATAGCTTGCTTTGAATAGATAGTGTCAATTTCAGTTCATGTTGCTAAAAATAGTTTGTTTTGGAAAACAAATTGACACTAGTGGCAAAGACTGAAATGAGTGAAAACACACTATTTTCCATCATCTGAATAATTCCAAATTATTTGTTTTGAATAGAAATTGTCAATTTTAATTCATATTGAACATGTTTATTTTAAAAATAAATTGTTTTAAAAAATTATAATCAGTAATGAAAATCGTTTGTTTGTATAATTTGTGAAAATAAGTTTTTTTTTTTTTTATCCAAATACTAGGCAAAATTGTTCATTTCAAGTAGAATTATCAATTTAATTCATATTGAAAATAGTTCATTTTGAAAATTAGAGGGAATAATGAAAATCATTTTTTATTACATTCGAATAAATAGTAAAAATTGTTCGTTTGAATCTATTTATTGGTTAATATCTTTAGTAAAACATCGATGGTTCTGTCTGTTATGTAGAACATCTGTGCAAATAGTATCGATTTTTTTTTATTCTTACATTTATGAATACAAATACAGGATAATTAGTAGTATTTTAGACAAAAGAATTTTCATATCTAATTTTTTTTATTTTGCCAAATAAATATCTGCAAAATAAAAGTATCAAATTAGTTCATACTTAGCTAAAAATAAGTCATATATCACATGACTTAATTTCGTATGCTTGTAATGATAACCTAAAGAGTGCAATTGCTCTAACAAGCTTTATTAATAAATGCTATCTTTCATGGCATTTATTGATAAAGCTTGTTAGAGCAATTGCACGCTCTTTAGTTTTTTATCATTACAAGCTTACTAAATTAAGTCATATGATTATGACTTATTTTAAGCTATTATAGCTTTTGCTTTTAAGTCTTAAACGATGTTATATTGCTAACACTATTAGTATATGGTATGACTGAAGAATTATCAGTCCCATGTAGTTTATTTAAGTTGGATATCTGGGTTTGAAGACATGCAGGTGTCTGAAAATTTCAGTTTGTCTACTTAAATATTAGCTTTCAGATAAGTGCTGGCTTTGAGTTGGTATTTTTTAGATCTAGTGTTGGAAATTTTTAGTTTTTTAGTTCATACTTGTTTCTCTTAGAACTTTACAATTTAAAACAGGCAAAACTCTCCATACGGTAGTGCCACTCAGTGCAAACCAGAGTAATCAATGGATTTCAGAAGGTATGTGCATAAAATGCCTATCTAGTGTCTACTCATCCAATATCCCCAGACCAGTTTCTAGCCCATGACTATCATCAGTGAGGAAACTACAATTTTTAGTTTATTTTTATTACAGCAATCTAAAGAAAACAAGTTAAGAAAGATCTCTACACATTAATATTACACAACTAGGCATAAAACACAAGCTGACAAAATGGAACATTTGATTTTTATTTTCGAAATTTAACTATTTGGTGAAAGAAAATAAATTCATCTGGTAATACAGTTTATAATAAACAATGTTAAAAAACAATGCCATGTAAACAATTAGAATGTCAAAAAAAAAAATCCTTTTTTAAAAAAAAAATTACACATTATTTTTAATTTAAAGTATTACCAAAAAAAATCAGTGCACATTTGAGTGTGACTTATTCTGCTAGGTAGTGAGGTCACCCAAATACAGCTTTTAAAAAATTTAATATATACTGAGACGAAAACTCTCACGACTTTTCCTTAAGTTGTTAATATGTATTAAATTTAAAGTTTTATTAGTAAATGATTGATATTGCAATATATTTACAAGTTATAACTAATAAAATTATTTCACTTTATAAAAATGTCACTATACTGTACTTTAAATATTTTTTATTGTTTATAATTGGTCGGTTGTAAAATAAAATATTGAGACGGTTTGCCAGGTCTCGAATTTATATGTATAAATCAGTTGGTTCCGCTAAATTTTAATTTTGAATTTGTAAATTTTTATTAATTTGTGTTACAGTGAATGCGGTAATATATAATATATATATATCGTACACACACCTGAATATTTAAAACATTTCTTTTATTAGTTGATCTAATGCCATATTTTTTTAATAAGAAAAATGAAATTTATAGTAAATTTTTCTTATCTTTTGTATAAGATTTTATATATTTTAAAACAATGCTTAATTTACAAAATCTTGTTTTGATCTTTTGGTGATAAAGAATCTAAAATTAAGCATTGTCTAAAAATCTTGTAATGAAATCATTAGCTAGGAATTTATTAATTAAAAATATGCTATCTTATCTGAAATATTTTGTAATGTATTAATTGAGAAAGTTTAAAAAAATTCCTGGAAGAGAACAATGTACAATGAGCTTTATAAAAGCTCTCAAAAATTATTGTATTTAATTCTACTTTTCATTCTATTCTATAATCTGCACTCATTGCCAGTTAATTCTTGGCTACCTAGAGTCATCATTATTCCACAATTAGTGATGCGGCTTGCCATTATAAAAATAAATATTCACCTATTCAGTCACAGTTGTTGGTAGTATGTGTAGCTAGACTTCCCAAAAGAAGGATTTTTCACTCCAAGTTTAACTCCATTCTTCAGCATGTTTTAAATTCCTAGGAAAACTGACCCTTTGAAAGTGGCAACCTCAATCTGAAGCCTCTCAACTAACCCATAACCAGGAACAAAATCATAAAAAATGGACACAAGAGTATGTACTTCAAATAATTACTGCC
This sequence comes from Epiperipatus broadwayi, assembly GCA_028023455.1. Taxonomy (NCBI): domain Eukaryota; kingdom Metazoa; phylum Onychophora; class Udeonychophora; order Euonychophora; family Peripatidae; genus Epiperipatus; species Epiperipatus broadwayi. Next base: position 5,208,333 of record JAQFVV010006284.1, on the reverse strand, counting down.
AGCAAAACACTAATGGACTTAATGGTAATATGAACTATTATATATTCAATAAGCCAGGTATGATTAGATTTATCTTTAATTACATACTTATATGTTTGTATTAGTAATGTTAGATTAACTGTACCTTTTATCTAAGTTTATCACTATACAATATTATTTTAGTATTATTAATTCATTTTATGGATGTGTTATTTGTTTTGATATTTGTTTTAAGAGTACTAATAAATAGTCTATTATGATTTTTTTTTTCTTTCATTAAAGTTTTGATAGTTTATAATAAAATTTTAGTTTTAAGACTAATTTATTGCTACTGAAAAGGTATCAGATTCTTTCCCCTCCCTCTTCCCGAGTATTAAAATTCTAATTTATTTTTTTTAACAAATGAAATAAGTCTTTGAGTATTAAAGTCAAATATTCATTAAAATCTTTTAAGGTAATGATTTTAATATTTTAAAATTAATCTTTTTTTAAAGAAACCGTATAGTTATTTTTATATGTATATAAAATACACTTAGATTTACTGAAAGTATAGGACACTTTGTACATTGTTTATTATAACATGTAAATAAATTGATTATCTGCTTGTGTGTGGGCATAAAATCGACCCACTGATAATTGCCACTTATTTTATCTTTAGAACCTTTTTACTTAGCCTTTGGTTAGCTACATTTTTACTAGACTTATATCTTGCAATCTGGGTTGTCTACTGCTTGAATCAGTTTTATTTACTTTTGCATAGGTGAGCTTTTGAACACCTTTCTGTGCTTTGTTTTATAATTATTGCTATATATTGATAAATCCTTTATAGCCTCTGCTCAACATTTTTACCAAGCACATATTTAGATATTCTTTTAACCCAGGTTATTAACACTTGTTATTTTTGCATCGTTAAGTTAGAAACAACTTCCCATGCCTCTCATTTATGTTTTTTTATGGCTATTATTTTCAGTATACTTACATGTATGGATCTTGCTACACCCATGAGCCTTAGTATAGGGTATATATATATAAGTAGACAGTTAATAATATTGATAAAGATTTTAAATGATAAGCTAGAATATTTTAGCAAAGTTTATACACATATCCTTTATAAAAGAACCATTTAGGAAAGATGATTTCAGTATTATGCAATTAAAAAGCAAGAATTAATTAACTGTCAAGTCTTTCTATTAAGTCATAGTACACAAAACCAACCATAAATGCAATTTATATTTATTATTTTTATTTCTTTTATTTTTTATTCATTAATTAATAAATTTTATTAATTTGCCCGGCATTTGTTTACTGTTTGGCTATCAATTGTTTATTAGAATAGGAATCTCTCTCTGATTTAGTGTCAGTAACTTATTATGTTATGGGATTATTAGTTAATGTTTGGTTACCCCAAATAAATTTTCTAGTCTCAAAGAAGCCTGGTAGTATCCTCTAATGATATATTCAGGTTGCTTGTCTGGTATATAAGGCTATTTTATTTAAATGGCATTCAATGTGGGGCTCAAGTACAAATGCAATAGAGAAATTTTCAAACAATTGGTGGAATATATTAATAATAGGTTGGCTATCTTGTACAATATATATATATTTACCATTTGTAAAGTTAATTAGAGAAAAGAATGTTTTGCTAAAAGGAGAGGAGGCGCTGGCAAACTGCTTTTTTTCATTTCAAAATTTATATGATCATAAATTTTTTTATAGTTCTAAACAATTACCTAATAAATGAAGGAAAAGAATTTAATGTATAAGTAAGCGATGTTTAAATGTGAAAAGATTTTTAGATAGTTTTGTAACTAATAAACAATATTTATATAACTGATAAGCGATTAATCAGCCTTTTGTTTTACAAGAAAAAGCAAAGCTTTTGTGATTGAAAAAAAAGTTTTTATTTTATCAATTTATGCTATTGTGTGGGAAAAACTGGAGAAAATACCCCTAGCGATATGAAGACATACTTTAGAAAAGTTATACATTATAAAAAATACAAATAATAGAAAAAAGATGAGCCAAAATTTTTTTCCCTGTTTCTTGTGAAGCAGTGGATCTGTAGGCCAGATCCACGCGTATTACGATGTTTATAAAACTTTCCATCTGCCATTTTAGATACATTTAAATTTTAGTCCAGCAAATAAATGATTAAAAATATCAATTTTCTATTTAAAATGTTTTTATTATAAATATTGGTGGGGCCCAGATATATATATATGCGCGAATACATATATATAGATATAATTACAGACGGAAACTTTTATAAAAATTGATAAATAAATTTTAATACGCTATTTTTTTTTTTTTATGTATTTTATTCTGGAGATTTGCTTTCATGATAAACCCTATTAAAATTCCATAGCATCAAACAAAAGAAAATCCATTAACAAAATGGTAATGTAATTTTCTAATTAAAGTAAAATTAAAATGGAAAAGAGATTTGAAACAAATTCTTCAAATCTAAATTTAATTAAAAATAGATTTGAAATAAAATCATTGGGTTTATTGGGAGAGTGGATCTGAAGAATAAAATGCAAATATATTTTAGATTGATAATTGCAATCACCAGAATTTCAACATAGCCACTTAGCCTTGAGCGTTTTGTCAGTGAGTACATGGCAAATCCACATTGGTCAAATTTTTAAATAATTATAGAGATGTCTGGAAGCATGGTAGATGGGTAGACGGCTTTTAACCTCCCGTCTCGTCCAAAATGTGTTATTGTTGGACTGCTGAACTGTTTGAACTCTTCAATTAAAATTCATAGCTAGCTATGCCTGTGCGGAAATTCGATTTCATCATGGGATCCAAACTTCCACAAGGACTCAGAATAAATTAGGTAATATGTTCCCAACTTGTTTATTTCTAACCGCCTAATTTATTCTTAAAAACTCCAGTTGATCCGTTAATGTAATTTTTGCTACTTTTAATGTCTTCTAAAATGAAATCCCCTTAATGTAATCTGTTTAACTAAAATTTTGTAAATTTTACTTGCTATCACTTTAAATCTAATGTCTTTACTCTTATTCTGTCTGTCTTAAAGTTATGCCTCTTAATGCTAAACTTTCTTTTAATGCGGTTTAGAAAATATTATTATTATTTACTTAAATGAAATGAATATATGCCAATTTGTTCCATCTCGAGAAAAGTTTTATATAATTAAATATTTTGCTTCATATTTCCCGACTGAATAATTAATACTTGGAGTAACCTTTGTTTTGTCGAGATGAAACCATTTTATATATTGTGTTTTGAAATATTTATGCGTACACGGTTTAGTTGTGGTGGAGACGCTAGATTCAAGCATGAGATTTTATTTAGTTATATTTAACTTTTAAAGAGTGAAAGGGAGGGGGTTTAGAAAATTATATTAGTGCTAAATAATAAAAGAGAGTAATAAAATGTTAATTGATATAGTGGTGGGATTTTGTGTTGAAGGGAGAGACGTGTCGCTCATAAAATGATATTCGTAATAATAATTAATGCTTATTTTATTCTTTGGTCCAATCGTGGTCAATCCGTAACATTTGTGTAATCTTTATAGCTCAGTACAATGTTATATTTAAATTCTAAAAATATATTCTCCAGTACTCATATTTTGCCTTGCCAGCATTTTGCTTGATTACTTGTCGTTTGTTCTTTGTGATCGCTAGATCAGGATTAGACCACATGATAATTTCACTGGCCATGAATTTTTTTTATCAGGATATGAAAGACAATATGGGAAGAACTGGGGCAAGCTGAGCTTAGCTAGCCTTGGCGATTCTCATCCTTTCATCTGAAATATAGGGTTGTTTAAAAGGGACGAACATTTAGAGATGATTCCCCACTGAAGCATTTTCTCTATCTGTTCCTCCATTCCACCCCGATATTGATGAAGTATAGGGTATGCGCGGGCCTGATATAGTTGATCTCTCACCAGTTTTATTCTGTGTTCATACTCTTGAATAACTCCGGGGACTTCAGAAAAAACGCTCTCGTATTTATTTAGTACTTTCTTCAGTTCCCTCTGATCTCTTATCAATTTCAATTCCTTCGCCATTTCCTCTATTTCTATTTCACGATTTGCACAGTGCTCTTTAATATATCTATCTGCTAGGTCTGCTATGAACGTAATTGATTCATTGTTCAGTTTTAACTGACTTCATAATTCAGCACACAGCCGGTTTTATGCATAAAATCTGACCCCAGTATAACCTCATGGATCAGACCTGCCAAGATAAGCAAAACATGATTATATTCATTCCCAACTATATGCATGTTTACCCATACTTGTTTTGACGCCAGTCTCATTCTTTTTACTATTAGTTATCATGACATACACCGTCTTTAATGGCAAAGTTTTAACTTTAGGGTTTATACATTTTATTCTGTTAAACACTTCCTGAAACATCACTGACACCTGGCTTCCAGAATCAAGTAAAGCACTGGTTATCACCCCTTCTATCACTACTTTGACTTTCGGACATCCCTGAAGTGCCATTATTGGCTCCCTCTCCTCCCAGCTACACGCCAGGTTTGACACTTGCATATGGCTATATTCCTTGTCTATTCTTACTAATCTGTCTATTGCAGTTCAGTGTTATAAGTATTTTGGCCATCTGCTCTATCGTTTCCTGTTTTGTTCCAACTATCATTTGCTCTATGTCCTTAGGAAGGTTACGTTTAACTCTTTTGTATAATTTGCTGCTCAGATAAAGGTGGTGTCATGATTGATCTTAACATCGCCACTTGCCGGCGAAAAACTGTGATGAATAGTTGTTCCCTAGGCCTCCATTTGTCTTGCTCCACCAGATACTCAATAATTTCCTGATGTTCATCCCCCCAATAGTTTGTCAGTAATAACTTTGTATTCTCCAAATGTTGCTGATTTTGAAAATAACGAATCCCTCCAGAATTGAGCCTCGACCTGTATGACTGCGTGCTATAGCAACCTTGGCTACGTTTAATTTATTCAGCACGAAATAACATTCCAGACTATTAAGATGTTCATGTGGATCCTTCCCTATGTACCCTGAAAATGTCTATTTTTAGCAACTGATTTACTGCATTGATTCTATCTATATGTGCACATGTTCTTATGCTTTCCTGTTCATTTTCTAACCTTTCTATTCTCTTTACTAATTTTTCTATATTTCTTCTATCATTATCCTACCTTTCCTTATCCTCTTCTTGTAATGTACGGTTTTTTGACCTCCCCTGTCTTATCTCTTCTATCAGTGATTCCATACTTTCATTTTCAAAACAGCAAAAGAATTTCTACTTTAATATATTATTTTTTAAACAAAGCATACGACTGATTCCAATCCCCAGTCCTTTTTTCTCTACTCATCTTCAATGCCTAGATCCGCCTAAAATATCCAACTGTCTTTACTTTTTCTCTTTTCATTTAAAAGGAAAAATGTTTCAGTCAATTCTTTGATTTAAATTATACAATTACGCAATTTAGTGTTTCTTTAAATTTTTATTCTTTAACTCTATTTGACATATGATTAATTACTGTCATATGTGACGGTTCTGCCCCATGGGCACTTAAAAACCGAATGGGAGTTGATCCATTAAAAAAAACAAAACATATAAAATAGAAAATTGTGATAAGTAAAATTGTAAGATAAATTGTTGCCTTCTTTTTATAAAAAAAATGGCAATATTATAAAATTATAAATTCGATCTACTCCAGCTGCAATTTAAATATTACAGCACCTGATCCCTCAGGCAGAGAAGCACAATACCAGAGGTACCCATAGCCAGACTGTGGTTACAGAAAGTATAACCTACTGCCATATTTCCAGGTTACAGAACTTCTCGACTGCTGAATTCAAACCCAGACATTAAAGTACTTTGTTTTGAAGTAAACCTCAGGCACCAGTTAATTACAAGAACTAACATACTCTGGATGACAGCCACTAACTCAGCACCTGATATATCCCAAAGTAGCCCAACGGAAATATAATTCAATATGAAATACACTACGTATCTAACTTCTTTGCTAAATTGGTCTTAGTGACATAATTAAAGAATTGACCGACAGTGATTGACAAATACTTTATTTTAAATAAAATGTTTACTATAATTTGTAAATTAATTTTATAAATTTTTAATTAAATAAACAATGATTTTATATATTACTACACACATTCTTAATAAAACCTACAAGAGTAACGTAATATAAACATAAAGCATTAAATTAAGTACAAAACATTAAAACACACAAATAGTTCACACACATAAAAAGTTCATTTTATGCTGGCTCAGGAGATACTCAAAGATTGCAATTGCTACTTGTAAATTAATATAAAAAATTAGGAATGGGCAGAAGAAAATATTACCTATAGGATTTTAAATGTTGTGGCTTCTTGCTCTTTGCTGCTGCATGTGTGATTTACCAACCTGTTGGATTTTTAGACTTCTGATGCGGTCCTGATGATTGTAGTTCTGGGCTACTTACTTCAGGCAGTTACATTCTTGGCGGTTTCAAATTATTAGATGGGCATGGCTTTTATCAGCAGACTGCTGATGTTCTTGTGGATGAAGGTTGGAGCTCATTGCATGCTCCGAAAACTGCTTAGCACGGCATTGTATTTTTTGAAATATACATCTAATAGGTGATGAATCTAGATACGTGAATGACTGACAAAATTTTCAGCCCTATTTATGTGATCTTATCTTTTAATAAATTTTTAAATCCACTAGTTATTTTCATTGCTCAAAATCCATCTAATGCTTTTGTTGATAAAATTTTTGATAAGATGCATTTTAATTAGTCCTGTTTATGGATTTTAATGAATTGACTAGTAGACATTACTAATCCCATTCCTATGCAGCTTATCTATTAAGCAATCTTTGAGTTTTTAAATTTAATTATGAGCTTTTCTTTATTTTAATATTTAACTTTTATATTTTATTTTTTTAACATGCACACGTTTTATTATTTCTTTACGTTTAAAAACAATCTTTATTCATGCATCCTTATTCTTAAAATAAATGATTTTGTTTTTAAATTTATTTATTTTTTTCTTTAGTAGTTTTAATTTTTGCTAAGTTAAATTCCTCCCCCTCCCCGAATTAATTGATTTGTAAAACTTTACAAATGATCATTTAATCACCACTCTAATTGTTTTTTTTATTATTATTTCAAACTAGTAAAACTTATAGTAATAAATGACGTTTGCCCTTTGGTGATCTACGTTTATATGAAGAAAACTTTAAACTTTTATAGATTTTTTTTTTAAATGAGATATTTTAATTTCAAAATCTTTTCATTATTTAAATATAAGATTTTATTTTAATTACTGTAAACAATAATTTTACATGTAGCACTGTTCATTAGTGGTACAATATATTTTAATTTAACTATAATAGTTATTTTAGTGTTGACTGTTTTCTCCTCTCGCATCTATCACCAATTAAACTTTATTTAATTATTACTTTTATAAACATCTGATAGTTGAGGTCAATTTAGAATACTAATTAATCAATTGAACACTCATTCAATACCAATTAGAATGGAATGTTCTAGCACACATGTTGAGCGGCATTTATAACCAATATTTATGATTTTTATTTTTTTAAATTTATTTTAATAAACTTGAAACTACACTGTTATATAAGCAGATAAGTTATTATAGTCAATATTGTATAAATTAACCATACTAATGGTCAGACTGAGATTGTCTACAAATATACAAACCAAGGCCATCTTTCAAGACCACTGCACTAGGTGCATAACTTCTAGAAGCAGAATACCTCTCCTGTGAATACTTATTTATGCTAAAAATAAAACTTTCGGGCCACCATCCAGAATTAACTGGCATATTCTAAGAGATTCCACATCTAGCTCAAATAAACGACTTCTCTGACTCAAGCTATCAGACAATGCATACTAAGTCTCATAAAAAAGACAAATCTTGAGAGACCACTTTCTTCAGACAGCTATTAGCTAGGTTGAGAGCACCCATCCTCTAACTGAAGGTTAGATCAGAAGAAACTTGCCTCAAGGTGAGAAAATACTGATTGGTACTGACCACTGATCTATCGAGCAGGTAACAGAGCTGCTTAACCATCCCATTATTTCAGGCGATGGTCCTGCATCCGAGAAATTTGTTTTTCATCCTCTACTGATAAATTTTGCTAAAATTTGTTTATAGCTTTAAAATTCATGTATATTTTTTTCTAATGTATTAATTTCAAAAAAAAATTTAAAGACATTTGAATAATTGGTGCCCATTGCATATTTGGTGATCTCGAACTTTGCGAGATTACTTTGAGAAAATATTATGATGGTTTAAAAACTTGATTTTTTGGAAAGTTTATGATTATTTTTGTATAGTAGTTGTGTGATAGTTATTGGAAATCAAAAATATATATTACATATTTATTTTTTTACAGAAATGTTTTATTTTTAAATATAAAAATATATTCTGAATAGTATTACTATGGAGATAATTACGGTCATGGCAAATACAATCGTAACTATCTGTTGTAATATTTAGCGATACAAAAATTACAAAAAAAAAATAAATTTTAAAGCATAAATTGGTAATTTACTTGATGTTAAAAATATTTTTTTCTGATTTTTAAAACAAACATCAAAGATTTTGTTCATTTTTCAAATTGAATCTGTTCCATCTGAAATTTGATGATGAAACATCACTTGATTTTGATTAAAACCTAATTTTAAAAACTGAAAATCAAATGAGGTTCTGATAAATAATGTTAAAGTGAAAGCTTAAAGCAAGTAAGAACAATAAAATGTCAGAGTTCAGGAGCAATCAATCTACAGAATATTTGATTACAAAAAAGGTAGTTATCATGAAAGAAAGCTCATAAATAAATAAAACAATGCAGACATTGAATGTGGATAATGCATATAAATTCCATCTATATTGGAAAATTAGAAAAAGCTCAGGGAATATGGGGGAAACCAGAATTAGGTGTTCATGAAGTTACCATGGCTCAAAAAAAATCAACCGTTAAATCAAGTCCTTATTCAAGTAAAGGTTTGTAGAGTAGATCCAGGAAACAGAATGATCAAGTTCAGCCTCAAAAAATGGGCAAGGATTGTGAATACATTAGAAAATATTCTAAATCACTGAAGATAACCTCATCTCCATTTAATTATGACAAAGTAGCAATGAAAATAGTTTACTTAGTAATGACCCTAGATCAGTTAAGTAAAATACTAGATTACTTCTGTATAAAAAGATCAATTCACTAAATATGACCTCCAGATGCGACTTCTCAAAATAAATCAAATAATTCCAACTTGCTCTAAGTGACAAATCTAATTGGTGATGATAGAAGCATCTTGAGGTCAGTAAATTGGCTAAAAATAAAAGTTAACATGTTTAAGCTATTCCATAGGGAAGAACAAAACTATGGAAGAATATAGTTGGATATGATCCCAGCAAATAGAAGTGAAGATTACCAACTATATATAAATTAGGATACTTAACTGAATATCATTATAATCTTGGACTAGTAATAAAGTGCCCATTCCATTGTCTCATTTAACATTGTGGGCGCAAGTCATGCCAATATTACCTCCCAAAATTTAGAAATATTTAATACTGTTTTTATTATAATGGGTTTTCATTTAATTTTTTTTCTTAAATGATAATGTGGAAATTCTAAATAGTTGTAAAAGAGACAAATATAAAATCAAATTTCTTTTGTTTTCTCAATAATTTGAACTTTACCAGTTTTGATTTTGAAGTTTATTGAAACTTGATTTTCTTTTGAATGAAAATAAGAGATGAAGTTTTATGTTTAATAGTATTTTTATTCTCTTAATCTCTTTCCAAAAGAAATGCTATCAGTCTAATTAATCTGATTTTCTTTTGGCAATAAAAATTTTTAACTAAAAAATGAATATCAAGAATTTTGATTCTCCTTTAAATTTTTTGAGTTTGAGTTGTTTTTCAATGTAAGTGTGGAAGGAGGGAAATAGCTGAATCATTTTATTTGTAAAAAATGACCTAATTGATTTTTACTATGTCATGTTGGAGGCAGATTGTGGATTGGCTTGAAGAGAGGTTTGCAAAATTATGAAAAAGGGATGTGGGTTAGTCAGAGGACCTAAGTGTCTTGTGAGAGGTAATTACTCTTAATCTAATTGTTGAAGAAGAGAGTAGAAAAGTTCCTGCCATAGTTGTTAAAGAAGTTATTTAAACTGTTTTAACCAAACTGTTAGCATTGACTAGTTATAAAAATTGTTTCTAAAATGAATACCATATACTAAATTCAGCCAAAAGCTAAATAGCTACCTCCACATAACCTGCCTCTAAAATTCAATTATCCCTGTAGTAATCTGCAACAAACCTTGCCTTCAACCAAGAGCACATCTGGAAATTTTAGTGGAAAGAAAATGGTTTAAATTTTGCTACTTGTTAACCTGGAAATGCTGCAAAGCAAGAAAAGGACAATTTAACCATGTACATATGTAGAAGCCTTCAAGAAGAAAATATCTGGCAAAACTCAAAATAACTACAAAGCACTTTGCAAAAGAAATTCAAAACCATGGTGATATTTTTTGTGCACATTGTTTTCAATTTTTTTTATAAATAATTTTATAAAAGAATTGATAATTTTAAATATTTTCATCAAGCTAATACTTTCAAATTGGTGTTTCAACATAGTGTTACATAAAGTTTTGGATCTGACCATTACAATACATATGATGAGAAATTTATTAACTTGGTGACCAAAGTATTTCAAAAAAAGAAAATTAGGACAATTTGATACAACTTATAAATACTATCAAATTGACATTGATAATCATCTAAATGGCAGTTCTCCAGAATGACTTAATCATATTCATTATTTTGATGATAAATATATCAATCTCACAGCATTCTGTTTTCTTTCACCAAATCCGAGTATTGTACTTTTTTTTTAAAAAGTAAGATTACTTCATAATATGGTAAAAAGGAAACAATTTTAGTTTGATGACAATTTGTACTTCAAGCAAAAATTCAGATTCAATCCAATATTCTCAATTTTCATCAGCACTGTATTCTTCCCTTTCAGTGTTGTTCCTTTGGTTCTAATCAATCTGTTGACTTCAATCCTTCGAGGTAATTGTTTTTATCCAAGCTTGTTTTCATTTATACTGATAGTGAATACTTGTAAGATTGTCTCTCATTTTTTCTGGGAACTCTTTGGAATTTTCTTTATTTCCATTATTATTTTTTCTTTGCACTTACAATTGTTTTCTGATATCTATATTGCTTTTTTTATTTCATCTTGGATCAATTTTTATCACATTTACATTTATTTTAACATGACCCACAAACCAATCATATCTAAAACAAATCAATTTCAGATTTTATATAACATCAGAATGTTTTCTAAATTATATCTAGGGTATTATTTAGTTTGATTCTTTATCCACTCCAGTCAAGATTTATATATTCTACAATCTTCTCTTGGTGTTTTGCCTGTTAAAATTGAAGTCTACCAACAATTGCTAACATACAGGCCATCCTATCTAATGATTTAGACTTTTAGAAAGATATCCACCTTGATGAACTTAAAATAGTTCATTGTAATATTAAAAATTGAAAGGTTTCAAATCTTGAGATACACAGAAGTTTTAAAATATGATTATAATACATTTGCTTCAAACCTACTGGAATTTTTTAGGAACATTTAAACTTATGAAGTTTTACCAACTGATCAAAGAATGCTTCTATTGTTCCAATTTATAAAAACAGAGATAGAAAAGACTGCAGTAATTGTGGAATAATCATTATTTACTGCAGCCAAAATACTTTCTAAGATTTTGTTGAATAAGTTAATGCATAAATGAATGGTTACCAGAGATTTAATGTTTTACAGAATCAATATACATTATAGACATAATTTTTATTGCCAGGCAAGAGCAAGATACATATCATGAAGCAAAGATATGATTTACATATTTTTATAGATTTCTTTTTGATTTAATTAAAAATATTTCCAATAATCCTGAAATTAAATGATTGTCTACTGAAGTTTATTCTTATCAGATATACTTATAACTTCTATTTCAAATTAATATATCTGAAAAAAGGGAAATGACTGCCAAGATACATTTCATGCTGAATCAGCACTCGTTCACTTGGCTCAGATCACAACCTTTCTCGTCTTCATGGAATTAATCCAAAAAAAGATGTCAATAAAAACATTAAAATTTTAAATTTAATAAATTTTACAATACGGCAATAATCATTTTTCTATCTTGGAGTACCATATCTGATCACATTTATTAACCTGCAACAGCTACAATATGATCTAGTCATGGAAGGGCTACAAGTAATATCTCATACCTCTCCTAAGAAGAGTATGTTTTATATAAATATTTCAAACTTGGATTTTTAAAAATTATAAAATAAGCATTATTTACAATACATATTAAAATGTTTGTATAAAATAGTCATAAAATTGCAAAAATGAAGAAATAACATTACTTTTGTTTAACTGGATTCTATTGCTTTCGTATGTTATAAAATAAATTTGCTTTTTATTACTGTTGCCATTAGTTACAATAAGTTTTACATTTGCTTTAAAAAATAACAAAAAAGTGATCATTTGAAAAATAAATTTAGAACTGTTTAGGCTACAAATTATAAGATACTGCTCTACTTGAAAAGAGCATAAAATTTTTATACTCAAGTCAAATAAAAACTAATTTGATTTTTTCAAAATAGAATATTTAGAAAATTACTAAGTAGGACACCTGCTCAAATTAAAAAAATAATATGAAATTAAAGTATTTTTAAAATTGATAGTGGTGTAGTATACTGCTTGTAGCCATTGCAGGTTAATATTTCTTCAAGATACATTGAAAGAGCAAACATTTTTATTATTCTTTTCTTTCCAAATTTTGTTGTAATATAGCAACAAAATGAAAGTTACCAGTTTAGTAGTGATAATGTGCCAGAAAGCTTAAAAAATTTAACCAAGAATCTGAAATGGGTCATAGCAAGTAAGGGTGATTATATAAATTTTCAAGTCTGATTTAAAAACATAAAGGAATTAGAAAAAATCACATTCTGCTTATAACGAGACTGCTATTATGTTTTTAAAAAGAAAAAGTTATTGAAGAAAAAGGATATTGTTCAGAGTAAATTCAAGTATGAAAATCTGACATTTCACTACTCATTTTTTTTTTAAAAAAAGATACAGTACAGTAAGTTTTTTTATTATTTAACATTAACGAATCACCCGACATTAAAACACATCAAAACCCTCATATATAAAATTTTTTGAGAATAATTATGGTATTGATAATGGTAATGAGTCAAGTAAGAAATGGATTAAACTTTCATATTATCCTAGGATTTATAATACTTTAAGGTATAATAAAAATTATATTGATGAGAAAATAAATATTGGCTGGTCATATAGTAAAAATCTTGATCAATTAATAGCTAATTATAGGTTAAGAGATGATTTACAGTTCAAAAAAGGAATTGTATATAAAATTACATGCGATATTTGTAAAATGATTTATTTTGGGCATACTGGAAAACAATTAGAGGTAAGAGCCAAATAACATAATAGATGCTACAAAAAGTATTAAATATTTAAATTTCATTAAAGATCCAAAGAGAAGGCAAATATATGAAACGTATTATATTAAAAATAATTTGACTAATTGTATGAATATTTATAAGACTTGTACAAATTTGGTTAATAATTGGTTGATTAAAATGAATGGAAAATTATATAAATAATTGTATTTAAAAAATGCATGTAATATTGTTTAACATAATGTTATGATATAATCAATTCTATTGTAATCATTGAATTTATATATGAGGGTTTTGATTTGTTTTAATTATTTATGTTATTATTGTTTGTTTTAATTCCATTATTGGACACTGGATGGTTTCATGTCAGGTGGTTCGTTAACATTAAACAGATTAGTCAAATTTGAAAAGGGCACCATAGCAGGTGCTGAAAAAAAGCTTTTTAATGTATAAAATTATTATTTGATTATATAGCTGCTGTAAAGAATTTTTTTTTTGATTAATAAATAACATGTAAATACATTCCGTCAATTTATTATTGATAACTACATTTTTTTAAAAATTTTGGTTATATTGTAATTTTAGTTTATATGTACATTCTATACACATTAAAAAGCATCTGTTTTATAGATATGTTGAAAAGTACTGTTTACTTGCAGTTCAGGGAACAATATATTTATTATAATCAAAACTTATCGACAAAATGTGAGCTATAACATGCAATGAATAATGTACACGAAGGTAGGTTTGGATCAAAATATAACTGATATCATGGTTCCACTGTAATTTTATTCATATAGTTTCTATGATAGAATAGGAGATACTACTGCTGATGGAAAATCTGGTGCCAAAGAAATACTTCAACTTCATTCTCCACTTTTCTGACAATAGTTTGTACAATGTGTATACTACTTCATGAAGCAGGCATCAAGATATGATACAAGTGTGATGGTGGAGTTTTTGATGTGAATTAAGAGAAAAATCAGAAATGCCTTGATTCTAGATCTACAAGATGCTGATGATTATGCATTTTTTGTCATTTCAAAAGATGGTATACAAAATGTTCTTAATGGTTTGGTTACCATATATAGAGATCTTGATTTAGCGATTTTTTAACTTGGATGGCTATCTCTTGGAGATATGTGATTAACACAAATGTCTTGTATCTTTTTAGATGGACTGACTTGAATATTGAGATGTACTCTAAGTGCTACTGTTCCATTCTAAAATTTAAAAAATTGGGTAATTTACCATAATGCATAAATTATATTAAGATTATTTTGCCCAATTCATTATATTAAAGTATCATCTCCCTGTTAATGATCGGAAATTTTTTTAATGCTGCATAAGATTCTAAAAATGTATTTTATAATGACCTGAGCATCATTTTCTTGGGAGATGCTAACACCGTTTACATTATAAATATTATCCGAGACTTTTAAGAAAGACCAATATTTACTGCATTAATTGGCAAGAAAATCTGGATAATAGAATACAATAAAAAGATACAATTAGGTAGGAAGTTGAAATTTTTCAAAAAGAAAACCTGTGGGAGAAAAAAAAACTCCCAAGAAATTAAATAGAATTAAAAGATCAGCATGATATATTTGGATATTCCATAACTTGGTTTGTATAGTTCAAACTCATATTCAATTTTTTATTCCTCGTTCTATTTTTTGTTACTTTCTGAGTTAGAATGGCCATACTTGCTTACGAGCAATTGCTAAAGATGTGAAGATTTTTGGGGAAGCATTTGTATATTATTGACATGAAAATATGTTAAGTTTAACCAAATAATTTAAACTTTATAATTTAAACTATAATTCACAAGTCAGATTCCTAAAGAATAATTTTAACAAACATGCAAATAACATCTACTTTCTTGTATTAATGTCAATTTATTGGTAGATAAAGAAGTCTTTTGATGAGCCCGTAAATAAATCACACTATTAAATATATAATGTTAAGAATATAATTCACAAGAATGCTTTTAATAAACTTTCAAGAAATATGTCTGTAAATAAACCACAACTATTAAATATGTAATTTAAAATATAAACTTTATTCACGGCCATTTTTTGTCTCGACAATTGACATCAATACAAGAAACTAAGTGGTGTTTACAATCATTATAAAATGAATTTTTAGGAATCTGACTTGCGAATTATAGTAATGTGTTCAAATTTAGTTAGTCTATGAATAAGGTTTATATTCTCAATGTTATACATTTAATAGCTATAATTTATTTACAGATGTATTAAAATTATTACAATTTAAAGTTATAGGAAATAAGGTCAATCTTAAATTAAGAATACGATATGATTTTTTAAAAAAAAAGTTTAATCAAAAAAACATGACAATTTTTTTATTTGTAATTTTTAAATTACTATAATTATTAAAACAATATCTAGAAAATGTCAACTAAATATAATCGTATTTTATGTGATGGGTTTCTTTTGAGAAGCATGACTTGTAATATGTTGGATATATTTAATTTTGAAAGTGAACTGTTCAGGAATTAATGTTTTAAGAATCTGAAATAAGATTATTGCAGTTAATCCCCAGATGCGGTGCTCTCCAGGAAAAACTGGTAAAGTATAACCTTGAACAAATTGCGTTGATCTAACATTGCAGCATAACGAATCAATAGTGCAAAAAAATATTTCTTCCACCTAATGAAAAAAAACAACAACAGTATTTCAATTATCAGGTAATTCATTTCAATATTCAATTTATTATTTATATATAATCTAGTTAATTTGGTTGTGGTATAACATTACCATTCTTTGAGATTTTCTTAAATTTCATCTAAGTGAATTCAATGCATCTATTTCTTCTCAAATTCTTATTCTTAAGAAAAGATGCTTCTATCCTTTCAACAAAGACAGACTTATGTAAATATAAACCAACACCTAAGTCTGAAAATATTACTATGATAATTCACAAGTAAAGTTCTCAAAGAATTATTTAAATCAACTTATGAATAATGACCACAGCAATTTATTGTCAGATAATTAACTTGCACATAATGCCCATTTTCTTGTATTAATGCCAATCTATTGGTCAAATAAAAAAAAAATTTTTTTTTTTATCTGACCAAATAGACTGGCATTAATACAAGAAAATGGATGTTATTTGTAAGTTTGTTTAAACGATTTTTTTGGAAATCTATCTGACTTGTGAATTATTATAATGTTTTTGGAATTAGTTATTATTACCAATATCACATATTTGATAAGTTGTAATTTATTTATGAGCTTGTTAAAATATTAGTGTATATATTGTACCATTCTTGGTCATTTTAGGGTTTATACGATTTATATGCTTAACGTATTCAATGACCAAATTATGTCTGCTTTGATAAATTCCCTCATCTGAATATGTCAGGTAATTTTGCGAATACAAACAACTTAGCTTAATGTAAATAAATTTAAATAATAGCTGAGAACAGAACCAGCTTTTAATTTGTTTGAAAGGCGCCAGGATTCTATATATGAATTCACTGGCATACCCCCACTTATCTTTATTAGTTACTATTATATAATCATTTGCTACATCTAGGAGGATTGTATTTTTTAATATAACATTGGCAATTTATTTGGCAAAGTAATAATGATAGAATTTAAATATTATTCTATTAATAGCAAACTTAAATAGATAACCGCAAATTATATTCATATAACTTATTAAGTTATAATTATAATATTAAAATCTTCTACTGCTTCATCACTATGAGAACTTGGTGGGGCATAAACCTGAATTACCTCCATTTGATATCTGCTATTAAGTTGTATAACTAATCTTGCCACTCTGTCCGATACACCATCAATCTCCACAATGTTGTTCTTCCATCCTATTCCACTACTATATCCAATATTTGTGCCTTTATAATAGAGTACATGTCCACTTTTTAAATCAATTGTCTCTTCACCTTTTCTTCTAACTTCACAAAGTCCAATAATGTCCCATTTATTATAAGACAGTTCTTCTAATTCTTGCAATCTTCCTTCACTTGAGAGTGATCTGCAGTTGTAAGTACCTAAATAAAGTCGTCATCAAGAATTATATAGCAATAAAGAACAAGTACCTCCTATATCTATTACATCTTCTGAATTGCCCACAATTTTAAATGAAGGAGTGAGACATGCAATTAAATGTATAAAGAAAGATAAGGCTCCAGGTAATGATGGAATTATAATTGATATATTAAAAGAAGCAGGTGAAGAAATAGAATTTTTTTTAGCAAAGTTATATACCAAATGTTTAAATAATAAAGATGTACCAGATGATTGGAAGAATGCAGTATTAATATTAATATTTAAAAAAGGTGATAAAGAAGATATTAGAAATTACAGACCTATTAGCCTTTTATCAGTTTTATATAAAAATTTTACCCTCGTCTACAGAAAACATGGATTTCCACCAACCAAGAGAACAAGCTGGATTTAAAAGTGGTTTTAGTACAGTAGATCATATCCAGGTATTGAGAGAAGTTATAGAAAGGACAAATGAATATGAGTTGCCATTATGTCTTGGATTTGTAGATTATAAAAAGACATTTGATTCTATAAATATTTCTTCAGTGATTAAAGCATTGGATCATGAAGATATAGATCCAGGATATTGTCATATTTTAAAGAATATTTATAAAAGTGCAACAGCAACAATTAGATTACATAAGGATACTGGTAATGTCAACATTGAGAAGGGTGTAAGACAGGGTGACTCCATATCTCCAAAACTTTTTACAGCAGTGCTGCAAGAAGTATTTTGTGGATTAAAATGGGAAACTAAAGGAGTGAAAGAAAATGGAGATTATTTGAGTCATTTAGATTTTGCAGATGATGTAGTTGTTTTTGCAAATAATGCTTTAGAGCTGCAGAAAATGTTGCAGGAATTATCAGATGAAAGTAGGACTAAAGATAAATGTTAAAAAGACCAAAGTAATGTTCAATGGATTTTCTCAAAATATGAAAATAAAGATTGATTATGATGAGTTAGAAGAAGTTAACAGTTACAAACACCTTGGTCAGATTATTAATACAGATGGAAACATAATGGATGAAATTAATCATAGAATTAAACTTGGTTGGAGTGCTTTTGGTAGAAATATACCTATGTGTTTGAAAAGGAAGGTTTTTAATAAATGTGTTTTACCAGTTCTTATTTATGGATCTGAGACTTGGACACTTAATAGAAGAACAATACAGAGACTTCAGACCACTCAAAGAAGTATAGAGAGATGCATGTTGGGAGTAACAAGAAAAGATCGAAAAAGCAATGTATGGGTAAGAGAACAAACAGGTGTTACTGACCTCATTGAAAAAATTAAAAGATTGAAGTGGAGTTGGGCTGGACATATTGCTAGAAGAGATGATAATAGATGGACAATTGAAATCTTAAACTGTATTCCAAGAGATTGTAAAAGACCCAGAAAGAGACCACATATGAGATGGATGGATGAAATAAGAAAGTGTGCAGGGGTGATGTGGAGAAGAGAAGCTAAAGATCGGAGAAGATGGATTGAACTTGGAGAGACTTTCATCCTGCAGTGGATTGATAATGGTTGATGATGATGAATTATAATATTTTAATACTAAATAGAGAATAAAGTATATAAAAAATAAACTTGAATCGCTATTAAAAATTGCTGATTTTTAAGTTTCTGATTTTTTTTTTTTTTTTATAGACTGATGCAACATGGCATTTGATAGCATTATAGTTCAAGAAAGTGATCACTATTAATTTACAAAATAAAGTCTCTTACTGGTAAATTGAAATGTTTACAAAATAAAGTCTCTTACTGGTAAATTGAAATGTTCAATTATAACACTGTGTAGATTACCATGCATGGTTTTTGCTGTCCTGGATTCGTTATATTCTCTTATTGCAGCATATAATCCGGGTTTGAAGATTCAGGTTGGCGATGATTTCACTCTTGGCATTTTACGACTTCAGGAAGGAAAAAACATCGACAAATGAACTCTCCTCTACTCACATATATTACAACAATTCAGTCCGCTGGTGAGAGTAGTTTGACGCATTTTTATAGGACCTTGTATAAAAATCAATTTTATAGTAAACTGTTCTTTTTTAGAAATCACAAATAACAAAAGGCACAATAAGACCATGAAGAATCTAAAGAAGATTCAAACACTGCATATTAGCTTTTTATTCCCCCTCCCTGATTTTACTCGAACCATGCACATCCTGTCGACATCTTTTAACTTTGACAAATTTAAAATAATTTTGTTCACAAAGTCATCTTTTTCTCCTTTGGTGGCCATCTTTGATGACGGTGAAAGAATGCTGTGATTTTAGCTTTTAAGTGCTAACTGATTTGCGAAAAGAATTTATATTCTTATCTTAGCAAAAATTAAAGTGACGTTTGGTTATTCTCTTTTTTTAATCTCTTTAACTTAAAAAAATATACAAACCACATTGTCTAAAAAATACATTCAGATGAGATTTAAAAATATATATATATTATTCTTTTTTTTTGGGAATTTGATAAATTTAAAATTCTAAATTACCAATGCAAAACTTGTACCAAAACAAATACGGTACAACATACATATTAATATTTTATGTATAGATAATTACACAAGCATCAATCATTGGGAAGATCAAAATACATCTCTCAGCCTCCACTTTCTACAATATCTTTATTACGTCAATGTATTCATCATAATTCTGCTATTGAAGAGTATCTGATTCTTTTTTTCCTTTTTTGATGACGAACATTTTCTAAATATAGAATTTTATATTTCTAATCTTAGCCATCCAAACTTGACTTAAATAATTTCTATTGAAATTATTATTTTTATAGTTACAGCATTTATTATATCGTAAAATACAGCACAATGAAAAGTATTTAATTTTTTCTTTAAATTTATATTAATAATAAAGAATTACAAATCTCCGGCTTAAACAATATAAGAGAAGTTCTCCACCCTAATGATACCTACTGTAGGCTTGAGTAATCAATGATTCCTAGTTGCAGATAAAATCATAATCCTCACTTTTTAAATCTCTATCCTCAAAATAGTTTCACTGACAAACGTAAAGGCCAGAAACTGATTTGAGAATGGAAATTTAAATATTAAGGATAGCAACTTCATATACCTTTGGTAATCAATGATTAGCAAACTCACACTAGATGGCATCAAGAACTGCTCTTATTTTCAGTTGTAAATGGAGAAATATGGGTGATTTAGTCTGCAAGCTCTGTAAAGAAGGTATAGAAAATATTAGGCATCTGTTAATTGAATGTAAATGCCTGAAAACAGAAAGGATACAAATAATGAAGTTGTGGAGGAATAAATATGAACAAAGTGATTACACAGAAAGTGGCTTATTGGTTTTTATGCTGGGTTTGGGAAAAGATAAGGGGGTTTTAGATATAAAGGCCATGGAGTTGACTAAGATTATGTTGTGGAAATGGGATGGAGCAGGGTAGAAAAGAATATGGGAAAACTTGGGGTGGGGAATGGAAAGGGGTTTAAACTGGCTAACATGTTTCTCTGGGCATAATTGCTGAGAGATTCCTGACTCCGTATAAGAAGTTACAGTGCATCATATCACATCATTATACAGAAAGTGGGTTATTGGTTTTTATGCTGGGTTTGGGAAAAGATATGGGGGATTTAGATATAAAGGCCATGGATTTGACTAAGATTATGTTGTGGAAATGGGATGGAGCAGGATATGGGAAAACTTAGGGTGGGGAATGGAAAGGGAAGATAAAGTGGCTAACAGGTTTCTCTGAACATAGTTGCTGAGAGATTCCTGATTCCAAATAAGGAGGAGTCATAGTGCATCACATCACATGGTCTAGAAATAATATATTCCACACAGTAGATTATATATTAGTAGAGAAAAAGGGAATGAATAAAGTATGGAAAATTGAGAAAGAAGTACAGAAAATTAAGGTGTTTGATAATGAAGAGAGAGTATGTAATAGTGATCATAACTTCTTTATAATAGAAATGGTTAGTAATGTGATGAAAAATAGTAATAAAAGTAGGAACGATAGTGAAAGATGTGGACGGAGAGTCAATGATAAGAATAAGTTAGAAGAGTATAAAATAAAAGTTGAAGAAACCATGGAAGAGTTGGTTGGGGGTGAGTATAAGGACGGTGTGATGAAATAGAAAAGATGGCAAATAGGGTTTTAGGTGACAATATTCAGAAGAATAAAAGTAATACGAAAGTGAGGGTTAGTAACAGAGAGGGGGAAAGCATGCAGAGAATATAAGTGTACTGTTAAGAACAAAGAAAGTGAAAAAGATGTTAATGCTAAATGGGGAAAGTACTTAGAAAAAAAGAAGTTGGCTAAAATAGATAATTATAGAGAAATTGAATGGTAAACTGTTGGAAGATATTAATAAAAGTTGAAGAGATGGGAGTAAAAAAATTTGAAAATACATTAAAAGAAGGAATGTAGGGGAGAGAGAAATAGTATTACTAGATGATGAGGGAATAGCGTGTAGCTTGAGAAAGGAATTAGATAATCTTAAGCAATTATGTAATGGATATAGAAAAGATGTTAGATGTCAAGGACAAAGTGATAGCAAACATGAGAGCATATAGTAATGGGAATATACAATTTACAGAAAATGAACTGAATGATGCAGATAAGAAATTGAAAGATGGAAAGGCAAGAGGTTTGGACAGATGGGCAGCAGAGATGATAATGAATTTAGTGCATAGAGCAAAATTAAAACTATTATCATGTTTTAATAAGATGGCTCAGAAGAGAGATTTTCCAGGTAGTTGGAGTAATACAAGAGTAAGGCTACTATTTAAAGGGAAGGATAAGGATTATAGAAAGTTAAACAATTATAGACCGATAGCAGTAACATCAGTGCTATATAAAGTTTTCTCATATATAGTGACTGGAAGGATTGCAAAATGGGTAGAAAAAAATAATATAGTGGGAGAAATGCAATGAGGTTTTCGATCAGATAGGCGTATAGGAGATAGTTTATTTGTAGTTACACAACTTATGGATATGAATAGAAATACAGGTAGACAGTTATATATGGTTTTTATAGATATAGAGAAGGTGTATAATAGATAAAATAGAAATAGATTATGGGTGAGTTTAGTAAATTTGGGAATGGATGGAGTTTTAGTGGATATTATTAAGAAATTATATGAAAATAATTACTATACATATGAATTAGGGAATATACAATCAGTTAAAGTTAAAAATGGGGTGGGCCTAAGGCAAGGATGCCCTAGATCACTTATTTTGTTTTATTTGTATTGAGAGAAATGGAGAAAACAATAGAAAGATTAGGAAGAGGGATAAAGATACCATTAGTAGGTGGCAAGGGAGTATTTACATTGATGGGTTTTTTATTTGCAGATGATGTTTTTTTTTGTGTGCAGAAAGAAGGGAAGTTATGCTGAGGACATGCACAAAGGTGGGTAAAGAGATGAGGATTAAATTTAGTGAAGAAAAATCAAAAGTAATGATGATTAATACTGGGGAGAGAGAAGACGAATTTTTATTGGGGGATATAAAGTTAAGTGTGGTGAATAGATATAACTATTTGGGAATCGTCTTAAGTAATCAGAGAAATTGTTTAGATGAATAGGAGAAAAAAATGATAAATGAAGCAAAGAAAAGAAAGGGATTGATAAATAAATTAACAGTGTGTTCATATAATAAGTATGATGTAGCTAGAATTGTATGGAAGGGAATGGCAATAGCAGGGTTGACATTTGGTAACAATGCATTATGTATTAGTAAAGGGGTATTAGATTACTTAGAAAAAGTACAAAGAGAAATAGGAAGACGTGCATTAGATGGAGATGTGGATGGCAAAGGAGGCAAATCACAGAGAAATGGGATGGTCAAGTTTTTATATGAGAGATGCAAAAAGCAAAATGAAAATGTTCGGT
Organism: Epiperipatus broadwayi; assembly: GCA_028023455.1. NCBI lineage: Eukaryota > Metazoa > Onychophora > Udeonychophora > Euonychophora > Peripatidae > Epiperipatus > Epiperipatus broadwayi. The sequence goes on along the minus strand of JAQFVV010006284.1, from coordinate 5,184,925 downwards.
AGATTGTAATTAATAGATAATAAGAAAGTAGCCAAAATAGTATTTAATTGGGTTATGAGTAAAGGGCAGGCAACGAGATGGGTGGGAAAGATAGTATGGTATGCAGAAGATTTGGATAAAGAATTTGTCAGTATACCTATACAAAAGATGGGATGATTGTGTTAGGAGAATTGTTGAGTGTTATAATGGCAAGGAATGGGATAGACAAATAGATGCATTAATAAAGAATAGGGAATTGGAGAGATAAAGAATTAGTATGGAGAATAAAAAGAAATTAAATATATATATATAGAAGGAAACAGAATATAGAGTGAAAATTAATTTATGATAATAGCAAGGAAAGTAATTTACTGTTTAAGGCCCGAACTGGATCTTTAGCAACAAGGGCATATAAACATAAATGGAAAAATGTGGGTGGTTTAATCTGCAAGTTGTGTAAGGAAGGCATAGAAAATATTAGGCATCTGTTAATTGAATGTAAATGCCTGCAAGCAGAAAGGGTACAAACAATGATATAAACGAAGTGATTATACAGAAAATGGGTTCTTTGTTTTTATGCTGGGTTTGGGAAAAGGGGGATTTAGATAAAAAGGACATGGAGTTGATAAAGATTATGTTGTGGAATGGGATGGAGCAGAATATAGGAAAAACTTAGGGCAGGGAACGGAAAGGGAAGATAAAGTGGCTAACAGGTTTCTCTGGGCATAGTGGATGAGAGATTCCTGACTCCAAATAAAAAGTCACAGTGCATCACATCAAATATCATATTCGCATTAGCTGGAATTTTAACTTTTCACCCCAAACAATCTAGCAATAGACTTAACTCATTTTTTTGTTAGATCTTAGAAATTTTTGCTTCCCCACCTTTTCCCAACTATCTTAGGTTGCCTGAGGCTTGAATACTAATGAAAGAGGATAAATGACATTATGAAAATTTTATAGCTGGAGAATCAAGATATTTGATAAAACGATCCTAGTGGAATTCATATTTTTGACAAGAACAAAAAAAAAAATCAAAAAAAACGTATAATCATTATAAACAAGTGTTGAGAAAAGGTAACATAATTTCCAATTTAAAATCTATATTGCGCTAAGCATGCTTTCAGCAGAACACTGCCAGAATCAAAGCACTGTCTTATTTCGCAGTTGGAAAGTTACACCTATAAATGGATATACTTCATTAATTAAAATTGTTCATTTTGAAAAGATACAAACACTTCAGTAAAATAAACATTCATTTGCAGCATTAAGCCACCCCCACCCCCGAAAATACAGAAAATATTAATTACTGATGCTTAATGAGATTAAATCTATACACATTTTTTTCATTTTCAGGAGATAACCGATCAATAATTATCAATACATCGTCTATTCGTCCACACCGTCCGATGGCGCTGTTGCTAGTGAAAAACGAATAGATATAACGTTACCGGGCTGATTTTATTATTTTCTAATGTTTTCATTTTTTTTTTTAGTTTGGACTATTTTTTACTTTTTTTTTGGACTGGTTTTTTTTTTTAAAAAAAATAAATAAATGGATTTTTTGATTTTTTTTTTTTAATAGGTTTTTTAAAACATTGGTCTTTTTTTTTTAAAAGTTTTGTTAAAGTTAAAAAAATTTGATTCTGGTCTTTTTTTTTTAAAGCAACTTTTTTTTTTTATATCTTTTTTTTTTTTTTGGTTTTTGAAACAACTTTTTTTTTTTGGGTTCATTTAACGTGTTTTTATTCATAAACAAATACATCAAAAATTAATTGATATATTTTGAATAAATTTTGGGTATTTCCATATTTTTTATGTGTTTTAAAAACAAATAAACCAAAAAGACAACAACAAAAAAAAAAAGGAATAACAAAAATAGATAATTTTATTGCAGTAAATATATCTCATCTAAGATGGCACAGAACACGTCTTGGTTTTTTTTCAGACGTCTCCCAGAAATTCGGCTATATAGTTATCGAGATCTCTTCTTGTGTCTCGTGTTCGCTTGTTTCGTCACTTGAGACAACCCCAAAGACATTCAATGTTCTGGGTATGCACGCCAGTGTCAGGGTCCACAAAATTGTTTTGTGATTTACTGTCGAGTGGTGATATCCGGAGCCCTCCAATTCACAAGTTCTGTATCCTTTCCAGCAATCAGAATAGATGCTGAAACCAGGCATGATGTTCTCACGGATGGACTGTGTAAGGATGCAGATCGGGCGGCTACAGATGCTACAAAACAATCACCTGTCTCACGACAGACACCTCCAAAAATCCATTGTTGCGGAAGGATTCTGCCCTGGTTGTTTTTCCGCCGACTGAACATCGTCTCATCGACTTTCACTGTCATGCCGGGACCACCGATTCGGCGACATGGACCAGAATCAAGGCTTTCTCGACTGAGTTCTCTAACAGCTATAGTCACATTTATTGCATTCTCACACATTTGTAATTCAGCTGCAATATGCTTTACTGTGAGCTCATTCCGGCTCCAGTAATAAATTAGCCGTAACGCTTTCAAAAAAGACATTCGGCAGCCCACAAATCACGTTCTATGATGAATAGAACACCGTCGACATTGCCACGATTCATATTCCATTTGACAGGGTTCACTACGCCTTACTTTCATTAAACAACCACAAACGCAGTTCTTCTGGGTGAGGAGAATATTTTTCTGTTGAAGAAAGGCCACCACATCTGCTTCTGTAGTAGGCAAATCTACAAATCAAAACGCCGGATGATCATCTGCCATTGAACTGTTGTTTTGATCTCAATAAAGTATCGACAAGTGCGAGACTTTATCGTGAACTTCGCCAAATCGTGATTTACACTCCTCATTTCTTGCATTTGGACACCTGAGGACGAAAGTAGGGGCGTTTGCTCATTAGTTACAATTTGTAGTAACTCACATCAATTACAATCCATTTAACAAGCCCAAAAAAAAAAAAAATTCTAATATAATTTGAATCATTACAAATAAACACGCCTTCATATCATACAATGTCGAATAGTCAAGACTAATGTCTATACAGAAAGTCCCATACTCGTCGCTAATAATAATGTTCACATGCTAGAAATGTTGGGAAGGGTGCACTTCAACATCTTGAGTGTTTGAACAGTTTACAGGCAGTAAAATAGATGAGCGGCCTTGTAAACAGCATATTTATGTGCTTTAGCGTAGAAACAGCGCCATCGGGCAGTGTGGATCAATAAATATTGTATTACCCATTCACATTATATAAGCACGCATAACAATCTATTACAAATATTATTTATCTAGTAAATACTTTTAAGTTTTCATAAGATTATTAATATTTTATAGCAGCAATAACTTAACTCTTCTGGATTTGTTTTGAACTGTATATCATCCACATTACCAATGTAACCGATGACAGGAACCACAAGATTTGTTCTCTGTAAACATTAGAAATTAATTATCAATTGAAATATCTGAAAATATTAAACATGGAAAACAAGATAATCAAACTTTTTTAAATCTATAATTAAAATACATCCAGTTCAGTAGTAGTGATAATAATTATCTTTTTTTTAATATAAACATGAAGAAATGATAAAAATTTATTACAAGGAATAATTCAATTTATATAAGGAAGTACTTTACCTTTCTGCTAGAGACTGGAGGAAAAACACCCCATATTTCAATTTTCTCTCTGGAGATTCCAAGCTCTTCTTCACATTCTCTTAATGCTGTAGAGATGAAATCTGTATCAGATGAATCAATCCGACCACCAGGAAAACTAAAGATTAGGAAAAAATAAAGAGATACAAATTTTACATCATACTGAATCATCTTTGCTTCAATGGATGCAGTGGTAGACCTGGAGCTCAAATCCACAAACTGCAATCCAGTTTGGTAAATTCCAATGTTCGAACTTCTTACGAACTCCTAAACAATAACCAATTCGTTTTTTTTTATTAATGACTCAATGGGATTTATACAAAATTACTAAGACTAAGAAACAGAAATGTTTTTTTTTTTTTTAAATTAATAGATAATAATGGAAAAACAAGATTAGCGCTTCAGATTTGATTATTTCATTTAAATATTTTTCGAATACCATGTTATTCTTTCATTATTAAAATTAAAAAATAATTCAAAAATTATTATATTTTAAATGCTTTCATCAAAAAAAACAAACAAACATGTCAATGTTTTATAATTTAAAAAAAGATATAAGAAAGAATTGCATTTTAAAAGAAAAAAAAAAAATCGAATAGTTAGTTGCCTGGAAGGTCATGAGATATTTGAACACAGGAACTATTAGGTTGAATTTCTATCTGGGAACCTCACAAGTCGATTAAAATTTTAAAATATTTTAAATTAATATATTTACATATATATAAAATTTATTCTTTGAATAAAATATACTTTTTGCAAGTTGTTGCTAATCAAAAATTTATATACATATTTATTGCAAGAACGATTTTTAATGAACACATAAATAATTTTACAGCTTATCAAGTACACAATGCTAATAATATAAACATATTCATGAAACAAACAAGTCCTGAATACAATATTAAGATAATTCACACATTAGATTCTCAAAAAATCATTTAAATCAGTGTTTCCCAACCTGTGGTACGCGAGTTGCTGGTACACAAAAAATAATCAATAATGGCTGTCATAAAAAAAAATCATAAAAATATAGAAACGTTTTTTCCTATAATTCATAAAAATTATTTTAATTAATAATATTATACAGTAAACTTGTTTATATGTACGGTCAATAACGATCTTTAATGTTAATGATAAAATTGAAAGTATGATTAAGAAATTAGATTTTTGGAAACAGTAATATATATAAGTATCGAAAACAATCAACTGGAAGTATTCGAAACTCTACATATTTTTTTGTTTGAAAATAAGGTTAGTCTGTCTCAAGATATACGAGAAAATATAATAGCACATTTAACAGGATTAAAAACGTCTTTCATGAAATATTTTCCAAAACCCGAAAACACAAATGATAATTGGATTTCAAACCACTTCTATGCAGAAAATTTAGAAAAAGCTACATCATTATCAATAAAGGATAAAGAAAATTTAATAGAATTATCATGTGACAGAACTTTACAAGTAGAATTCAAACGACACAATCTAATTAATTTTTGGTTAATCATTAAAGAATATGAACAACTTTCTGGGAAAGCTCTTAAATTATTATTACCATTTACTAGTACGGAATTAATAGGAAGAGCTTTTTCTTCATATATTTTTTTAAAAAATAAGTATCGAAACAGATTGAACGCAGCTGTAGACTTAAGGGTATACCTCGCATCTTTTGAACCAAATTTCAAAAAATTATATTGTTCGAAACAAGCACAAAGATCTCATTAAATTTATTTTATAAACATATTTGATTATGCTAAGAAAATATACTAATTGGTTTTTTATAATTTTGTGTTTTTATTAAAAGCATTTATTAGTTAGTAAATGAAATATGACAAAATAGTAGATAAATAATGAGTTGGATCAAGGCAAATCAATCTAAATTATTTAATTTGAAAGAATGTATCAGAAAAGGATCATACCCAGAAATTAGTCTCTCATTAATTCTTGATCATCTATTGTGGATTACTAGATGTAAGCTAGTATTTAATCATCAAAATTTTAATCCTATTAACTTCATGCTGAACAATATAAAGAAAACAAGAACAAGAGATAGCCTGATAACCCCTGAGGTTATTTTTATCATGACTTGGGACATGCTGGATTTATCCTCTCCATGGCCCAACCAATAGCAAGATGCTCCGAAAAAGAGAAAACAGACTCAAATTCGGGAAAACCAAATGAAGGAATGAGAAAACACTTTGAACAAAATATGTACCAAATAACCTTTAATTTAATAATGTAATCTTTAATAAATTATTTTGGAAAAAATATGAAACTTTGAACAAACACATACATATAAATATGTTACAGTGCGTTTATAATTTCAGTGAGTTTATAATCTGGCATGACGTTTAGGCATGTTTCAATGTAATTTGTCTCATTATGAGATGTGAATACATACATGGTCACCCTATAATATTTATAATGCAAATAAAATAACACACTCGCAATAACAAATTTCACGAAATACAATCATTTTTACAAAGTGGTACAATTTAGCGTGATGTACTACCAAGTGATACCCCAGCCAAAAAAGGTTGGGAAACACTGATTTAAATGAACTTATAAATAATGTCCATTTTTTATACTGATGCCAATGTATTCAATGCTAATCTATCTTGACAAATAGATTGGCTTTAATATACAAAAGGTGAGAGTCATTTATAACTTCATTTAAATGACTTTCTGGAAATCTAATTTGACCATTATCTTAATAATATACTGAGACTTGAGTTTAGATAAAATGGTAGAAGTGAAATAGAAAAATATAACCAATTATTATAAGGAGGACAAAAACTGCTAAATAATAAATTTTACATACTGGTATCATGTAGGAAAAAGTTTGAATATGTTCTGCAAAGATATATATTTATTTTATAATAAATAATATGTGACTTTAAAACCAACCTTGTTTCACCCCTGTGATGTTGAAGAGTTGATGACCGAACTGTAAAAAGAACTGAAGGATGATTGTTCCAAATGCACAGTGGAACCAAAACTGATGCAACTATAGTACTATTTTCTGGAGCGGGTCGCAGAGGTTTCAGATGCTTAATTCTTTCCAGAAACTTCTGCTTAATTGCATCAGAAAATATATAGTCTGCTGTTATTTTATGGCATAATCTGCGAATAGAAACATAACAACAGCAGAAAAGATCTATTTTCATCTCTTAAAGCGAATCATTTCTGAATTCTGAAAGACAAACAAGTAAAGAATCTGTACAACTGATATATGCATAGAGATTTTTAATATTTTAATAAATATAAGATTTGGTGGTGTGTGTAGGTAGTTTTTTAAAAAAATAAAAGTTAAAATAAAGAATTTCTGATTCTAATATTTTGGCAAGATCAAAAGATCAAGGAAAAAAAAATTATACTTGTTTTGTTTGAACTTTATATTAGTATTTCTTTAAATAATGTACTTTAAATCAAAAAGAAAGCAAGCTATAAAATATTTAATCTATTTTTTGGTAAATGCTTTTAGTTTAATTTTGGAAAAAAACAAGAATATGTAAACAGCTTTTTATTAATGCCCCGTATGGTTTGGTAAAGTGTTCAGTTTCTGGAGTTTTTGGCACTCAAATTTCGTATAAACTCCTGAGCAATAAAGTTATTCGATTATTTTTTACCTTGGGATAGTTTAGTGCAGTGCTAAAATATGAAACTGGAATGTAAGGTCCTCAGATCAATTTCAAAATTGGCACATCCAATGCTCAAACTTTTTACGAATTCCCAAGCAATAAAATCATTCAATTTTTTTTTATTTATTTCATAAATAGTTTAACGTAAAAAGAATTAATGAGTTTGAAAACAAAACAACTATGAAAAAAATATAGTTTTATTTTTGCAGATTTAAATGTTTTCCAGAATTTATAAAAAGCAGTACAAATTTAATTATTTCAGTCAATCAGTTGATCAAGTTAAAGATAATGTGTGTTTGGAATGCTAAGTCATCCTATATTCTGAAACCATGTTCTTCTGGAAAAACTAAATGATATGGATAAGCTGCAGCATTCATGCCCCCAAAGGATATTTTCCTATCGTGCTTTTGCAAGGATTAACCTACCTGCATCAAACAAATATCCTTTAAACTTCATTAGCTAATGATATGGATTATTAATTTTTTTTGTCCTAACCCAAATTAGCTAATGATAAGGATTATTAATTATTTTTGTGCTAACCCAAATTAAAATTGATTGCCAAGAAAAGTCATAATATTAGATATAGACCCATACCTTCATAGACTTTCACAGAGGCAAAACTCTCCATACAGTAGTGCCACTCAGTGCAAGCCAGAGTAATCAATGGATGCAGGAAGGTTTGTGCATAAAATCCATATCTAGTGCCTACTCATCCAATATCCCCAGACTAGTTTCTAGCTTGAGGCTTACATCAGCGAGGAGCCTTGGATCTGAGAGCACTGCACCTAGATCTTAGGATCTAATGCAACCCTCCAGCAGCCACTTTCTACTTTTTTAGCTAACTATAAAGCTTCGAGTTTTTTTTTAGTTAGCTAAAAAAGTAAAAGGTGACTTCTGGAGAGTTGCATTAAATCCTAAAATCTAGGTGCAGTGCTCTCAGATCCAAGGCTGCCCACTAATGAAAGCCACGAGCTAAAAACTAGTCTGGGGATATTGGATGAATACACTAGATAAAAAATTTTATGCAGAAACCTTCTTGCATCCATTGATAACTTTGGCTTATACTGAGTGGTGATACTTTATGGAGAGTTTTGTCTCTGTGAAAAACAACTTGTGTAAGCATAAAGAATGGTGATCATGTGATGTTTGATGGTTTAATAACTTTTATAGACTTTAAAAGGACATTTTCAAATTAAATACAACGGCCTTGACAATATTTATAGCTAGTTCATTTAAATCTGCCAGTCTAATATTTAACTTTTATAAATTATATTTTATAGTAATTTTAATATTTTGTTGTTACATAACTATGTCAAATACATGTGAATAATCTACATGTGCATACATGCACACATAGGATCAGTAATTTAAGAAAAAGTTAATTTATTAACTATTTCTATAAGATTTTCTAGAGACAAGTAAGATGTCTATTTTACCTAATGTCCAAAGCAAATTTCTTTCAGCTTCAGTAGTTAGGATAGCCAGTACCTTATTTCCTGCTTTCTCATGATCCCATTTTTATTTTTTTCATGTATCATATGTATACTGCCAGTATTAATTTACATACTACCAACTTCACTGGTCATTAATGTATTCTGGGTAAAGTCTTAATAAATACTTGCCATACCAATATACAATAAGAAAATTCTATCCTGGTGTCTGATTTTCTGTTGATGTTAATCATTGTAGAGTTACGTTATAAATTCCTTATCTTAAATTGGAGCAAATTCCAGAATTTATTAAATTTGAAGATAGACTTTTAGGACATCAATGAAGGCTGGATCTTATACACTTAGTCTTTGTGAACATTTAGAATACTCTTTGGTAATTTTACATTCTCTTCAAACTAATCCAGCAAGATCAAATGATTGCCCAAATCCATAAATTGATTTCTTTCTTCACCAACTAATTGTAAACAATGATTGACTTTACAAAAAAGAAATTGATCTTCATTTCATAGTGGTTTAATGTTATTTAAATATACAAATAAGGTATATCATACAATATTGTGTCTCTAAAGTATTACTTAATATTAAGATTCCATGTGCAATATAAAATTCCATATGCAATATAATACTGCTACTGGGTACACTTTGAAACACAAATCTATACTCATTTTGAAAATATATCAGAAAATAGGTTAAAAAATAAACCATGGTACCAGATTCATCTTTTGCGTACTGGTATGAAATATTAGAATATGTACCCTTATCCAAAAACACCATTAACCAATTGAGCATGGATGCAATCCACTGGATTTCATGAAGGCTAATATCTCTAACTTAGAAAACTTCAAAGATGTGTTAATCTTGTAATAGTAGCCAGGTTCAAACTCTGTTACAAGAAAATTAAGTAACACGTACCCATTACCCTTGATACATGTAATCATTTAAATTGTCATCAATAGGTTAAATATAATGCCATTTAAGTGAGATATATATATATATGTAAGGGAAATCAATATTGAATCTTTTTTTTTGTAAAGAAAACAAATGGGAAAAGGAAAGGGATTAAAGAGGTATAATTAATTATTTTAAAATATTTTTTTTTTAATATGTTATTACAAATTTGAAAAATACAGTTATATGTAAATATTTTTTTTATATATTATCGATTGTTTCGAATTTAGATTTTTGTTTTGATCATATCTTAAGTTAATGAGGGTAACGAAAAGAATTACTGTATATGCCTCTAGGCAATTCTTGGTTATATAATACAATGCTTAATTACTTTAAAAATTCCGAGAAAGCCAATGAATGTACGGTGAACTAAAAATACCAAAAATGATGGAACCAAAAGACAAAGGAAATGTTAAAAAAAAAAAAAAATTAAAAAGCATTCCAAAGAGAAAGAGATCGAAGTGCTGATAAATTCTTTTTTTGGAAAGTGGACAAAGAAGTTAAAGTAATTAGATTGAAACAGCTGAGCAGGAGAGAATTGTGGTCATCTTGTAAATCGTGATTTTTGCTTTTATATATTTAATTTTTGGCTTTGATATATTAATTCAGATGGTTGTGCTTGAGTTGCTGTAAAGGATATTAAAGTTTTTCTTTTGATTTAACTGTTTTGCAAAATAGATGTATCCTGAATCAATTTGTAGAATGCCAATGTTTATAATGTCGGGGTAATAGCAGATACGTGAAGGGTGTCACCATCTGCCACTGGTACAAAGCTGATTCTACCCACCACCTGCCCGCAGAAGAACCCAAGAACCTCACTAATAAGCTATACTGAATAATACAGAATAAAAATAGATAGGATCAAATCTAATAGTATAAACGGTTGTATTCTCATCCTTGGTGTTTGCCTTAAGATGGCGTTGATGGTAATCGAAAACATATACATATAACGATTCCGGGCCGGACCTAAATGATCGATTTGATCTAAAAAGATCTGATTTCTTAGATTTGTAATAAAATATTCTACTAACTAATACTATTATATGATGTTAGTTTTTTTTCATTTTTGTAAATGTTTATTAATCTTATCTTGTTTTTGAGTTTGTGTGTGTATGTCTTTAAAGTTACGGTGTTTTTCTAATTTTTTTTTTTTGACTTTACGTGTGTCTTTTTAAAGTTACGGTCTTTTTTTTTTTTTTTTTTGCAAGAGTAAATCAATAATTTTATTCAAAAGCAAGACGTAATAAGTAAATGTTTATTATTCTTATCTTGTTTTTAAGTTTGTGTGTGTATCTTTAAAGTTACGGGGCTTTTTCGAATTTTTTTTTTTTTGGACTTTAGGTGGGTCTTTTTAAAGTTACGGTATTTTTTTGCAAGAGTAAATCAATAATTTGATTCCAAAGCAAGACGTAATAAGTCAATGTTTATTAATCTTAGATTGTTTTTGAGTTTGTGTATGTCTTTAAAGTTACGGGGCTTTTTCTCATTTTTTTTTTTTGGACTTTATATGTGTCTTTTTTTTAAAGTTACGGTATTTTTGGTCAAGAGTAAATCAATCATTTTATTAAAAAAGCAAGACGTAATTCTAAATCTATCAAAAGTAACGTAATTTATATACTAAAATTTAGAATTGATACCTGACTACTATTAGTAAGGACCGTCATTAAAAGACTCGATTGAAAAATGATACCCGACTTAATTTCCGTTTTCTTTTTTTTTGGGGGGGGGGGGGACAGTAATAAATCAGAAAGTGGGTTGTTTTTGTTAACTCTGTCTATATAAAAAGGGTACCGTTATTGAAATACTAAATTTAAAAATGATGGCCGACTAATTTGTGTTTCTTTTGACAGTAATTAATCAGAAAGTGGGTTTCTTTTTTTTTTTTTTGGTAAATCTTGTGTATATATAAAAACAAACAAACCATAATTCAAAGACTCCATTGAAAAAAATCAAACCCCGTTGAATTTGCTTTTTTTTTTTTTTTAAAGACAGTAGTAATTAATCAGGAACTGGGTTGTTTTTGTTAGTGTGTAGATATAAAAACTAATCTTATTTTGAAATAATAAATGTAACAAAACAAAAAAAAATAATACCCGACTAATTTTATTTTTCGGACAAGTAATTCCTAATAATTAGACAGTGGGTTGTTTTTGTTTGTGCGTATATATATAGCAAAAGTAACTGGTCACGGACGAATTCTCGCGAAAACGGTACTTTTCATGTGATCCTTTATTTTTTTTTCCTGTTCGTACCCTTAAAAGCAATTTTTGAGGGTTACTCCTTCGTAATGGAATCTTCAGGACATTATTACTAAACTTACAACAGTAAAGTAAGTTACAACAATTAAAAAAAATAGACGTCTTATCAAATTTTAAAAAACTACGACTGCTTCAAAGACACACACTCTCACACGAAACTACAGAGAAAATAGATATTCTACTATTACGAGAAAATGATGAACAAAATCGACTACTACGGCAGCCGATCAAGGCATTTCTTTGTCTTTGCTTTTAGCATACAAAAAAAGCCATAACCGGCAGCCATCGGGAACTCTTTCTGTGTTTTATCATAGAAAGAAGTCTCTTTGTGTTGGCTTCTGTCGCCATCACCTCCTCCGTCCAACATAATGTGAGGACTTTTCTGCGTTTATAACGTAGAAAAATTCCTCTTTGGTTGGGTGAAGGCCGGTGAAACGGTATATTTCTAGGAATTTACCTAGAAGTAGCAACATCTGAAGGCGAACACCAAGGATTAGAAAACAACCGTATAAACAAATTCCCATTGGAAGATTAACGTCGTTAATAATTTAACTCGCGTCTCGTTCATAATGCAAATAAACCTTAATGCCGGACTTCGCTGATAAAAGATATCACGCTTTAATAAAATAAACCTCGATTGCTTAAGGACCATAAAATTGAACTAGCTACACTACGTGACTGAATATGTCATTATCCAAACCCCGGGGTTCGTCAGGTAATATACTTTTATCTTAATATAACTTAGAATTGCTTCTCGTTACCCTCTGAATAATTCTACCTGATTAAGCTATTAAATCAAATTATAGCATATAACTGTGTATATATATATATTTTTTATGAATTAATATTTATTTGTTATGTATTAAGATTTTTTTTTGTTTTATTTATAGTTATTGCTTTGTTATACTTTAATCTGGGAATGATATATATAGTTTTGATCTTATAAATGATATGTTAAAGAACAAATAATAAAAGTCATATATTTACCTTATAATTGAAATTGTATATTGATTTATCGTCTACCTGCCAAGATAAATTGAAAAATTATTAAATACATCTGATATGAATAGGCACGTATATATTAAGTATATTTTAGATTTCAATCTAACGTTTAAGAAATAAATTAAAGTGATTAACTCAGGGAATAAAGATTTAAAGAGAACGTTCAAATCCACATATTTCTTCACATACCTCTATTCATCCGATAGGTTTTCCTCTCAACCCTGAGAATGAGCTAGCTTGGGTCAGGCACCTCATTAGATAGAAGTAGGGAAAGTATAATTCTCACCGTACTGAGTCTGGCGCTTGAGGTCAGCTAATAACTAACGCTCATAAATATACTTTTCTCGTAGGAATTAATTTATAGATCTTACTCAAGGGACAATGGCCACCGGAAAACTTTAACTTATTTTCATAAATAAGATATTTGAAAGATCTAGAAATTGCGTGTATAAAATTCCCAAAAGATAATTAATTCGTATTCGAATTTCCATTCGGTAGATAGTGGTTATATCATGTGGTCCACTTGTCCATTGTAAAGATTTATTTTTGCCAAGCATTAGGAGGTTGACTGTTAAAATCTAAAACTTAAATAGATTGAAGTCTAATATATTAGAAGACCAGAATGACAAGATTTTCAATCAATCACATTAAAAAAATAAGTAAATCGATGATACCAAAGCCATCTTTGGCATATCATAGAATAAAAAGCATATACTATTCTGAGAAGCCACTTTCTATGCAAGATGCATCTTGGTTTCTAATCCACATTTGATATTCAACTGGGATTACCTCAATACAACACACATCTAACAATAGCTCTGAGGAATTACTTTACTAATAAAAATGTATTTCATAACAACAATGGCTAATGCATCATGCTCATGAAATCTGCAAGTTTTATTGGTTAGCCTTTTGCTTTTTTAAAATTTACTTTGATATATTAATTAACAATCTGAAAGCAATTATTATGCAAATCTATATCTTTTGTGATATAATATAATAATGGGTACTAGGAAAAAGGTGATTGATTGATGTGAAAACAAAAGTGTTATTTGTTTTATTTTATTGGTTATTCCAAAGTCTCCTTCTGATTCAATATACCACTGGAAATGATTGTAAACTCTTCTAAGCAGTTTTTGAAATCCTCCACTAGAATCAGCTCCAGTAACTTTATCACAAGTTTCTGGATGTCTTTGTCGAACCATGATGTATTCCTTTTATAGTCTTTAATTTCTGGAAATAGCTAAAAATCAATAGGAACTAAATAAGGAAAATAGAATATTTAGGTGGAAAAGTGCTTTTTTGTTCTAAAACTCATACACAATCTAGGCACTGGAGGTTATTGCATTATTGTACAACAATAACCAAAAGCGTTACTTGTTGTATTCAGGTCGCTTGCACAAAATTTTGACCCATAAATTATTCAAAGTACTAAAATAGTAGTTAGAATTTTCTGTTTAGTCTTCAGAAATGTATTCATGGTGAATAATGCCTTTAGAATAAAAAAAAAACAACAATACTTTAAATTGGTTATTTTGCATTTGCAATTTTTTTTTTGTTTTGGCTTTAATTTCTTGCAATCTCTCTTCCAAACTTTGATCCTTGTTTCATAGTTCATATTATAAATAGAATGTCTCATCACTTGTTACAATGTTAAAGAAGAATTTGGTGTTTCTGAAATGTTCCACTCTGGCATTTTTATGGTAATTTGTTAACAATGAGACAACTTTTTCAAATCTATTAAAATATGACAAACAATGGTTTTTGGAGTGGAGAGTTCCTACATAAATCTTACAGAGACACAGAAAGCATTTTTTTCACTTTTCTTACGTTTCCATTGTTTTTGATGCACCTTGCCTTAGATTGTTTTCAGTAGTTTCCATCACAAAATCTCACAAACCATATGAAAATGTTTTTGCAACTCATGACTTCACTGCCATACAGTTTGAATCACCTAGAATCTTTCAATAGTAGTTTTGCCTACATTAAAACCAAATTCAATGTTAAAGTGTTCTTCCATTAAGGGTTAAGGATTTTTTGTCATTACCTGTGATCCAGAGGTATTAGATCTTAAAATTTTTGTGAATAACTAAATTATGTCATTATGTAACACACACAATTATTCAGAGATGGCACTGAAGGCAGTGTGGAGAGAAAATCAATCACCTTACTGTGTACATTGTTATTTTGAATAATTTACACTTAAGATCTTTATTTTTACCAATTGGTTTATTTTAAAGATCTTTATTTCTACCAATTGGTTTATTTTACTATCTTCCATACTGTGGACAAGCATTTCATGATGATTATACTTGATTGATTGAGATGTATTGAATGATGTAAATGTAAGTTGTTTGTTATATATCTCTTTCCACCAAATATAAAATGGAATATTAAAAAATTTAAACATGAATCAAACTGCGAGTTATAAACGCATTTGATTCCTTTCACATGATTTTTTTCCTTCCTCCTTCTCAGGGATTCTTCAAATTGCTCTTTAATCTGCTTTGTCCTTTATTTCTATAAAAGAATTCTTGGCAGTTCATTTCAAATTTAGTTTTAACGCCAACTAGTAGTTTTGAGTTTCAAGAAATAAAAATTCTATTTTAGGCCTATATTTATTTTTACTTATTAATTTCTTGTGAGAAATCATCAACATGAATATGGTTTTATATTACACGATGGCTTTTCCTTTTATAAATACCAATGCTAGATTGCTCATTGAATTTTAAGTCTGATCCCTTTATAAGTGTACCAAAAAGTCTGACATAATAATGCCTTCTCCATTAATAACTAAAGATATGCAATTGATCCGGGCACTCTGATTTTGCCCGATTGTAAAGGAACAAATAAATGTATATAAAATACATGCTCATGTCACCTTTTAAAAATTTATCATTGAATCATAAATAAGTATTTCTTCCTAATATTTTGACCGCCTCAAAAGAGCTTTACCTGATAAATTTATGGATGTCGCTTAGATGTTCATTTATATATAATAATTGTTTCAAGATAAATGATAAAAAATGGTATAATTTGTTATTTGAATTCACTAATATTCAAACATGGCAATATTACCATTTTGGTGTGTAACAAGTTTATTTCAAGTTATTTAGATAACGAATTGTATTCCGATTTTTGAATACTTTACATTTCAATCTTAAATTTTTTTAAGAAAAACTACTACAATTCAGTTTACAGGAACAACAATAATTGGGATGTATTCAATTTGATAATGTCTAGAATAAACAGTAAAGATTATTTATCCTAAACTATATTGTCAAAAATGAGGCAAGTAATGTTATATTTGCAAATTAAACTCTGGTAGTGTTCTATGAATAAATATAAAACTATGAATGATAAAGATGTGTAGGGCAAAGATCTGGGCCAACTAGTGAAAGCTAGTTCTTCCAGAAATGCATCTTAGGATCATTTGCTTTTTATATATGTCTTTATCCATATGTTTTAAGAGTATGATGAGGTTAGAAGTTTTATGTATAAAACTTTTTAACAATATATATTCTATTCAGATTTTTATTAAACTGCCTGCCTTTTAGTCTATTTAATAACTTAATTTTAAAAAAATCAAAGTGAAAATATTGACTTGAGAAAGAGACCATACAACATAGTTAATAAAAAAGGTTTAAATGAGCATGCTACTAACATGGATTATTTTATTAAATTATTGCACTTTGATTTTAAAAGTGTCAAATTTTCTATACTCACAATTTTGACACCAATCACTTCAGATAAATACATTAGTGATTATTACAAATCACATTAAACTAGAGATTGCTTCATTTCTTCAGTTTAAATGTTATATATGCTAAGTTCTCTTTCAGAATACAACACAAGCAACTATACAAATGTGATAACATTTTAGTTATGGTTTGTCATGGTTACTAATCTATAACACAATTTGTTTTAGCATTAGATTTAAAGTTCCAACACAAACTTTAATAAAACCATTATGCCAAAGTATCACAAAATAAAAAATTGCATTGTAATTGTAAATAGACACAGAGGCGAAACTCTCCATACAGTAGCGCCACCAGTGCAAGCCAGAGTAATCAATGGATGCAAGGTTTGTACATAAAAAAACCTGTCTAGCGCCTACTCATCCAATATCCCCAGATTAGTTTCTAGCTTGTGGTTTTCATTAGTGAGGAACCTTAGATCTGACAGCGCTGCACCTAGATCTTAGAATCTAATGCAACCCTCCAGCAGCTACCTTTTACTTTATAAGCTAACTAAAACTTTGAGTGCAAAATGAAAACACAGCAATGTAATGCTTGTGTACGCTTAAGAAATGGTGATCATGTGATGTTAATAGTAACTAGACAAATTTAGTAGTTTTCGCGTGAAAATAAATCATTTGTAAATAATTGTATAATATAAAAACGTCTACCATTTTATCAATAAATCATACTTTTAAGGCTAAGTTATATTTTACCTTAAATAAACATAAGATTTTGTCAATAAATTATACTTTTTAAGACAAAAATATAATTTAATTTAGAAAGGCTGGTGCCATAAGTGAGACAGCGAGGCATCTGCTCAGGCGCCGAATTTAAATTTGCACTAAAATGAGGCAATATATCGAATATATTTAATAAATACATTTAGTTATCTTAATACCCATCACATTGGCTAAATTAAATAAGGCTTTTCAGTAATTTTAAAATGAATATTTTAAGGCTAGCTTAAAAAGTATTTTATCAACAAATAACGCAAAAAGTTGTATTATTATTAAGGGTAATTAGACCATACAAAGTGTTCGCGATGTTGCCAATAAATTATATATTTTAAAATTAAATTATAATGTATTCCAAATAAAAATATATTTTCCATAATGGATAATTAAAAGTTTGTCAACATTCACTACATATACGAGATGTAGGTATAATTTGATTTAAAAAAATTCTACTAAGATTGTATGAATTAAAAGTGATATATTTTTAATAGTAAAATAATCATAGTACGCACAATTTATAATACGTACATCGACAATAGATATTTTCATTATTTTTTATGTCCGGTTTACTTACAAACCTCAACGTGTAGTTCTAAAGCACTCATACATAAAATGTAACGTGACGGAAGTAGGTCTAGATTCAGACACGTGATGTGATGTGACTGAATACTGGCGCCCTCTATAGGAAAGATTAAATTAATAAAAAGCTAAACTAATAGCAACTTTAAAATAAATAATTTTTTAAATCTGGAAATTTAAGAAAAATTCTGATAAATGTATCTTTGCATTAAAATGTATTCTTTCTTTTTTTTACTGAATAAATCCAAAAAGTCACAGATTTGGAAAGTAAATAAACAGAATGGCTTTATGGCGCGGGAATTCATAATAAGTTCAAGCGCCAGACGTGCCGCTCCATAGACTGCTTCTACTGCTGCTTTAAACCTCGCATGTGAAACCTCAGATGTGAAATCGGCAGGAGATTGCTCTCGTGCTACACTAGTAAACTGACTTGTCTGCTAATTTAAAATTTCTTATGGTAGTTTATAAAAGTGTATTTGCCAAATTTATATGTAGATGTTATATTTTTAATTGTTATGATGAATTTCATTTGTATTAAATCAAAATATTTATAAATAGATATATATTTTTCAAATGGGTAAGAGAGGAAACAGGTGTTACTAATATCATTGAAAGATTGAAGTGGAGTTGGGCTGGATATATTGGTAGAAAGGATGATAATAGATGAATAATACAAATTAGCGGATTCCAAAAGACAGTAAAAGACCTAGAAAAAGACCACATATGAGATGGATGAAGTAAGGAAGTATGTTGTGTCGGATTGAACTTGCAGATGCTTTCATTCTATAGTGGCTCGTTAATGGTTGAAAATGATATATTTTTTTGAATATTAAACAAAAGTAAACAGATTTATGGTCATATAAGCAACCAATATTAGCAATACATTTATTTAATAAAATATCAAAGTCTATTACATATTTTAGCAATTTAGACATTACTTATAGAATTTTACACGAATTCAATTTCTTTTCTTTAATCATATTTATTTATTCATTTAGTGTATGTTTTGTTTTAGATAGTTTAACTATTAATAAAATATAGTAAAAGAACCCATAAGGATATACTAATGGCTCTTTTAAGTCTTTCAATTCTGTTATTTTAGCCATGTGGTTCATGGTTTGCATTTGACCGTATCTTCATAAGTCAGTGACTATTAAATTCTATTTGTAAAACATGAATGGGTTGTTCTGAACTTGTAAATGAGATTCCAATAATATCTAGACTGAATATCTAGACTGATCAAATCTGATGATGTTAATATAGGATATGGAAAAAGAAATTTGTTTGACATTTCACAAAAAGTCTATTTTTAATACCATAATTCTTTGCTTGGTCAAAAGCTATTGTTGGTTGAACATTCAGAAGTAGAATCTTAAATCTTAGGGAATCAAAGAAATATAATATGAGAAGATAATAGTAGCAACTTTCTCATAGTGCCACCTATTGCAACCTGTAGTAATTAGATGCTAGAACCTTCTGGCAACTTGATTACTATAGCTCGTACTAAGTGACACTATTGCATGGAGAAAGTTGTTACTATTTTAATAGCTTGTGTAAACATAGGAAATAGTAGTCATGTGATATTTTAATGATTTAAAAAGAATCCTTTTTACAATCTTATTAGTACCAAGAACTTTAAAAACTTTTCGAAACATTCATGGGTCTATCAGATATATTTGCAATTAAGTAAACTAGTTTCTAGCTTATAGCTTTCATCAGTGAGGAAAGAAAAAAAGGATTTGCTGCTGAAAGGCATGATGTAAGAAGGGTTTTATATGATGTAATGTTTTATTGATTGTAGAATATTGAAATAAGTTTGGGATAAATTATATGGAAAATGGAAGAAAGATAATGATAAGAGGAACAAAAAGGTAGAGAATTTTTTAGTTTTTTATAATAAGTATGGCAAATATGAAGATAGGATATTGGAATTAATGAAACAGCTTTTATTAAAACAGGGAAGAAAGAAAAGTCAATTCAAATAATTATTTTGGTAATAGAGAGTAAATTTTAAATCAGTTACCATGGTAATTAGCTTAAGGTTATAGGGAATGTTTACCTTGGTTATCAGGATGCCTGGACATATGGCCATGGCATAGGAATTTCTGACTGCTTAAAAAGAAGCCATTTTATGAAATCAAAATTGATTTGTCTATCATTTCTCTACTTTCCAACTGTTTCTGTTTATAGTAATCATATATCAATCATTACTAGCATTTACAATGCATGATAGATTAATTGAGCCAAAGAACCTAATACTATCATGGCACTTCACCATCTAAATTATCATAAATATTAATTTGTACACATTCTAAGTGGCTTGTAATGAATAAATAGAATGTTTATTGAATCCAGTAATACTGCATGATTCACATTACTGAAATAGGTCTTAGTATAGTCACACTAATAATTTGATGAAAAGTGCACTGGACTATAACTGAAGCATCACTAAATGTCAGAGTTTTTACCACCGATTCAGAAAAAGTATATTTCACATAATAATAATACTGAATTCATAGATCATTTGGTTAAGCTTACCTTAAGACTTCTTGCAACGCTGCTGCGACTAGATCTTCAAATGCTTTGGTCTCTGAAGTTTTAATCATAATTAAGTGATTAGGTTTATGTTTGGCATACAGACTCGTTTTTTTATAAAAAGTAGATCTTTTTTTTTACCATAAGAAGGCTATGGTTTTTGTGGTTGTTATAGATGTGGGGTTTCAATTCTTTTAAGCTTTAAATATTTTGACATTTTCAAGGATTTTACAATTTTCTGAATATTTTTAATGGATTTCAATTGTGAAGGAATATATTTTAATTAAGCTTACTGAACCACATAATTAAATACATATTGAAAATACTATTATATCAAAATTTATTACAATGACTGTCACTTTATTCAAAGGCCAACATTTACTACCACATATAATGATATCAAGCAAATCTTTCAATTAGTTAAATATAGATTGGATTCTATTTATTCACTATAAAAAGCTTGCCTAATGCAATTATTATAATAATTATCAGTACTTGGTACTGTTTGTTCAGGTATTCTATATTATAGATACTGCATTATAAGTAGAGCCATTAAAACTGTACTGAAGATGTCAATCGATAAATAATTTAAATAACTTCACTATTTTTAGAATTTGTGATTTAAAAAAAACAGTTTTCACTATTATAATATTTGAAGAAAACAATTTATTTCCAAAACAAACTATATTCGATATAAATTAAAACTGACAATTTCTATTTAAAACAATTTCAACTAATATTTAGATGCAAGAAAATAAATACAATCATAAATTAATTGAACAAACAATTTTTACTATTAATTATAATTTTCAAATCAAAACATATATGTTCAAAACAAATAATTTTCAATACGGATTAAAATTGACAATTTCTATTTGAAACATTTTTAGACAAAAGAAAATGGTGTATTTTCATCATTTTTTGTACAACATCCTAGTGCCAGAAAAAAAAAAGATGTAGTGAAATATGAATTTTGCAAAGATTATATAATCCGATCTAAGAATAATAGATACATCAGACATATACTGCATACTATCTTATTAGTTTGATATATAGTTGGACTTGATATCATCATACATTCTTCAAACACATGGATAAAGACATCTTAAAAGACAAATGATCAACAAGATACATTTTGTGCTAAATCAGCACTCATCAGTTGGCCCACATCACAAACTCACAAATCTTTATCATATGTTCAGTATTTATCAATAATAAATTATTACATTTTGATTTACAAGTATAAAAGTCACTCCACCCACAACTTTCACATAATCCACTTCAGATCAATACATTAATAATTATCATTAATCATTTAATAAATGAGAGATTATCCTTACTCCTGATATAAACTTTAAATCTCAGTTCAAGATTAATATGTCTTTTTTAATTACACATAGGGATAATATCTAATTTAATAAATGAGTAGAGATGGAGTAAATTTGACCCTTGTAAATCAAAATGTAACAATTTGTTTGATATCTTACAATGCTGTATTTTAATCTTTATGTAACAAACTTTCTAAAGTTTAGTTCTGTCATGTTTTGCCCAATTATAACTCTTTGATGTATTCTATCTTCAATCATATCCTCCCAGTGAATTCAAGTGATCAGTATTGCATCTTTTTAGAGTATCTATGAGAAAAAACTTCGAAAAGATGAACATTCAATTTCATCATAAAGTTCTTTTAAGCTTTCTGTCACACTTCATTGATCATGTGATTAATCCCATAAGAGTTGCTGTTACAATTATATATTTGACATCTGCAATCTAAACAAGCTGAAGAAACATAATCTTGCAAATTTTTAGAATATTATGGAACATCCTTGTATTGACATAGATCAGTATATTACTTTCATTCCATAAATGTGGCACTTCAGTAAAATACAAATTCTTTCTATTTCCCCATTACATGCTTGGTCTGCCTTTGTTGGGATTCTAAGCTCACTAATTGACACCTACATTGGGAAAACCAAAGGTCCTAACCACCTACTTAGAGAACTTGATCTTACAGGAAGTAGGGTTTCCAGATTATTGTCTACTAACATCATTATTGAAGACATTATGGATCTTAAGAACCAGTATCATGAGAAGCAAAGGGTGGTTGCTCAGTATGCAACAAAGAGCCAAATTATTCCTGCCAAATCAACATAACTGGACCTGTAGTTACATCCATTGGGCAATTGGTGCTTCTAAGAGGCCTACACCTTCTATGATCACAATTGATCAGATCAATTATGGAGGCTTTATTATGGTAATGAAAATTAGTTTTTCAAGGCAAGGTTACAGAGTGTGAACTTTGAAATTGGTGACATCTGGAATAACATCAATGGATGTGAAAATCACATCACAGAAATACATATAGTGCAGAGGTTTCTAGCTTACCCGAAAAACACACACCCTCGATTACATGGAATCCTATGCTTTGTTCTTCTTCATCTAAGCCATTTCACCACTCCCATAGTACAGAGTAATTTGATGTTCTAGCAGGAGATTTTCAGAATATACCAGACCTTTACCCCATAGCCTTGGTTCCATTTATGAAAAAAAAACAAATTAATCCTTCTGGCCTTTCCAATATCTGACCCATATCTATAGCCCCTTTATTCATCAAAACTATTGAGTCCATTATCAAAGACAGAATCCAAGATCAGTTATTATCCCATATTTCAACTCACCAATTTGCCCACAAAGGATCTTCTATTATCGAAGCTGTGCGTCGATTCATGCTTTTTGTTGAACATGTTAGGTGGCATAGAAAGTATATGCCAATAGTAATCCAATTGGACTTTGACTCTGTGTTGCGTACAATCCTGCTTCAAACTCTCAGCAACTGTTTGGTTCCAAAAGTATACATCAGAATCATTGGTAATCTTATTTTGAATCGTTCAATATTTACCTCACTTGATGGTAGCCTGGCACCTGGGTTTAGACCTCATCTCTCTATTTCTCAGGGGTCTCCACTTAGCACCCTTTGTTTTGTCACATATATTAATTCTTTACTCAAAGAAATTGAGCAAAGTCTGCCTGGGATCTATGTGCCTGTTTTGAGGGAGGAAGTACACCTCATCTCCTATGTTGACAATGTTATGGTTTTTCTTCCTTCCAAAAAGCATTTACCATGCTTACAACAAATCCTTGACAAGTATGCTTTGCAATACAATCTTTGCATAAATTACACAAAGTCATCCATTTAGAAAATAAACAATGGTACCATGATACCTTCAATGTTCACTTCTATGCCTCAAAAGTTTTTGGGGTTCCCTATTGCACTGTCCAGAACCTCAATGAGGAAAGATCCAGCAATCTATTCTGGATAACACCAGGAAAGTAGTGAAGTTATTGTCTTCATCTCTCTGTCACTCCTGAGAAAAGCAACATTGCTTAACATGCTCATCTTTTTCAGAGTAAACTATTTTTTACTCATAATCAAGCCTACAAAGTCATTTCAATTCAATATTAACTCATTCTGTTCTAAGCTATTCTGGAATGGCAAATGTGTTGCTATAAGTATGGCCAAAATGCAAAGGCCCAGGGAGCTAAATGGACTTGGGCCTTCATTCCATATCCATCTTCTAAGCGCAAAAGTAAATTAGTGTATTGCGAGAAATTTATTTGGCATTGGCTGATACCAACATCAACTTTCCATTTGATCCCACTGATACACCCCAGCCATTTGCAAGTAAATGGATTGATATTAGGAATTACATCAACAGCTTATTTAACATTACTAAGCTCACCTTGGAAAACAAAAAATTCTATTGGGATGTAGACAGACTTATACATCCAAATCAAAATATGCTGCAATCTGAACTCAGTTTGAATAATAAACAGATCATTAAAAAAGTTGAGAAACTGGTTTTTTGAACCGAAATACATTGACTTTCTTCTCAAGTTGAACCTCTCCTCCTTACCCACTAATCATTTTTTGGTGTAGAGGAGAGGTTTTGCAAACCTTAATCCTCAGTGCAAATTATGCAGAATGGATTATGAAACTTTACAACATTTGTTTTACATCTGTCCCTTTCTTGCACCACTCATGTTCTTGATTGTGGACAGTGTGCCAACTGATATCAGGGATATGTTGTCTGTTAGGAGGGCTATGAAAAATGGCACCTTCTCTATTATTAGACTGGCCATTTTTATAGTATTTGCAGTTTGGCTCACAAGGTGTAAGCTTTTATTCAATCAAATGAATCTTAGTGTCTGTCAAGTATACACAAAGTTGATTACTAAAATCAAGGATAGAGACAGACTTTTGGCTCATGAATGGTTGTTTCAGGAGACCTGGTCCAAATGCACCTTTTCAGACAAATGAGTAAACACCTATATTTAAACTGACATGTTTTCAAGATAATAGCCATCAAATTCAAAAGTTGCCGAGAAATTTTCTTTCACTGCAGACTTATAAAGTGAATAAGACTTTTTAAAGACATTAATCAATAAAGTAAATATTTTTTATCACAATTATAACATTCAGCATATTCCTTAGAAACAATCATCAATGCACTCTATATGTTTGAGCCAAAAAGTTGAAATTCTCGATTTTGCTTTTAATAAGGTCAAATTAAAAACACCGTTTTTAAAACTATATCATAACTTGGCATTTGCTTTATGAAGCTGATGACAAGTTCTAAAGATTATTTTAGCAAACATGAATTTATACAATCATGTTTCTTTTTTATAATGTGCATAAATTTCCGTGAATCATCAGTTAAACTTTTCAGGTACTTTGACCAAATGCCACACTTTTTCTATCCATTTAAATTTTTTTTCCTCTGGAAACCACTACATTTATAAGAATTTATGATTTTCTAAAACTATACTGAGTTTCCAGTAACAATTCATGTATATGGTAAGTAAACTTTTCAATAAAATGTAAGTACTTTTGCTATAGCAGTTAGTAAGAATATTTTGTGATAATTAGTTCATCCTTTTTTTAAGTCTTATTTTTATCAATTGGACCAATAGAGGCATTTTTAATATCAGATGGCAGAACTTCATGGGGATAAGTTTTGACACTAATATTGTAGCTTTTTCTACATTTATGATTATAATAGTTGTTTTAACTTCATCAAGTGGAATATCTCTAATCAAATCTAAGTAGATAAAATGGATTTAAAACTAGTCATCTGATTCTTGTATCATTATTCAAAAATTAATCAAAATAATTCTCCATTTGTACAAAATATCCTTATTATATAAAAGAATACCATTCAGTGATTTAATATTGTTTTAGATTCGTATAACAACACGTTAAAAATAAAAACAGGGGTGAGCAAACTTATCTGATTATGGATCATATGGACTTCTATAAGATCTCTAATATGCTACATATATATAAAAAAAGTTTTACTTCTTCTTAGAAGCATTATTCTTATATCTTCTATTTTTTATTTTTTTTTTGCATTTCTTCATATATTCATATATATATATTACTTTTTTTTTTACAAAATTCCTCATATACACTAATGCAATTTTTATAATTCCTCCTTTATTTTTCTAACAGTTTTGATTGTCCTGATGAAGACTACCGAACAGTCGAAACTGTTAGAAAAGTAAAGAAGGAATTATAAAAATTGCATTAGAGTGTACAGGAGGAGTTTTATAAAAAAGTAATATAATATATATAAAAGTTTTACTTCCCATTATATGAAATACTCATAGTAAAGTAATATCGAAAACTGATTTCTATTTTCAATGAATTCTCAAGAAATAAAGCTTTTAAAATCTGTTTCAGGAAATTTTAGGGTGATGTTTACTGTCTTGTGTATATGTGGATGTTCACATGTGACAACATTTTGTTTCCACAATAATTCGAGAACAAAACAAAATTTTGCGATGAAATTTTGGTGCTGTAATGTTTGAGAGCTAATTTAGATGCCTATTGTTTATTCACATGTATATAATGTAGTACTTTTGTGGTAAAATTAAAACAAAATCTTATACTTGTGCATGGAATACAGATCACATAAATTGTAGTTACCAGTCACATGTAGTCCATAGGCCATAGTTTACCTAACTTTGATCAAAAATAATCACAACCAATAAATGATTGCATTTTTTTTTCAAATGTGATATTTCATCCATATTCAAAACTTTTAAAGCACCCCTCCCCCTTCACATTCATACACTTTTATATGTAGATGGTAAAGTATTGACTTATTTAATTATTAAAAATTCCAAAAGCATCCTGACATGTAAAGACAAATAAAATATTGGCATTTAAAAATGTCAATAGAGAATTAAATCATAAAAATAAATACTTTATTATTGATCCCAAACATACTAAGTTTTCTTTTAGCAAACTAATCGAGTAAAACAAAAATTTCAAATGCTAATATTAATCATAAAGATTACTCAACATTGTTTAGGTATAGACTACATGAGCAGCATACTTCTTAATGGGTGATAATCAAATTCTTGATTATGAATGGTATGTGGACACCATAACTTTGGGATGTATTAAAATAAATGAATAAATATGTGAAAATACATTGGTCAAATGAATGAAAAATCTATGCTTTTGTGAGCAAAATGACCAATGATACGATTAAATATTTTACTGTTTTATCAGTAAGAGTGAAGCAATTTCCAAATCAGAAGCAAAATATCTGGTATATCATCATAGGAAATATTTAAGAATCATATGTCAATAAAACAAATTGATGAGGTTTAGAAACTTGGTTTTTCCAATATAAAAATAGAGCTAATATTTTCCAGATATCAGACTATTTCATTGGTAATCTCTAGCCTTCTTTAGATTAATATTGTACTTATCTTTACACATATATCATAAAGCTTTATAATTTTAATCATTACCTTAGCAAGATTTTTTCATTAATGTTGGAAAGCAAAGGTATTGTAAACATGACTTTTTTGCTAGCATGTCTCTATATTCTGTTAATAAATATACTGCATTAGATTAATAATTAAATCAATATTTCAGAAAATTTCGAAGGTTAAAAAAAATAGATCGACGCCACCTATGGTTTGAGAGAGAAGCTCTAAAAGTTTTCAATATGAATAAAACTGAAAAGTCTTTGTCTTACTTTAGATCTCATATATGATGGGGTTTTATGTAAGAAACATCTTAATTATATTTGGGCAGTTCATGATTCCATTAACATTATCTGTTTTAGTCAATGATGATAAGTTATTAACTTCATTTAGTCTTGAACTAATTCTTTTTTATTGGTAATACTTTCAGCATCAAGTGATGAATTTAAACCCAAACTTGAAATTTCATCAGGTGCACTACAATGCCTGACTTTGTAAATACTAAGAATTTCCTCTTCTGAAATCCTCATGTGGGATATAACTGAACCATTTAATGGGATAGTAAATATAGGGGATTTGAACTCAGACTTTCAAGTATCATCAGCTATTCACACTATCTCATACCACTGATACACATGGACCACACACATGTAGAAATGATAAATAATCACCAATTCATGTATTTTGTGCTAAACCAGCACTCATCAGTTGGCCCAGATTATCATCTCCTACACACATATATAATCAGCATGGGCTTTTCATCATCAGATTTTCAGTGGTATGGATAGCTGAAGAGTTGGAGGATGGAGTAGATTGAAGCCTGTCCATTAAAGTATGAAGATTTGCTATCTTAATATAATTGAACACTGATTATATATATTTGTGGGAGATGATAATCTGGACCAACTGATGAGTGCTAGTTTGGCACGAAATACATATATTGATGATTGTTTATCTTTTCTACATGTGTGTGGTCATGTGTATCAGTGGTATGAGATAGTGTGGATAGTTGACGGATACTTGAAAGTCTGAGTTCAAATCCCTTATATTTACAATTAAGCTCCAGGTATATGAAGAATGCCTGTATTTCAAATATTTAATGGGATAGAAGAAATTGGTAAAAGTTCTGTTTTGATTTCATTTATTTGAATTTTTTCAGACTTTATTAATAATCCAGACACAACACTTTTTACAGAGCTGCTAAGATCAATATTGGAATTACTTAATTTTACACTAACATTAGTATTGTTTTCCATTAATATACTCTCTACGCCAATTCTCATGAAGTCATTGTTTTCTGATATACTATTTCATAAAGATAGCAAAGCAGCTGCGATATCAGCTTCTTCTTTACTATTTTTGGCAATTGTATTCAGGCTATCATTTTTATTTACAGTTTGTAAACTTGAAGTAACATCTTTTAATTTATTTTCTTTGCCACTACCCATCTCTGTTTCAATTCTGAGTTCAGGTGAATATATACCTTACTACTTTTAGGAAGTTATGATATGAAATTAGACAATCTGTTTCACATCTTCGTAAATAATCTTCAATGATCTCTACTATCATAATATTTTTGCAAATCATTTGAAAATATTCTTGTGGCTCATAGCTTCTATGTGCAGCTTGAATCGTATCAGATATTTCAATAGCAGTTTTGCCTAATTAAAAAGAAGCCAATTGTTTCCATCATGGGTCAAGGCACAAAACACATTACCACATTGTTTTGTCATAATTAATGATCCAGATATACTAGCACTTTAAAACTTTTGTGGTGAATAGCTAAACCATATCATTACATAACACATGAATTAATTCAGAGATGGCGCTGCAGGCAGTTTGACGAATATCAGCATCAATGGGACACTATATGATTACAATCTTTAAAAATATACAGTTGACAATCCAAGCCAGCCTTTTGCAGATGCCCAAACAAGTTAAGTTAACAATTTTTAAATGTATTAGTCTTAAAACCATTAGCTTAAATAATATAAAGGAAGTAAAGATGTATGGTAGTGTGGAAAGTTGTGGCTTCTCCTGACAAAATCTAATAGCCAAAAACTATCAGGGTTTGGCACTAATATCTGATGTACATTGATTAATGATATTTATAATGATAGGTCTGGAACGGAATCATTTTCTACTCCCAATATGAATGTTAAATGTAAGATACTAAATAGTTCAAGACCTGCAAAAAGTAAACAAACCATATTCTGACTCTCAATCATGCTGAGTATGGATATTGAGAAGACATGGTAACATTTCCAGAATGGTTTAGAATAGAAAAGGTCTTGGGGATGTAATTATATTAAGGTCTGCTGACAGTGTTATATAGATTATTAAATTGAGACAGTGATGCAAATAATCACAAGTCAATTTAATCTGAGACTGCTAGAAAAAAGGACCCATTTGATCTTGGAAATTAAAATTTCCAAAATTAAAAAATATAAAAATATAGAACAATTCAATAATAATAATAATTAAATGGCTTTATCACTTGGTAGTTTCTAAGAAGTTTGAGCACCAGAAATGAGAGATGGTATGGTTTGGCATAATGGGTAGAGCATCTGACTTGGGATGAGGAAGTCCTAGAATCTATTCTGGTGCTCACAAGTCTAGTGCTCAAACTTCTTATAAAATCCCAAAGCAATAAAGCCAAATACCCTTTTTATTCCATTGAATCTTAAACGTAAACTTCCCAGTCATCATATTAACAGAAAGAGAGGAACTTGTTATTAACTCTCTAATACATTGACATTTACTATTGTTAGCTCTGGTAGCAATTTTTGTCAATGTTCATTTGATTTTAATATTAAACCTTTATTCTACATTGGAATTCAATAAATTGGACTTGATTTGTTAGAAATATAAGTTTGCAAATGAAAAAAATATTATAAAAAAATTATATTTGAACTTTGAAAATATTGAAAAAAAAAAAAGAACAAACAGAGGACATGATGAAAACAGGACATTGGGCAGGTAAGTAGCTAAGCGAGAAACTCCAGAAGATCAATGAAGTCTTCATTGACCGAAATTTATTTTTGAAATGGAAATGAATAAATGTGAATTCCTGATAAATTTACAAAACATGCTTTAAAAATTAAAATTGTATTCATTTATTATTTAACACTCGCAAAGCATTTGCACAATTGGCTTGAAAGGCCGATATTCGAATGTAATTAAAATTGTATTTGTAATTTTTAAAATATTTCAAAAGATCCTCCACATGATATCTGTAAAGGCATTAGTAATTAACTTCACAAGGCACTGATATTGTTTTGACTGTGGTTTACGTTGTGACTGTTATGCTAGAATTGTTTTTAAAAATAAAACATTTACAAATAGAAGTATGAATGTGAATACGTTTGTTTTAATGTTTACAAAATAAAATCATTTTTTTATTTCAGAAATCTTGTTAAAATATTTTCGCAAATGCTCATGAAACTGGATTACAAATAACTAAATCTATGAAACACATGGAGGCTGGACTAAACTATTTAGAGTGTGCTACTATTGGAAAGGACTGAAACTCTTCAGATTTCTTTAGTATCAAATGAACATATATGATGGGAAAATGTTAAATGTTGGGCAGAAAGGCAATTTAAAGTAGAAATATTACCAGTACCATATTAGTTATTTTATTAATATGCTTTAATTTAATATATTTTTTTTGTTTGTCTTGAAAATTTTATACTTAATTTCTACTACTTACCAATTTTTTATCTAATGGAAATTTTTCTGCAAATGCTTTCCCAATGACAATATATTTTTTAGAGCTTGCAAATAATTTGAGCAAAAAATTAGTTAAAACTTAAATTTTATATGTAAAATTGATGATGCTAATGGTATCTAGTGACTTCTGGAATTATGGCAATAACCACATATAAAACTAAAAAGAAAATAAAAATATATAAAATTTTTGTTTTCAAAGAAATGCCTTTATTCACATGAATGCACTAAAAGGTAAAAAATAAATTTTGTTCAGCTTTCACATGGTCGCAAAAGGAATATTTTTAAAAATGAGTACCACAAATTATTTAACTTTGATTGCAGAATATCAAAAATGCTGTGAAAGCTGAAGAAAATTCATTTTTTACTTTTTAGTGCAGATATTTGAATAAAACCATTTTTTATTTTTTAATAATATAAACAAGCAATTATTTTATGAATTGTAAATATCTATGCTGCATAGTATGTGCATTTTGATAGTCATCAGTTCAGTCATTATTACATTCTACTTTTAATTATGTTTCTAAACAGCAGAGAGAGAGACAATAAAAAGATCAATTTCCCACTGAGTATATTTATATCATAAATAAAACAGCTATTATTTCAATAGAGAAATGAATTCTTATAGTTTATAGTAGTGTTTATATACTTTCCTACACATAATTTAAATATCTGATGAGTATTATGATTTCTTTCTGATAATCAACAAAGATAACTTCTCTGTCAACTTTATTTTGTATCTGTTTGTAGTTGGGAATAATATTAATCATCTTTAATTTTGAATAGTTTGTTAAAAATTAATTCATCACCGATTCTACATAATTACAATCATTTAGTAGTTTCATTTTAATATTATTTGATATTTGCTACAGAATATATACATAAGAATCCATTGTTATCCTTTTCATTCTTGTTTATAATAAATCGGCCGAAATGTTTCTAACATTGGCTAAAAAAAAAAGGTTTATTATATTTATTTATTTTTATTAAAGATAGCAAGTGGAATATTTAAATATCTAATTTTAATAATGAGTAATTCATCAATAAATACCACAGCATACCTAGCCAACCCATGAGTCCTATGAATCTGATTTTCCAAACCGAGAGAGCGCCACCTACATTTAAGAAAAATAAATAAATATAATAAACCTTTTTTTTTTAGCCAATATTAAAAATGTTTCAGCCAGTTTTTAACATAAGAATCATTTAATCTTGTTTTCTTCTGGGCTTCATATTTGAAATCACACCATTATAAGTACTTTAAGGGATTATTGTTCAGGAATTCATAAGAATTTTAATCACTGGAAGCAATAGAGATGGAGTTGTAATCCATGGATGTAAGACTCCCAAACCTGCTGCTATATCACTGCAATAATTGAATGTTTTAGAGTTTTAGATTCTGAGAAGGAAGTTATATTAGAATTGTCAAAAGTTTGAAATCAAAATTATAACTAAAATGTTTTGAAATTGTGAGTAAACCATTTACATAAAAGAAAAGTTTGTGGCAATAAAAGTAAAAAGAAAAAGCAATGCAAAGTAAAAAATAAATTTCTGAAAATGAACACCTCACACGTAGAAGAACAAGTAAAATATTTTGAAATAATAAGATGAAAAAAATGTTTTGGAAATATATTAACATTTTAATTAATAAATTTACATATTTTATAGCAATGTTTTACAAAATCAAAGACAATTATCTTCTAAATATTTTTATTGTTAAAAGGAGGTTGCCTTGACAACAGTTTGAGATTGTTGATTGTTATTGATATTGGGATTGTCTAAGTGTTGACTGGTTTTTAATGATTTCTTATTGTTATATATAAATCATTAGGTGAATCTTTATAGGGATATGAAATAACACATTATAGCAAAAATAAAAAAGAGAGAGAACAATTTAATAGAAAAAAATTACATAAAATATATATATATATATTTACTTAATGAACTTCTTGAATATGTAATTGTATAAAAAAAAATGTTAAGATAGTGTAGCCATGAACTATACTATATTTTGTTCCAAGTCTCATTTACATTCAAAGGAAATAGCATATAATATTTATCTTTTGTTGCTAAATAATGATAAAATTGAATACATATTGTTTATTAAATTCTAAGTGTATGTTATTTTTCAAACATACACATAACACAGACATTTTTATATGTATATTATGTATACATAAATCAAAATTATGGTATAAACAAAATTTAAAATATATATATATATATTAATAATGGGACATTTATTTTATTTTACAGTGTGTGTGTTCACTCAAGCATCTATTGAAGCAATAAGAATAAAAAAACTAACACTTAATGTACTGTATTTTTATTTTTAAAATAAAGTAAACAGCAAAATATGCTCTAGGCAATTTTTTTTTCAGTAACAGTTTCTTTTATAGAACAATAGAGTCCTCTAAATTTTTCAAGAAATTATTGTCTCCCCAATTATGTTAATATTTAATGAATATTGTAAAATGTAGTAAAACTTTTACTTTTAAAAAATATTTTATTACGCAAAATACTATACATCAAATTCAGAAAGAATAATAAAGAAAAATTAAAATATATATGCTTTCAACAATAAACTGAAGATATTTTATTAATATGTGTAATTTGTATGTGCTTGGCTTAGATAAGGAAAAATGACTGCAAATATTAAAATTTTCAAATTTCAATGGGTTTTTTTTTTGTTGATTTATTTACATTTTTGTTTGTTTACATTTTATTTTGAATAGTGTACAACTGAAATCACAGTTAGATACAGCATAGTTCGGAGCCCCACGATACTTTCACTTATATAAAACAATCTGAAATGTGTAAAACAGATTCATACATAGTTACAAAATCTAAAAAATATGGAATTTGAATGAAAAATGACTATGTTCCTAAATTATTTAATAATTTACCTATTAAATTAAAAAACTTGCAACAAAAATCAAATAAAAAGTTTATTAAAAAAAGAAAAAAAAGGTAACCTAGAATACAGTAAGTATATAGATATTTAAATATTATATATAATTAATATATTATTGAAATGCAATTGTTTTTTGTTGTTATTATTATCAAAGGCATATTGTAATTATATAAACTGTTTATGATAATTTGTTTTACATAAAATTGCAACTAGAACTTTTGTAGGGGAAGAATAACATTTTGTGTAAGTATATTTAACCTGTTAATAAAATAAAAAATATATACAGTGAAAGCTGAAGAAAATTTATTTTTTATGGTTTAGTGCATTTTTTTAGTATATTTATGTGAATAGAAAGGTTTTTTTTAATTTTTTTTTCTTTCTACATTTTAGTTTTATATTGTTCAGAAATTAGGAAAGAAGAAAGTTTAATTACAATTTAATACCACTAGATGGCAGTAAACATAAATAGTATTAAATTCCATATAAAATTAAAAATTTAAATTTTTCGTTAATGTTTTGTTTAAAATGTTTGCAGACACTAAAAATATATTGTCAGCAGGAATACATATGTATGCAATGTTTCAATGAGGTCAGAAATTGGGAAGTGGGTGAAAATGGAGTTAAAAGATTTTAGTCACACAGGCAGACAAAGAAAAAGATTCATTTACAAACTGTTTTTTTTACCTGCCCTATTCATAGTAGAACAATTTCTTCAATACTTTTCTTTTTTATCATAAGTCTTTTATTTATTGAAGCTATTTAATATTTGTCACCATTATTTTATGGGTGTAGTTTATCTTTAATTTTTTATTTATTTAATCTACCATGAACTATTTTGATGAATAATAAATACTTCATCATTTTGCTATTTAAATTCAGAACTTACAAGAAAAGTTTTGGGTAAAATGTTTTAACAGAAGCAATAGTAGCTGCCTTTATAGATATATAAACTTCTGTTATGACCTGTAATGGTTGATAATTTCAGCAATAAGTTAATAAAAGCCTAATATTTCAATAAAAGTCTTAAAATTTAAGCCTATGAAGAATCCCTTGTATTTTAGGAGTTATTTCCGAAGCAAAGCCTAGTCGAGCATAGGCTGTGGTTAAGATTTGAGTTGAATGTGTAGACTTAGGAGTATAATCAGAAAGATTTTTTAGATCTGATAATATAGAAGCAGATTTATATAAAAAAACTTAGATATTATAATTTATAATAAAAAATTGTTTAAGGTATTAAAATATTTATCATTTTCATATTTAATATGTTGTGGTTTTTCTAAAATGATATGACACATTTTGACTTAAAGAGGATTATTATTGTACATATTGTCATCATTTTCAATCATCACTGGTCCACTGCAGTATGAAGATCTCTCCTTGTTTATTCCAGTTTCTTTGATTCCTGACCTTTCTTTTCTACAACACATCAGCAAATTTTCTTATTTCATCCATCTATCTCAAATATGGTCTCTTTCTAGATCTATTAAACCTTTTCAACTATCTATCTTTCTAGTAATATTATTAGGCAAGCTTCATTTCAGTCTCTTTTTGCTACTCCTAACATCCATCCATTCATACTTCATTGAATGATGTGAAGTCTCTATATTGTCTTATTCTTAATTGTCCAAGTCTCAGATTCTTAAGTAAGAACTCGTAAAACACTTCTATAAAAAACCTTCCTTTGAAAACACATAGGCATATTTCCTTTTAACATTAAATTATTTTTGCCAAAAGCATCTATATTCAAATTTAATTCTATGATTATTTTCATTCATTATAATTCTATCTAGTTAACTTCTTCTAATTCATGATTATTAATCTTTATTTTTTTCTTCTGAGAAAATTCATTAAATACAATTTTAGTCATTTTAACATTTATCTTTAGGCCTACTTTCTTATTTTCATCTGCTAACTCTTGAAACATTTATGAAGTTCTGAAGCATTATTTGCAAAAACAACATTTACAAAATCTGGATGACTTAAATAATCTCCATTTACTTTGCTAAGTTCTGAAGCATTATTTGCAAAAACAACATTTACAAAATCTGGATGACTTAAATAATCTCCATTTACTTTTGCTTCATTAACTTCTCATTTTGATCCACAAAATATTTCTTGCAAAACTGCTATAAAATTTTTTGGAGATGTGAGGTCACTACATCATACATTTTTCTCAATGTGAATTTTTTAGTACCATCATGTAACCTAATCATTGTTGCTACGTTGTGATAAATCTTCAGAATATGAAAATATCCTGAGCCCATATGTTGATGATGCAATGCTTTAATCTTTGAAGAAATGCTTATAGAATCAAACACCTTTTTAAAATCTACAAATCCAAAGCATAATGGCAAACTATATTTATTGATTTTTTCTAAAACTTCTCTTAATACTTGGATGTGATCCACTGTACTAAAACCATTTATAAATCCAGCTTATTCTTTTGGTTGGTTAAAATCCAAAAATTTTTGGAGACCAGTATCTTGGTAAAATTTTTCTATTAAACTAATAAAATAAAGATAGATCTGTAATTTTTAATATCTTTTTATCACCTTTCTTAAATATTAATATTACTACTTCATTCTTCCAATCGTCTGATACATTTTGATAATTTAGACATTTGATATATTACTTTGCCAACAATTTTTCTATTTCTTCACTTGTTTCTTTTAAGATATCAATTCCATTATTTCTAGAATATATTCCATTTTTATAGATTGAATTGCACATCTTATTTTTCCTTTAAAATGTTGGGCAACTCAGAAAGTGTAATAACTATATAAGATACTTTGTTTTCTTGTTCTTATTACTATAGAATTCTTTATAGAACAATTTCAAATAATATTGTATTCAGTTTTAACTGACTTATCAATATGGATTAGATTAAAACAAATTGCAATAAGAACTAACAAATTAAATATGAATCATTTATAAATACAGTAAAAGTAAATTTACATAAAGTTAATAATATTAAATGGATGTAGTGTTTGTCTAAAGCTTTGTGTTGATGGAACTTGTGCTATTTTCATCATCTTGAATTAATTGTTATATGTCTAAAAAAATTCAAACATTATTTAATATATGAATACAAGTATAATGTATATACTGAACTTTAGATGTAATTAGAGAGGATTTAAACACAGACTTTCAAGCTTCCTTCAGCTATCGACTCCATCTTATATAATACACAAGATCCTATACATGTGAAAAAGATAAATGTCCTCCAATATACATATTTCATGCTGAACCAGCACCCATCAGTTGATGCAACTCTAACTTATCATTTCCCACACACACACACACACCCATATATATAATCAATGCTCAGCTAATATTAAGATAGCAAATCTTCAAACTTTAATGAGCAGGCTTCAATCTTCTCTACCCCCCCCACACACACTTCAGCCATCTATATTATTGAAAATCTGATAATGGAATGCTCAAAGACCCTGTTGATGGCAATATTGCTGTCATACCTATGTTGACTTTAAGTTATTCTGACCCCTTATATATAAGATCTTACATTTTTCAAAAAATATATTCAATTGTTAGTAATAGCAACATCTGAAGAAGAGAAGACAATAATACCACTCAAAATGTTATGCTATATATTAATCTATGTATTATTTATTAACAGTTGAATGTATTTAAAAAGTTTATAAAAACAAGCAAAACTCTCCATACAATAGTGCCACTCAGTGAAAGCCAGAGTAATCAATGGATGCCAGAAAGCTTGTGCATAAAATACCTATCTAGTGCATACTCATACCATATCTTTAGACTAGTTTCTAGCTTTTGGCTTTCATCAGTGAGGAGCCTTGGATCAGAAAGCACTGCAATTAGATCTTAGGATCTAATGCAACCCTCCAGCAGCCATCTTTTATCTCTACTTAACTACAAAACTACGAGACTAAAATTGAAAACATAATATTTTCAATCCAAGCTCATTAGTTTATATAGTCATATACGTCTGAGCTCAGCCCAGTACCTGTACATTTTGGTGTTTTTGGTTTTTCAATAACCATAGCCATCGCCACTATTCTATTAGGCAGAATTGGTATTAAGAAATGGTGATCATGTAATGTTTGGTGGTATAAGTTTATATAAAGTTTGAATTTTTCTAAATACATTTAACAATTAATTTTAGATGATGGAAATAGTCCAACATATAATTAAAATTAAGAAGATTTGTTTTATTAGTGTTTATACTAAAGAGAAGCAAAATTAAGTAAATATACTTTTATGCTTTTTAAAATGAGATGATATTTATTAAATAAAATAAAAATAAAGAAAAACCAAAATAGGATTGTATTAAGTTCAGTGTTAAGTATTTTCATAATTTTTATTGGTCATTCATTAGACTAGAGATTATCCAATAATAAATAATATTTCTGTAGTATTATTTTCACTACACCATCCACATGCAAAATAGGGACTGGTTTCTATTCACTTTTAACACCATGTGGAGGGATGTAATCAAGAACATATGACCAAAGACATGTGACAAAGGTCTATGATCTTCAAGATGCAAATTTCATGTGGAACCAGCACTCATCAGTTAACCCAGATGACAATCTCTTACACATATCTTAATCATTGTTCAGTATATATGCCACAGCTTAATTGATAAGTATCAAACATGCTGCCTTCCCAACTTTGACATAAATCACTTAATGGAAATATATTAATAATTTTATTAGTCATTCATTAGATTAGAAATCATCCAATAATGATTAATATTTCTGTAGTGTGATTTTCTCTACACCATTCTCAAGAAAAGGAGGACTGGTTTTTATCCACTTTTAACATTTTGTGGTGGGATGAAATCTTAAACATATGACTAATGATGTGAAAAAGATGATGATCCTCAAGATACACATTTAAGATGGACAAGCACTCTTCAGTTGACCCAGACTACAATCTCTTCCACATATATATTACCTTTTTATAACTCGCCTCATATACACTTCAATGCAATTTTTACATAATTTCTTCTTTATTTTTCTAAGTTTCAACTATCTTATTGTTCAGTATATATAGATAGCCAATTACTACAGTTTACTTGATAAGTGTCAAATTTACTGTCCTCACAATTTTAATATAAACCACTTAATGGAAGTATATTAATAATTTTTATTAGTTATTCACTAGACTAAAGATTACCCAATAATGACTAATGTTTCTGTAGTATAATTTTCACTACCCCATTCTCATGCAAAATAGGGGCTGGTTTCTATCTACTTTAACACCTTGAGGAGGAGTGTAATTATAAACATATGACCAAAGACATGCATGAGAGAGAGAGAAAGAGAGTGGTTTAGTGAACACTATAGAAATATTCATTAAGTGGTCAATCTCTAGTCTAATGAATAACTAATAAAAATTATTAATATTCTTCCATTAAGTGCTTTGTGTCAAAGTTGTGAGGGCAGTAAGTTTGACACTTATCAATTAAACTGTAGCAATTGACTACCTATATTTTAACCTTATATGTAGCCCATAAGGGGTTAAATATAATAAATAGTACTTTAAAATTTTATTTTTAATCAAATATAACCCTTTAATAAATAAACTTTACTATTTCTAAGCTATGTAAAATCTTAACTATGCATTCTAAAATGTTAATAAAACATCCTTGTTAAATATATTTGAATAATAATTACTAAAGAAGATCAATTAATTGATTTAATAGTTGTTAAAGTCAGAATTTGACAAATTAAACTTGGATATCAGTTAGTTTCAAGTGTAATATATTTTAAATTGCATTAAATAGAGTTTTTGTTTTGCCATATTTATTAATCTGTGTTAAAATGGATTTAAATTAATAGCATTAGAATTCATGTAATATCTATTTGAAATTAAAATTTAATATATTAAGCTTAAGGAAAGTTAGTTTGAAATGGGTTTTACCTTAAATGAATTTTAGTAAGTAAATATAGTTTTGCTGTCTTTTAAAATATTATTAGTTTTTTTTTAGTGTCATAGCATCGGCCGGGACGCGAACCCGCAACCTGGGCAACTGCCTGCAAGTGCAAGGCAGTCGCAATAACCTCTCGACCACCAGTGCAAGACAAAAATATTATTAGTTTGTAGTAAATTTTATAGTTTTCTTAAACATATATAGTATATATGTGTATGCAAATATCTGTGCATGGGTG
Organism: Epiperipatus broadwayi; assembly: GCA_028023455.1. Classification (NCBI taxonomy): domain Eukaryota; kingdom Metazoa; phylum Onychophora; class Udeonychophora; order Euonychophora; family Peripatidae; genus Epiperipatus; species Epiperipatus broadwayi. The sequence continues at coordinate 5,144,837 of JAQFVV010006284.1, read as the reverse complement.
TTAAAGGATTGAGAGCTTAAAAAATTGTTAAAAGTGATAATTATTTAATAATATATTGTATAAATGGTATTTTAATGTTAGAGTAATTTAATGATAATCTCTTAGAAATTTTTAAATAGGTAAAAAAATATTTGTTTTAAATGGAATATATTTGCTTTAAATAAAACAGATAATTTTATTAAATAATTAAGAAAATAAAATTAGCTTCACTCTCTAGACATCATGAGTTTAAATCTATTCATGAGATGTCTTAATTAGTAAAAGGTCATGGTTAAATCTATAAATTTGTGATCTAGTTAATAAAAGGTTAGAATTGTTAATCAATTTTAAAACCTCCACCCCAATATTCATCTTTGATTTCCTGAATTATACCATGTGACAAACTTTGCAGTTTTCCTGGTAAGCACACACATGTTTTTTTAAAAAAAATGCAAAAATAAAATTACTTACTTTACTTCTTAATTAATTATTATTTTCTGTTTAACTTAATAATTTTTTTGAAGCTTATTTTAACTGCTTATGATTTTATCAGTTAAATAAAATTGGGCTAGAAACTTCTAAAGTCAATTGGGCAAATATACTTTGCTTGTACATATTCACCTGCCGGTAAACAATATCTCATTGGAAAATGCAAAAATCTATATTGTTGTGAAGGAAATTACAGAATGTTTTAAATATTAAAATCTACAGGAAACTGATAATCTGGAAATTATACATATGTTTAATTTACCATATCTATAGTGTTTGAGTTAATTCTGAACTTTTGTTATAAAATCATTTTATTAACACTTTGTTATTTAAACTTTTAGTTAGTTATATAAAATAATTACCACTATTAATGGTATGTCCTTTATATATGACAAAATATCTTACTTTAGAAGAATAGTAATTTAAATGTGGACAATTTAATAACTGAAATAATTATTAGTATACCAAGAACTATTTTTGAAAATTATTAGATCTTTAATTAATCAAATGAATGTGATAATGAATTCTTTTTAAGCTATCATTAGCTTAAAGGACAAAATAAAATATAGCATTTTAATTTTCTTTATCTAATTATGGTAAAAGATATTATCCGGATTGATTTTCGTAATATTTTGGAAAAGACAGTATATATATATATCCATATTATCTCCAACACAAATAAAATAATATCTTAGCATCATAATAATTCATTTATTGAAAGTATATTTTATTGCTCTACAAAAGGAAAGAAATAGTTTGAATTTGCTTCATGTTTTAATATTGTCAAAAATAATATCTCAAATTTTATTATGGAACTGTTTGTTATCTGTATCTGTTTCTCTCCATTTAAAATTAAAATTATGGACAATGATTTTTTAAGAAACTCCTGATCTAAAATGTTTGTTCATTTATTTGTTTCCTCTACACAAATAACAACTGTGCTATATTTTATTGAATGGAACAACAGAAAGACTCATAAGTTAAGAAGATTATTTTCACTTTATTAAAATGGAAGAATTTTCCATCCTCAAACTTATTTAAATAGGGTAAAACAAGTATAATATATATTTATTGTTTTATGAAAGTGATATATGTTTCTTATTATTGTATTAGTATAATTATGTTATTTTATGAGTTTTTAATTATTATTTTATATGCGGTATATTATGAGGTATATTTGTAATAATATATATCTCTCAAAGGGATTTTGTAAGAAAAATATTCAGGTAAAAGGTTTTTTTAATTATTAATTATTAAGTTTTCAGAATTTATATCCCTATATAGTAAAAATGTATCACTGTGCACAGGGTAAAACAGCTTTTCTATATTTAAAATGTATCACTGTGCACAGGGTAAAACAGCTTTTCTATATTTCATATGTGTATGAATGGAATGTTTTGGAAGTCATTTTGTGTGAGTTGAGATAGCTTTTAAATTCTTAATATTTGATTGTGCTTTGCAATTATGGTGTATTGGTTTGCTACATTTTAGATCAAGTATATGTGTGCAGGTTACTTTTCTATTTATTATTAACAAACTCATGTCTTGTTCATTTATCAATTGATATGTTACCAGTGACAGGTATCAATTTCGGCATTGAGGTGGATGGGTACCATAATTTGTATTTGTTAAACCCCTCCATGAGAGAAAAGATGTGGCTTACTTGTTTTGATACTGCCAGGTCGAGTTACTGAGTGCCAGTTATCTATATATCATCATCCATTTTATCTTTAGCCTTGTATTATTATTATTATTATGTATTTTAGTATGTGAGAACTTTTAAAGGCATGTCCACATATGCAATTGTTTTACTAGCTCTACTACAACTTTATTTTACAGATGTTATATTGAATTCATTCCACCTCTTATATGCATTAATAAATTTAAACCTATATAATTAGTTTTGTGTAATATCTAACTATCTTTGCAATGACATTAGAGTTATATTTCCACACTGATTTTTAAACAATGTTGGTATTGTAGTTTTAATATCATCTTTAGTGGCCTGTTTATAGGCATGTATAGGATATTCTGTATAATAATAGTTAGATGAATATTATCTTAAATAAAGGTAGGAGAACTTCTTAAAATATAATTTAAATATTATAATTGTAATTTTACAGGGTTTTACTTAAAAGGAAATATATATTTTATTTTGTACTGCCTCTTGTAAATATATTTCATTATATTAAAATATTGTTATACTATAAATATTTTGTTATTCATTAAATATGTTTGTTTTCTTTGACATCATCACATCCATTTATTCAGAAAATCTAATTTAATAAAGTTATTAAACATTATCGTAGATGAGAGTACATTTCAAAAATCACATTAAATTTGTTTATTCACTTTGTTTATCATTTATTTAACACCTGCATTATTTTAACACAAATATTATGTTGATTTATCTTTAAACCATCAAGCATCACATGATCACATTTCCTATACTAGCACATTAATTGTTGATAAACAGAGCAAAACTCTCCATACAGTATTGCCACCTGTGCTAAACAGAGTAATCAATGGACAAGCCTTCTGGCATCCATTGATTACTCTGTTTAGCACAGGTGGCAATACTGTATGGAGAGTTTTGCTCTGTTTTTTTGATTTATCTTTATTACAAATGTGCTTAATGACGTAGTGGGTAGCATAAAAATACCCTTTTTACCTGCTGCATTCTTTTATTTTTCATTACTTGGTACAAGTTCATACATGGTGATATTAGAAAAAGATGTGCCTATAGGTTGTATGAAGATGAATATTCATGAGAAGAATTTTAAATATTTGAAGAATATTTGGTTATCTGAAGTATTCAGATACTTAAGTATTTTATATTTCCACTTTTTCATTCATTTTAGAACATAAGATATAAGATTACAGAATCATAAGGAAAAGATAAAATATTTAATGTATAAGAACATAATGGTTATTGCATCTAATAGCGTTCAAGTGTTTAGTATAATTATTTCATCATATCATGTACAAACATAAACCCCAACATGTAGATAAAATATAAACCCAGTACATAATTTAAATTTAATAAGAACCGGAGATTTTAATAAGAACAAGAGATTTTATTATTTGTGTGATATTATATTTTGTCTCTGAATTCATTCTCTGCGGCATGTAAAAATCCATAGTCATTATGGTAACTAGTATGATCACTCATTGGAGGGTTACAATTAGGGTTTTGGCAACCAACATAGTGGCCTTTGATTTCTTTTCTCTCCTCTTTTAAGGTTATAGTTTATATACTGACCAATGATAAAAGTATGTGTAAGAGATTGTGATCTGGGCCAACTGATGACTGCTGGTTCAGCATGAAATGTGCATCTTCGAAATCACATTTTTTCACATGTCTTTGGTCATATGTTTATTCTTACACCCCCTCCATAAGATGTTAAAAGCGAATAGAAAACAATCTCTACCTTATGTAAGAGTGGTATAGTAAAAATTACACTACAGAAATATTATTCATTAAGTGGATAATCTCTACTCTAATGAATAACTAATAAAAAATTTTAATTAATGTGTCTGTTCACACTATGTCCATGAAATAAATTTAGATTCAAAAAATGAAGAGGGAAAAGGTGAATAACGTAAAGATCACACACACACACAAATATGCGGAGATTCTCAAAAAAGCAACAGCAATGTCACTATAAAATTAAAAATATATACTAAGAAGAAGAAACTGAGGGAGTCCCATGAAATAAAAAACGTTTTGAGGAAAAATGTATTGGAAAAGAGAAATTTGCTGAGATGAGAGAAATTATTGGATAATCATTAGTTAACCATTATTTGTCATAAAAACAGTACGTTTTATGCAGTGTTCTGTTCCAAGTACGACTATTTCACTAATAAGAGTTCAAGTCTTTCAAGATTCAACACGGTAGTGAGAACTATTGACTAAAATACCAAACGTTTCCAAACTGATTCCCTGCTAAGAGGTAGGTGGATTATACTTTCATGAATTGAATAAATCTATTATTATATCTCTTGAATATAACTTGATTTTTGTGCATTTGAATTTATGATTAATTATTTTTAATAAATAAAGTAATTTTTAAAAAAAATTTCTTTAAGCAAAAATTGGTTTAAAATAACATTTAACTCTTAAGTCTTCCATTTTCAATGCAGGGCGAACTGCTTAGGGAAGTTAGCTATTAATGACTGATGATACATATTTAGGAGAGAAACTGAATTGTATCTATTAATAAGTATAAATTTTAAAAATTAACATTCAAATGTATCTTATCATTAGTTTAACCATTTTTTTCTAATTATAAACGTTAGCATATAAATTTCTTCAACAATGGCATATATATATAGGTAATTTTTTCATACGTGTTAAAAGTATAATTTTTTTTTATATGTGCTAAATTTAAAACTAAAAATGGACGAATTGCATGATGATCAGTTCCGTTCTAACATCAAAAGTGCAAATAAAATATATGAATTGCTGTAATTTTCCCCAGCAGCCATTTAAAATCCTCTTTATTTCATTGAAGTGATTTATTTTGATTTAGATTAGTTTTATCTGTGGAAGCGACTATACACGCAGAATGGAGCAAATTTCCTTGTACTCATGTCCAACTAATTAAAGAAGAATACCATTCCATGGGCGGCTGTTGTTTCTAGGGTGTTTTACTTCCTGCACATTAAAGCTAGTTGTGTCAATTTACAACAGAAATAAACTTCTTTAATTTTTTTAAAAAAAGTTACATTTCCTCTTTGGCTGATCGAACCATTTATTTACTAGACGAGTGAATTGTAAGGCTAATCAATAAGAAACAATGATAATATGCCATGTTATCTCATCTCCAACCATTCCAACGGCTTCATTGGCGAGATCGGATTTTGATAGTCAACAGTCCGGCTATTATTACACTCAGCTTTTTAATTATTTTTCTAAATTACAAAAAGGGAGAAAAAAATGTCATAAATTCCATGTTTCATTTGAAAGGAGGGGAGAGGGTAAGAAAACAAAAATTTTGATAATAGTTTTTAAATTTATCTTCTCAAATAACAATACAAAACACTTATAGAATAATAAATATGTATTTGAAATGTTCCAACAATATATTGGACATGAGGAAAATCAAATAGGGTGGAGTCACTTTCTAACTCATACAGTGTTTAAAGATTGTTAATCATATTTAACTTTATCTATCTATTTGAGTCTGTTGAATATAAAACAGCCGTGCAGGACAAAATCCTATTACGAATCTACAAGGCAAGTCCCATAGGTGAAATGATGAGGTACTAATCTCGGTTGCAGAATTGAAATAAACAATAAAATGAAAGATTAAATTCAAAATACGTATTTTTGTTCAATATATATTTTTATCCTATTATACTCATTGCTTTTCCCAATAGACCATTTTAAATAAGATTTTTCAGTATTCTAAAATAAACATTTTTTAAAAGCTTGCTTCAAGTGCCAAAAAAAATTGGTTGGCCAGCCCCCCTCCCCGAATATCTATTCACAAATATATAGTGTCAAAAACTTTATTATCAGACTTGTCAATTGTTATGTGGACCGAGTTTTTATAAGTTTTTCATCCCTTTGCCTAAAAATAATGAGATACCCATTATCCAACCAGTAACTAAATGGCTATTTTAGACAGGCTATAAGTAGATAGGAGGGGGGTATGTGTAAACCTTAGAAATTTTAAGCTGTATGAACAAGTTCAAATTCACTGCAAGGAAATAAATTATATTTATATATATTGTTATTTCTTCCTCTTTATCTCCTATGCAGTCATTTGTATTAAATATTTTGTAACTGATGAAAAATTAAAATAAAATTGGTTGTAGAAATAATATGTTTGCATTGAATAAAACACAAATGAAATGTATTATCAATTACCATATGTACAGTATATGATGTCCAAAGCCTTTAAAAATGATTTTAAGAATAAATAAGTAAACGTCAGGGGTTAGCTATTCAGATACCATAGAAAATATAATGACATAAAAAATATAATGGTAGTATCTTTGTTATGTTAGAATCAGGGAAGATGCATACCATCTATTTTTACCAACAAAGCTGGTTTAGCCATGGACATGTATTTCTTACTTTTTTTTTACAACAATTAATTCAATTAGTTATTTATAAGCAGGTCATAAATATTAGGGAACAAAGTAAGTTTATTAAGGGTTAAAATAAATATTATATCCCAAATTTTTATATTTTTGTTATGATTCTTTAATACATTGCATGTTCATCTTTGACTTTCATCATTAATCATAATTAAATAACAAATGATAAATATTATTGTAATAAAGAACACATCCCAAACAATATTACACACACACACACACACATATATATATATATGAATTGTTAAATATCCAAATGTTTTCCTTGCTCAGAAGTTCATAAGAAGTCTGAGCATTGGAAATGATAAAGATGGGATATAATCGCTGGTCTTTAAGCTCTAGAATCAGCCACTCAACCACTACACCAAACTATGCAGGACATATGAACAATTAATCATATATAATACAATAATATATCCACACTTTTACCTTTATATTGCTGCTTTTATTATATATTACTTATTATACTATACTGGTAGGGATATATAACATCAACATAAAAAATGAAATTATAACTTAAGAATAACACCAACATTATAGCCATATTTTTATACTGGACTATTTTCATCATCTAATATGTATACTGAATGTCTTTAGAAAAATTTAACTTTATTTAAATATTCCAAATGCATTCAAGCATTAGTAATATCACATCAAACAGGTTAGTATATGCACAACATTTTGAGAGGTATTATTCTCCCCTCTTCTTCAGGTGTTGCTGGCCTGATCAGTAACAATACTAGCACAAAATTCGAACCTGGACCCTTAAATTCTTGAGTATTTAATTTTAAGGTAACACTCTAACCAACTGAGAGAATGGCTGTTTGTTAGAGCATTACTTTAAAATTCAATACTCAAGAATCTAAGGGTCCAGGTTCGAATCCTGTGCTAGTATTTTCACTGATCAAGCCAGCAACACCTGAAGAAGAGGGGAGAATAATACCTCTCAAAATGTTGTGCATATACTAACCTGTTTGATGTGCTATTACTAACAGTTGAATGTATTTGGAATATTTAAATAAAGTTAATTTTTTCTAAAGACATTCAATACACATATTAGATGATCGAAATAATCCAATATAAGAATACAACTAGAACACCATCATCACAAACCTTCAGGAAAACATTCTAGCCATATCTTCCAATTTATTAAATTTATTATTGACTTATTCCAATTTGCAACTATTTATAAATTTTTAAGCACCATGCAAGTCAGAATGGATACCCATGATATAGTTATGCTACTTCACCCATCTTGATACATTAATTTTACAGTCAGTACACTAAAGTTATATATTATGAGACTAATATTAAATATTGGTGATGATAATAAAAAATATATAATAAATTAATATCATAAATTCATTATGATATCTAACATAAATTAACCTATCATAGAATCAAAATAAAATAATTATAAAAATAAAATTTAGACCAACAATTACCATGATAATTGATAATAACAAGAATTTATTACATGAAATATATATAAAGCATAATAAAGTACAGATTAAATTCATAATAAAATAAATAAATTAGTATCTGATATATACAGCATTTTTTAATAGTTTTTTTTAAAAAAAATCTACTTTAAAATTGGTTACTTAAAGTTATTCTTCCTATAATGGTACTACTATTTTTCTGCAAGATAATCAAACTAAATGTAATAAAATTATTTATCTTAGCTAAAAAACAATCATAATTTCATCATTAAGATTTACATGTAAAGAAAACATCAAATATTTGCAGAAACAACATACATTGTTTTAGCCACTGCATGTTTACTTATCATTTATAATCTATACTAAGTTGATAATGCTTTAATTATCAACCTGTACAGAAAATTTGTATAATTAACATAAATAACCCTAAGATCTTTTAATTATAAATTTATTAAATGCACATTGATTACGTAAGTAATATTTACCGAGGCTGTAACCTCGAGAATATGCGTGCAAAATGCGATAGTAGGGACCTCTACAGGCCACTATTTTCTTCCATAGCGTAAGCTTGTGGTTAAACACCTGTAGAAGTCCCTACTATCGCATTTTACATGCATATTCTCGAGGTTACAGCCTTGGTAAATATTACCTAAGACCTTTTATGAATTACAGAAGTGAATACTTTTAACCAATCAATGTAAAAACAAGTAAAAATAATTGCTCAGTTCTTATAACAAAATATATTTAATGTATTTCAAAATAAATATTTATAAGTCTATATTTATTTATACCATATTTATCCATGCTTATTTAAAAAAAACTACGAATAATATCCAACTATAAAATTATGAAAATGCATATTTGTTTTTTAAAACTATTTTATTTATTTTGAAAACTCAGATATTTGAATATGTGTATGTGTGTGTTAGTAAAAAATTTAAAAAACTTCCATCAGTAATATATATATATATATACAATATTATTACTTAAATTGTTTGTTTTTTTAAATGAAATTAATCTTTATCAAACAAGATATATGAATTATTGTATCTAGAATGCTTTAGTTCTGTTATTAAAAATATTGCAAAAAATAAATAAATAAATCATTATTATTTGAATTACTTTACCTTATTGAAAGTAAACAAAGGCAAAACTCTCCATACAGTAGTGCCACCCTGTGCCAAACAGAGTAATCAATAGATGCCAGAAGGCTTGTGCATAAAATCCTTATCTAGTGCCTACTCATCCAATATCCCTAGACTAGTTTCTGGCTTGTGGCCATCATCAGTGAGGAACCTTGGATCTGAGAGCACTGCACCTAGATCTTAGGATCTAATGCAACCCTCCAGCAGCCACCTTTTAACTCTACTTTATTACAAAACTATGAGAATGAAATTGAAAACACAATAATATTTTCAATCTAAGCTCAATAGCTTATGTAATCATATGGGTCTGGACTCAATTCAGCAACCATACATTTTGGTGTCTTTGGCTCTTAAACAACCATAGCCACCACTAACCTATAAAGCAGGATCGGTGTTAAACCACTAAAAATTACATGATCACCATCTCTTATGCTAGCACATAACTGTTGTAAACAAAGGCAAAACTCTCCATACAGTAGTGCCACCATGATAAGGATTTTATGCACAAGCCTCCTGGCATCTATTGATTATTCTGTTTGGCACAGGGTGGCACTACTGTATGGAGAGTTTTGCCTTTGTTTACAACAATTGTGCTAGTATAGAGATGGTGATCATGTGATGCTTATTGAAAGTACTTTATAAAAGAATATAAGTGATTAATTTGTTTTACCACAATTAATATTTTCTATTTGTTGGAGCCCATTTTATGATCCGATAACGATGATTGAAAATTACTTGGATAAGTTTTTTTTTTCTCATGTGTGCAAACCCGCTAACCCAGGACAACTGCTTGTAAAGCAGACGTCACTGACCTCTCAACTACCAATGCTTGACTGAGTATATTTGGAATATTTTATCTCTTGTTTAAATGAAAAAATCATCAGGAGTTGAATTATAAAATGTTATAGAAATAAACATAAACTTAGATTAGTCTACTAATCTGTTAAAAATTTAAATATCCACTCCCTTTGGAGATCCAGCAGATAAGAAAAATATAATTATCTCATTCCTCTTTTTTCTTTTTATTTAGCACTTCATGTTATTTGTAGTTTTCCCAAAACAATAAATAAGTTATAATTTATTTTACATTTGGGATACAAACTTTTCTGTTACTTAACAGTTCATGAGCTTCTCTATATCTTTTTTTTATTCTTCTTTCGGCCTTTTCCTTTATCAATAACTGACCAATAATTAAAGAATATAATGGCATAAGCCAAATAACTTGAATATTCATTGTTTACCATATAGTTATTCTTTCTCCACGAGTACTACTTCGGGACATGAAATAAAAATCTTATTGATTCTTGTAAACTGGTTGGGGCTTTGAATGGTTGAGTCTATGAATGAGTTTTGTAAATTCAAAGACTAACTTTTCAACTGAAAAAAACAACAACTTATGCAGTAATAATAGTATGTGTTTTAGTACTGATATAATTTATACTGTATGTTGTTTTCATTCTTATATCTATTTTAATAACCATTAGAAACCAGTCAATACTTAGACAATCCCAATATAGATAACAATCAAGAATTTCAATCTGTTGTCAAACCTTGGAGTTGCCTTGACAACAGTTTGAAATTCTTGATTGTTATCTATATTGGGATTGCCTAAGTGTTGACTGGTTTCTAATGATTACTTATAAACCATTTAGCTTTCAACATTATTACACCTACTATTTTAATAAATATGCACTTAAAAAAACTATATAATTTTTAGAATTATATTTTGTCTTCAAATATTCTTATTCTTCTCCTTTACTTTCTTTGCATTTCTTCAAATATTCATATACATTGCTTACAATTACTCCCTTCACATACACTTTAAAATTTTAATACAATTTTTTTATTTTCATGATAGTTTCGATTGTCCTGCAGTCTTCATCAGAGAGTCTTATTTTCTCTACCTTTTAAAATAAAATAAAAATATTAAAATTTTGCACTGAAGTGTATATGAGAGGAATTATTGTAAGCAATATATATGAGTATATGAAGAAATGCAAAGAAAGTAAAGGAGAAGAATAAAAATATACTTTTACTTTTAAGAAGAAGAAATTTTTTTGGGTCAGTTGTTTTAAAAGGTAGAAAAGATAAGAACAGTCTGATGAAGACTGCAGGACAGTCGCAACTGTCAGAAAAATTAAAAAACTATATTAAAATTTTGCATTAAAATATATATGAGAGGAGTTATTGTAAGCAATATATATGAATATATGAAGAAATGCAAAGAGAGTAAAGGAGAAGAATAAGAATATACTTCTAAGAAAAAAAAATTACATGAAGAATTAGAAAGGTGAAAAGACAATATTTGGATATGTAATTATGGAGAATATAGGTCAGTTATTTTAAAAGGTAGAGAAGATAAGAACGTTCTGATGAAGACTGCAGGACAGTCAAAAGTGTCAGGAAAATAAAATATTAAAATTTTGCATTAAAGTGTATATGAGGGGAGTTATTGTAAGCAATATATATCTTCAAATATTTGTATAGTAATTTATCTTATAACCAGAGGTGAGGTAGCAGTTGGCTCGCTGGGCTTGTGTGAGCCCATTGTTAAATTTTTCAAAAATTTGCAAGCCCATTGTTAAAAATGTAATTATGCACTTATAAATATATTTTTATAAAAACAAAAGTAGGAATTGCAGAATATGGCACATAATATGCAATGACATTATTTATATTTATTTATAAAAATAATTTTAAATTATAGTCAACTTTTAATAACTAATCTATGTTTTTAATGTGGTTGTGTTCCTCTTTTACCATGGTTGCATTCATCTATTGATACAAAAAAAATGTACTTCAGAACTTAAATCATCTATATAATACAGATTTAATCAATACAATACATATAAAGGTGAAATTACTGAATTCTAAATCTTAATATTGGCTAAGTGCTTTCAGAACTTGTTTACTCCATATTCATAGCTTTAATACATATTAAACTCATTGTATGCAAATTTATGCAAAATAGCTCAGACCATCCATTACTCAGATCATCCATTTTTTTGAAATTGTGAAGCACGTGTCATTTCTAATTATAGCATTTATGTCAGACCCATGCTTCGCAATTTCAAAAAAAATGGATGGTCTGAGTTGTTTTGCATAAATTTGCATACAATGAGTTTAATACATATTAAGGCTATGAATATGTAATAAACAAGCTCTGAAAGCACTTAGCCAATATTAAGATTTGGTAATTTCACCTTTAGATGTTGAAGCGTATTGTGTTAATTATGAAGAACTGGTGAAACAAATTTATTAATACAGATTTACAAAAGTTTTTTCAAGTGTATACAATCACCTTAAAAGATATCAATTTAGATAACAGTGTTTGGGTCTTGATTTAGATAACAATATGGGGTTTATTACTTGAATACATGGTTACCCTGGCCAACTGGTTTAGAATTTTTAGAGATAATGCATGTTGTAAAAGTACTAGTGGAGTGACTTTTTACCCAAGAAGTTGTAATAGTATCATATACTTTTATTTATAGGTGAAATAAAATTAGGCTATAAAAATTGTGGTTAAATAAAATTTACAGCTTAAAAAATATAAGAACAACTAAGAACAAAGAGATCTACATAGTATACAAATCCAATTACCCTAGTGTTTTTAATGAACATAAAAGTAAATAAAGTTAATACAGAATGTATTAACTTGCCATTTTTACTATGGTTACATTATTCTATTTTGAAATGTTTTAAAATTGTATACTCTGTAACTTGAGATAATTTGTGGGAGACAACTCATATTTGTTGTTGAATGGTTTTTATAAAAAAAACTTGAAGAGATGTATAAAAATTTATTAAACATTTAACTAACATCTTGTGTAAGAATATATTTAAATATGGTACATTAATTTTCAATAATATATTTTTATTGCTTAATTTTCAAATATATATTATTATCTTTAACAGAAATGAAAGACTATCGAATTTGTTGGCATTTTTTGAAAAAGATAAAAAAACAAAATTGGTTCTGATACAAACATTTCCACAGAAGAAGATATCAAAGAAAGTACTGATGATATATCAGAATTATTACAATTCCGTGATACCGATATTCATATTTTACAAAAATCACAAGATGAAAATGAAGAAGAAATTATGTTGCCCAAACAGCAAATTACTTCAAAACTTAATATACTTTGCTAGAAATTAAAAATAGTAAATTTAAATGTTCTGCCTGTTCAAAATGTAAACAATGTGACAAATATTGCATTTATCAAAAGAGTTTGTAATGAATCAATTTCGCATAATAAAATTATAAAATTTTATAATGAATGTAACAAATCAATATTGCCAATTTTTTGATAAATTAAATGAAAAAGTTGTTTTAATAATATCAAAGATTTTTAATCGTTTATAATTTCGCAGAAAATAATCATACAATGTCTGATTTGCCCAATTTAATAGAAGTGCAAATTAAAAATGGTCTTGATTTACGAATGTTGTTGCATTTCAGATTACAACAATAACAATAATGGAACATATTTTCAAAGAAATAAATTAGAAATATTCTTTAAAATAATAGAAAACAAATGCAAAGTGTATATTACAACAGATGAATCAACAATTGTGTCTAGGTAATTTACTTAAAAATTGAATTTACCAAGCCATGTTTGATTTTTGTAGATCTTGTAGAGTTAGAAATTACTACTACTACCACTTTAAGTACATATGGATTTTCAGATAATCATTTGAAAGATTTTCTTATTGCATTTTGATCTGATGGTATTAGGGTGCTGCTGGGAAATAAATAAGGTATTGCAACGAAACTCTTAGAAAATTGTCTAAATCTTGTGATTTGGCATTGCCTAGTGCATCGTATATAATTACCATTAGATGATGCAATAAAGGAAATTAAAGGGGTAAATCACTTAGAAATATTCATAGATAAATTATATGCCTTTTATCATCAATGTCCAAAAAATCAATGAGAGTTATATCCAATTGCAGATGAGCTCAACATAGAAATTTTAAAAAGTGGTTGAGTATTAGGACCTTGATGGGAAGTATACCATTTAAGTCTGACCCTTGCAATGTGGATAAATTATCCAGAATTATGGAGACATTGTGCATCCAACAATAAATATTCAGGTTTATTAAATCGACTATTAAATTTAGTATGTTTAAAGCATTTAGCATTAATGATTGATATTCTTCAAGAATTCTCATACCTTTCCTAAACTCTACAAAGTGAAATATAAAGTATTATAAAAGCCGACCCTTTAATTGTCAAAGCAATAAATGCTGTTAAGAATTTGAAAATTTCGAAAGGTTCATATGAAAGTAAAACTGAATTAATCTTACAGTCTACTGAATTTGAAGGAATTGCGTTTGCAAGCAATATGAAATTTAAGAAATTACTTTGAGAAGTTTTATGTTGTATTGCTCAGTCTTTAAAGGATAGATTATTGCTGCAAAATAATTTTAATATAAAAAGTGAGAGTGATCGAACATTAGCAGAAGAAGAACTGAAGACTATTTTCAATATTTATTATCCTGAAACATGGAATATGGAAATAGTTACTTTTCCATAACTAGAAGGGAGAGGGGGATAAAAAGTCAATTTTATTTTAAAATATGAAATTAATATAAATGATTTTAGAGATTTAGTGGAGATTGTTTTAGAAGGAAAATTACATGCTGAATTTTCTACTACTATTAAAAAAGCAAAGATTATGATGGAAAGAATATCTGTAAGCAGTGCTGAAGAATGGGAAAATGTGATAGTGAAATATATTTTAGATCTAATGACAATTTCATTAAATGGGAACCTTTTAAATCAATTTAATGCAATTCCATATGTAAAATCTTTTTTAAAAAATCATCCCTCAGCTTTGAATCCGGAACCTAGAAAACAAGATAAAAAGAAATTTGAAGAAAATATGGCAGTTGTTATCATAATTTTATTTTATTATATAGTATATTAAATATTCAATATTTAAATACATGTACATTATCTATGGAGATCATCTATCTTTTCCGCATATATGTGGTCATGTGTATCGGTTGTATAAGATGAATTGGATAGCCATAAGGGGTTTGAAAGTCTGAGTTTAAGTCCCTTATAATTACATTAAGTTTAGTATAGACAATGTACATGTATTTAAATATTACATATTCAGCCTGTATTATGCCCATCTCTCTCCTATATAATTAAATGAACATATTAAAGTCCTACATGTGAGGGGATAGATTGATATAGGGTCAACATGGGTGTATTGGCATCAACAAGGGCTTTGAGTATGCCCACCCACAGATTTTCAATGATATGGAGGGCTGAAGAGTTGTAGAGTGCAGAAGATTGAAGCTTATTCATTAAAGTTTGAAGATTTGCTATCTTAATATAAACTGAGTACTGATTGTGTATATGTTATGGAGGTAGTGAACTGGGCCAACTGATGAGTACTAGTTCAGCACAAATACGTATATTGGAGATCATTTATCTTTTTCACATTTATGTGGGTCATGTATATCGGTTGTATTAGATGGATTGGATAATATAGCTGTAGGGAGCTTGAAAGTCTAAGTTCAAGTCTCTTATAATTATATTAAATATTTATTATTTATATTTTCACGTTTCTATTTTGTGCAAAAAAATTTTATATATCAATGTTATTAATTATAAAGTATTATATATTTTTCATTATTAATTTTTTCAAGATTATAATAAAAATTGCTACGTTACAACATTGAAATAAAAGTACATAGTGTAATGTTGTTTTTTAAAATACAATACCTTTTTTTTTAAAAAAAAAATGAGCAAGCTCATTTCCTTTCTCACCACTGTTTATAACTGTAAATAAAAAATCTGTGTGGTTTATCACGACAATGAAGTGGGGACATTAAATTAACATATAAATGCTCTCAAAATTAAAAATTAGTTATATTAATAATAACTAGATGGCAGCAAACACTAATTTCTTAGAATGCGGCATGCAAAAAATTTGGATAAAGAATTTATACCAGTATATTTGTACAAAAGATGGGATGATTGTGTTAAGAGGAATGGAATAAAAGAATGGATTTATTAATCAAGAATAGGGAGTTAGAGAGATGGAGAACTAGTATGGAGAGTCAAAAAGAGTTTAAATATATATAGAAATAAACAGAATATTAGGTACGAATTAGTATATGATAATAGTAAGGAAAGTAGTTTATTGTTTCTAAAAAGATCACCAAGTAGTTTATAGTTTAAGGCTCGAACGGGATCTTTAGCAACAAGAAAATGTACATGTAAATAGAAAAATGTGGGCGATTTAGTCTGTAAATTATGTAATCTGTTAATTGAATGTAAATGCTTGAAAACAGAAAGAGCACATATAATGAAGTTATGGAAGAATAAATATATAAAAAGTGATTATACAGAAAGTGGATTATTAGTTTTTATACTGGGTTTGGGAAAAGATAAAGGGGATTTAGATATAAAGGCCATAGAGTTGACAAAGATTATGTTGTGGAAATGGGATGGAGCAGAATCTGGGAAAACTTAGACTAGGGAATGTAAAATAAAGTAGGTAACAGGTTTCTCTGGGCATAATTGCTGAGAGATTCTTGACTTCGTTTAAGGAAAAGCTGCAATACATCACATGTTTGTTTTTTTTTAAATTTGAGCTAAACTTTAAAACAAAATAATATTTAGTAATGAAATGAGCAAGAATTGCAGACAAAATAATAGGTTTGAAGAAAAGTTATGTGAGTAGGCAGTTAAAATGTTGGAAAATCGTATTATTATAGAAGGGCTAGAAAAGTTGAAAGTAAAAAAAAAAAAGAGGCAGTAAAGAAAGAATCTATTATATACAATGTGTTTGGTGTGAATGAAATATGAGAAGTAATCAATTAGAAGATAAACTTAGAAAGGAGGTATATTAGGTAATGAACTTATTAGGCAATGTAATTGATTAAAGAATGTAGAAATATAATTACTAGAACTTATATATATATTCATTAATAGCCAGTATTAGATTGTATTATTATTTAGCTTAAGCGGAGAGGAATAAGTAATATTAAACAAGAAGTACAGGAAAGAAAAAAAACAAAAACGGCTAATTATTTTAGAGAATTTTAAAACTGAAAAAATAAATAATGAAAAAGCAGATAGAACTGGTAGTTGAACTATGAAGGCCGAAATTTGAGTTAATTCGAATTTGGTGTGAAGATTGACATTAGAATATAATCACAGTGTGAGAAAAGGGGCACAAACTTTCTAGATGTTTCGAATATGTTTGTCGAAGTAGGGTTTTATTTAAGAAAGATGGAATTAAATATTATTTGCTATATAGAGGCAATAAAATATTAGATGATTTAATATGCAATTTTTTTTACTGTTCATTAAACATAGAGACGGAGGGAAATAGAGTGTCCACATACAAAAAATGGAAATAGAATGTTGGAGATAGAGAGGATAGATTAATACAGGGGTGGGCAAATAGCAGCCCGAGGGCCACATGCGGCCCGCTAAGAGGTTTTATGCGGCCCGCCAAGATAATCAGAAAAATCTGCCTTGAACTGAGATTTCCTACCCATGCATGACTGAAAATTCATCTCATACTTTCCACCAGGATGGCCACATCAATACACAGTGTAGATACAATGTGCAGTGCTTTTCCAGTTGATTTGGTTAATTTCAATTTTGTCTTTGCATTAGCATATACATTTCCAACTTTAGTGAAACCATGAACCCTCCAAAAAAATGTAAAATTGGTGATGAATGTTATGTGTTTAATGAAGAATAGACATTTCTTTGGTAATACAGAGAATAAAGCAGTGTGTTTATTGTGTCATGAAAAAAGGTGCGGGCCTCCACTAACCTTGCTTCCACAATGTGGCCCCAATGACCCTCTGCCACTCTATGTGGCCCCCAAGCCAAAACAATTGCCCACCCCTGGATTAATAGTATTTAAAGGGGGATGGGGTGGATAAAATTTATGTAATGAGGAAAGGTATAAAAGTAGATAGAACTGTTTTAAAAGAATGAAGTATAAATCAGTTATAAAAAGAAAATATTTAAAAGAAAATCCAAGGATTATGTAATATAAATTGGATGCATAAAGATACAAAGTGTAGAGATATAAACAAAGAGAGAGAAAGATTAAAAATGAAAAGAGGAAGATGGATATGGGTTCATTATTTTCACTCCTTTGATCATCAACATTTAGAGGAAAGAACTAGAAATCACAGTTCTAAATATTATTTCATCTTCATCTAAAGTGTGACTTCATTATGTTGATGATATACTTAAAACAGGCAAAACTCTCCATACAGTAATGCCACTCAGTGCAACCAGAGTAATCAATGGATGCAGAAAGGTTTATGCATAAAATCCATCTAGTGCCTACTCATTCAATATCCCCAGACTAGTTTCTAGCTTGTGGCTTTTGTCAGTGAGGAGCCTTGGATCTGAGACCACTGCACCTAGATCTGAGAACACTGCACCTAGAAACTAGTCAGGAATATTGGATGAGTAGGCACTAGATAGGGATTTTATACACAAGACTCCTGGCATCCATTATTTACTCTGGCTTGCACTGAGTTGGACTATTGTATGAAGAGTTTTGCCTGTTTTAATAAGTTATGAGCAAGCATAAGAAATGGTGGTTGTGTGATGTTTAGTGATGATATACTTGTTGTATAGCCACGTGATGCACTATTAAAAATATTCTGGATACAAATCAAACATATTCCTTTCAATTAAATTCACAATAGCTATAGAATGTCCCACTACCTCAGAAAATATTTAACAAGTATGACCAATCATGATAGATAGATACACAAAAAATGGAATTGTACTATCACTATGTAAGAGAGCAAAAAGAAGTTTGTTTGGAAACCAGTGACTTAGAAAAAAGAAAACATAGAATAAACTTTTACAAAGGATGACTATTCATCAGCTTTCATTAAAACAATCTTAAATAGACAGCAAAAAGATAAAAATAAAAACAAATTATAGATAATGAAATTTACTCATGCATAGCAGACAAACTCAAAAAAAAAAAAAAAAAAATTGCAAATAATGTAAAATTAAACCAATTTTCAAAACCATAGTACATTCTAAGAAATTATAATCATAAAGAAAGTTAAACTTGAAATTATAACCTCCATGAAAATTAAACTTGAAATGCTAAAAAAAAAAAAGGTGCATCTGTGAAATACTATAATGTGGAAAAACAGATATTGAAGATCATTTGCCCATTAAAATGATTAAAAGAATTACAAAGCAATGGTTGAAGAGAAGAAAATGTGTTTAAACTAGCAGCTGTAAAATGCTGTCTCCACAAACGTTCAAACAGTCATTAAAAACTATAAAATAGATCCATTTTCTTCCTGATTTACATTCAGATTCAATAAGAAGCCACAAAAAAGCAGCTTCACAATGATATGAAAAAAGAATTGGCTCATAAAGCCTTAACATCCAAAATCTTGTCTTTATAAATTAACCCACCAGGTGTCAGTGTCTACTTCATGAAAGCAAGTTGTGTAAGGAAGGCATAGAAAATATTAGGTATCTGTTAATTGAATGCAAATGCCTGCAAGCAGAGAGGGTACAAATAATGAAGTTGTGGAAGAATAAATATAAATGAAGTGATTATACAGAAAGTGGGCTCTTGGTTTTTATGCTGGGTTTGGGAAAAGATGAAGGGGATTTATCTATAAAGGCCATGGAGTTGACAAAGTTTATGTTGTGGAAATGGGATGGAGCGGGATGGAGAAGAATATGGGAAAAACTTAGGGTGGGGAATGGAAAGGGAAGGTAAAGTGACTAACAAGTTTCTCTGGGCATAGTGGCTGAGAGATTCCCTGACTCCGAAAAAGGAAAAGTCACAGTGCATTGCATTACATCACATAGCAACAGTATTCCAGATTTAAGCTTGTATCTAATGACCATTATGAGATAACCTTAAACATTAAAACATATTGAAATTCATGGTGTATCTCTAAATAAAAGGTGCTAAAAATTTCATTGAGAGGCAAACATTTTCATCATGATCAAGTAGATGCTATTTTGTGAGATTATAGTGCTGATTAATTTGATTTGGGTAGTAAACTATTATGACCAAACAATTTCTCTTATCATCATCAATATATGTTTGTCATTGCTTGTCAGATTCTAAACAATTTTAGAGCTTCATACATTTTAAAGATAATTTTATATTAAAAAGATTCACCATGTAAGTACTTAAAGCAAAGATGTTTACTAAAACAAAAGACTCATGGTATACCACATGATTTAGGGTTTGAATTTAGGTTGCATAAGACTTAAACATTTATTTCCAGCTCCAAATAGACTTAAGGTACTTTTTTAGGAAGTGAACTGTTTGCTGATCTAATTTCTATCCAAAATTTATTAGTAAATGAATGTCTGATTATCTTCCCCAAGTGAATAAAACAAAGTTGGGTAATCATTCCATAGTTTTCTTTCAGATACATGCTCAAGAGACTTTTCCTCTGTAATAGGAACATTTTTACCACTAACTATAAGACATAGTTTTTGTCTTTAAATATGCTTCAAATCAAGATCTCCTTTTTGATGTTTATCCAGAAAGCCTTTTCAATAACTGGGGAACTACATCACAAGAAATAATATTTTGAAAGTCTTTAGCACAATTTTTTCTAGATCCATCAATAAAAACAACTGAATTTGATTTTTCTTGATATTATTGGAGTCTCACTATCAGGATAAGGTCCAGTAATAGTTACTGTGCTTATCTGCACTATAGAGATACACATATGATACCATTTCCAACTTTCTTATACACTTAACAATATTATTTTTTACACCAAAACTTTACTTTTACAGTTTTGACTGTCTTGCAGTCATCATCAGAGCTACAATATACAAATATATAATCATACAATTAATACATTATATTTATATATATAATCAATAACATACATCTTAGCCTGACCATATATATATATATTTAGCAATATCCTTTTTTACTGTTATTTGAAAGTAAAATTGTACTTCATTTTCAATGCAAATTTGCAATGTTTTTAATTGTTTTTCCACACTTCAGAACATACTAGCTATGAATATATCTCTCAGATGTATTTGATATAAAGTGCAATTTTTTGGTCGCAACCTCCTTAGAGTTAAAAGGAAAATATATAATTTGTGTCTGTTTAAATTTAGCATTTCACTGACATAGATGACAAATTTTCATGTCATAGCAAATAAAATATTTTCACTACTATATCACTATCTCTTTTCTCCTGTGTGCAGACAAAATAGATATAAACATTTTGTACCTCTAACTTTGATACTATCCACTTCAGATAAGTACATCATTAATAAAGATGTATGAGAGATTGAGACCTGGATCAAAATTCAGCATGAACTTAATCATGTGAGTTATTTTATCTATTTTCAAATATCTTTATCCAAATGTTTCATGAATGTGTGGTAGAATGTAAGTTTTAAGTATATCTAAAAAAAAAAAAACAAGTGGATAAAAATGTAATTAATATACAGGTGATGCAATTAAATGTTTTTCACTATTTGGATTTGCCCATATATAAGCATTTGGGTTGAAAGAATAGATGGATTCATTCTATTCTTTTGAAAAAACTTTATCTTGTGTTGGAAGTGAAAGTATTCATTTATTAGTATTAATATTCGTAAAAAAGCGCATGTACGTTAGCTTGAAAGGCTGATCTTTAGTTTACTACAGAATCTTTGTAAAGAGATTTATAAAGCCGCAGAATCTGTTTTTTAACATCTACTGAGCTATGTATGATTAATAAGAAATTGAAAGTGTACAATATTACACGAAGTTGTTTCGCATTTTGAGTGATATTGTCATGTGAAGATCACATTAAATACATATGAGAAATTAAAAAAAGATTTTTGTGAATCTCATAACAGAAACCAGAAGACTAAAAACTAGTAATAAACTAGAAACTGTACAACGCATGGTAAAGAATTGAAGAAGTGGGTTAATTATAAGTTACTTTGCCAATTGGTATCTTATTTTAAAATAAATATAATAAGAAATAACAGGGCATATAATATCAGGTTGATGTTATTGTTTATTTTAATTTATGGTTGTAAAGTATGATATTCAGATTCAAAAAGCAAACATCATAGTAACACACACAAAATAATATGAAGGAAAGTTGATTAATTTGCTCAATTACAGACATATATGCAAGCATGGATTATAAATGCCAACCAGATATCAATGCCGACTAGATTTTCAAACTACTTTCTAATTTTTGGTATTGATTAGTAAAAAAATATTGGATTGCCTATTTTACTTCTATTTTAGTATTTAAGTTAAATAAACTGAAATATTCAAATGCTTTAAGATTTTAAACCTTAACTAAGCTACACATTCAGAAAAATATCTTGCAGTTTGGTTAGTATTACCATTTTGTCTCTATTAATTCCTTATGCTTATATAAATTGCCCTAAAGAAGAAGAATGATGAATAATTTTTATATAGATAGCGCTAGAACCGGAAGTAGCACCCATTATTGTTGTTACAAAATCTTTAAAAGGAAGCTAGAAAAGTCCCATGAACGTAATAAATTCTTGGGAGGGGGACAATTTCATGTTTTGCAAGCACTTTTTATTCTTCATCCAGAATTGAATGGAGATTTTCTGCTAAGTAGCAACAATGCTAGTAGTGATTAAGATTCGAAGTTAGAAGTGAATTGATTATTAGTGATACTATTACAAAATCTGAATGAACATAGATCTGTTGTGTAGCAAGCGGAAAAAGTAATTGATGTGCTAAGCTATTTAATGATCGTGTAATAAAAATAAATGAAAGAGTACCATGAAAAAAGCCCATATGAAGAAGAGGAGAGATTATGACATCAGAAAGTTATGTAAAAGTTATATTTTTGAACTTTCATGACATCAAAAAACATAAAATAAAAAGACAATTTTAAATATTCAACTATATAAAAAAATATTTCATACTATAGCAAAAAATAAAATATAGAATGATAAAAAAATTATGCTTACGTTATTTCAAATTGAAATGGAACGGGCAATTTCATACTCATAATCAACACAATACTCAATTTTCAATAATTTTCACCAACATTTTTATTCATTACGTAAAAAAAATTAAATAAAAAGAGCATTAATAATATATATACTTTTAAAAATGTAGTTTTAAATGCGAACATTTTAATTTATTAAAGTCTAAGAATTGTTTTTAACTTCGTAAATAGCATTCAAAGATAGGATCTACGATTGGTTCAAAAAGTAAATAAAACATTTACTACGTCGATTAGTCGTCTTAGCAGAATATTAATTATAGTATAAATTTTTTCAGAGATAAAAAGACTAATTTGTGGTTAGAGAAAAAAAAGGGGGATTCAAATGGTGTGATGTCGAATGATTGTGCGTTTACTACGTTTCTCTCTTTCTCTCTGTTGGTTACTTCAGACAGGCCAATGCACATTCTAAAAGGCAAAATTTCTCTCCACTTTTAAATGTTTTTATGAATATTATATCAAATAATATTTGAAACTAGATTTGTAATTATCAATTACAAGCAATTATTATTTTATATTTCTCTCTTTTTTGATACAAAGTGAAGCTTTTTGCAATGTGTATACAAGAACATTTCTAAAGAACAACAATGCTCTGCTCAAATTACAGTCATTTGACGTAAAAGTTGTATTTGCTCGTCTTAAAAAGTTTAAACATTAAAAGTTTTAAAATAAATGATATATATATATATGGGTATGTAATCATTGAATTAGTTATTTATTATATGGTCAGTTGCTCAGAAGATTATATGAACACGTGCGCAAAATAAGACCCTTCCCCCATTGGAATCAACTCAGTAATTTATACATTAATGGTTTGTAGAGCTTGTCTACTACTTCTACCACTAAATTAAACTATTCACTGCATACAATAGAAGTACAAAAAAATGTTAGGAGCTTCCATTTAAAATTAGTCTAAACAATATCGAACGTAAATGACGTTAACAAAGTTAAGAGAGCCTAATAACCAGATGCATTTTTTCCATGCCTTTTTCAATAATATGTGAGCTTTGATTTTCAATATTATCCAAATAAACAATTCTCTTGTCTATTACTTGGAATATTTTTCAATAAACCAATTCTCATTAGTCATAATAAAATATCACAATTCCAGATTACATATTGTTGTTTTAGCAGCATACATTTTTCTTTCATCACCTCTATGTCACTTACTGCAAACTTTAGTAACTAATAGATGGCAGATGATATAAATTCTTATCTTGTGACATCGTATCTAAAAGAGCTTTTGTTGTCATGTGACACATTGGAATGGTGTTCCGGTACTTTTTTTTAATGTATTTTTAATGTTTCAAATGTAATCAGATTAAATGGTATCACACATACATAATTACAATCCATATTTATATAATTCAAACAAATAAAGAAATATGATATTTTATAAATCAGATGAAATATGAATAAGTTTCAAAATTGGCACTCTCATGTAGAGAGAAGTGGATTTGTCCATATCCCCATTGGTCACTCATGGTCAATGACGGATTATAGTGACAGACGTGCAGCCAGTAACATCTGATGTTTGTGATTGAATGTACATATGTAGCAATTGACAATGTGAGGAATATTTATTTTTTTTATTTTTACACAAATTTGTCATCATTATTTTTACTTTAATTATTTTTTTGTAATTACCCCAAGTTTCAAAATGAAAAACATTTCCAGTTACTTCTCGATCATCAGTCTCACTAATAAAAAAGTCCAAAATGATGACAGAAATTATGAAAATATTGGTGCAAGTTGATGTTCCTGAATCATCTCAAGCGATCTTGAGGTGCAATGCCCAACTTAAAATGATTGGCCAGATTGCTGGTATTGGATCAAAAAATGATTTTTCCTTTGATTTGACATGTCTAAAATAAAAAAATTATGATAAATTTTATTTAATTCTTTATTTGCTTCACAGCATTGGAAAAGCTGCTTTAAATTTTATTTAAATGATATTTGAATATAATTTAAGTTAGTTCCAGCACCTTTTTCTATTAAAAAAAAGTCCTGGTATTTAATATCCCCAGACTAGTTTCAAGTCTATAGCTTTCATCAGTAATGATTGCTAAAATAAAAGTGCATTAGATCCTAAAGTTTCAGGTTTATTGTTCCAAGATCCAAAGCTATTCACTGGTATAAATTATAAGCTTTAAAATAATCTGGCGATATTGGATAGGAAGTGTAAATAGGGATTTATTAAGCTCTAGCATCTATTACTTACTAAAGCTTATAGTAAGTGGCATAGAGATGGTGAAAGAAAAATATATGTTGCTAAAATGGCAATTTATAAACTAAAGTCATGGGATTGAGATGTGTATTAGTAAATACCAAATCCTGACCATAGAATTAGAAGTGCCTATATTTGTTAAAAAAATCTAAGGATATCATAATATATAGACACTGAACTGGTTTTAGATCTATATGACTATAAAACAAGTTGGCTTAGATTAAAAACATATATTTTTCAGTTTGGACTAATAGCTAGATAGTATAACAGAGTGGGAAATAATGATTTCTGGAAAGAAAATGCAATAGATTTTAAAAGTTCAGGTACAATGTTCCAAAATCCAAAGCTCTTCCCTGATGAAAGCCATAATCTTGAAACTAATCTGGGAATATTGGAAAAGACATACAGGAAAGGGATTTATTAAGACATCTGGTATCTACTAATCTACTAAGGTGTACAATAAGTAGCATGGAAATGGTAAAAAAAAGTATTATTCATAATACAAATTCAATATAAATGTTTTTACACTAATAGAATACACACGTTATCTTCACAGAGGCAAAACTCTATATATGTGACAAGTTATCTTGTTATAAATTAAAGGCAACACTAATAACATTTACTTGGAGAAAACATTGAAAATATTAAATGCAATCATAATGTATGCTGAGCACTTTGTCAATAGCAACCTTTCATTGATGGAGCTATCAGTTATTTATAGATGATCTTGCTGTAGGATTTTGATAAAAACTGTGTTGGTATTGCCAAACAATGAGATAACTTTCAAATCTCTCTTAAGTGAAAATTCACAGTTTTATTTGTGTGTGTAGGACAACCAATAAATAACTATTTTGAATGATTACTTATCTGCATTTAATTTATATATTTTATTTTTAAAAAATTAAAATCTTAGTACATATCTAATAAAAGCAGAATAATTAAAAAGTTAATCATGTTCTCAAAATACAGTTTTAAAACTACTAAAATAAGCAATAAGCACTGTATATTTATTTATAAATAAATAAATAAATAATTTATTTTAGAACATTTTTTTGTTAAAATATTAAAGAAAAACTTAAAAATGTATCATATTTTTGGTGTATGGGACACAATAGCATATAAAATGCACTCCATTTTTTATACCCATTTTAAAGAAAAATAATTTTCTACATTTTTCATAACTTTCCATAATAAGCATTCCATGAAGTTTTGACTCATTCAAATTTGCAAAATACTAGGCCTCATTCTTCTTCCTGATGATGTCACTTTAAAACCTATCCAACTGTTCCATTTCTCCTTCATGAATCTTTTAAATGGTTTATTAATGCAGACATCTAAAGATTGAAGCTAGTGTATTAGGACACCTGTAATTACAGCTAATTGAGTTTTCAATTGGTTGATTATATTTTTCACAGCTTCTGTTTTGTGACTCTGAAATTAATCCCATATTAACAAGGCAGGTTTCTTTAACAGTCCACAGGATGCTTAGACCATACGTTGTTTATCCACAACTTTATCTCCCCTTCATCCAACTAACCCTTAGGATGAACATTCACAAACACACCTTTACATATATATATATTAATATAAACCAGAAGTTTTAAATTTTAATTATAATTTTGATTTCCACAGTATAAAACAGACTCCATATTTTAGGCATATATTGAGGGATAAAAAGTGCATCCTATATGCTGAAAAATATAGTATTTACAATTTTATAGTCTGGATACTTTCATGGAACATCAACCATAAATTAATTTCTTATATATTATTCATTTTACAAACATCAGCATTTTCTAAAAATAATTTATCAACAGTTTAATTTTATCTTAAAGTAATGTAATTTAAACTATTGAAAAAAAGCCTTCAATGACATTATCATTGCTATTAGTAATTACAAAATATTTCATTTGGAAATATTTGGAGAGGGAGTGCTGATGGAATTTCAACTTTCCTTCATTCTTCTGTGATTACCTATAGTGCTATTTTGCTGGTTTTGCATTCATTTAGATAGCACAAACTGCATCACAGTCAAAATAAATTTCAAATAGTTTGAACCATACCTACTAGGGTGCTGATTGGTCAGTTATAAAAGCAATTGTACACTCAATTCTTTTGTTCTTAATTATCAGAAAAAAAAATTGCCTTATTTTCTTATTTTATTTAAATATTTATAATTATTTTTACACAATATTTGTATAAGAATTATTTAAAAACAAAACTATACATTACTACAATTTACATTTATTAAAAATATTTTATGTTTAAAATATAAATTAATTAATTCAATCATAATGGTAAAAAAGAAAACTAAGGCAGTACAATTGTTAACATCTTTTTAAACATGGTAATCCATAATATTTGTGATATTTTAAAAATGATAAATGCAATTTTAAATTTTAGAACAGAAATTGATAGATTTATAATGGCTTCATATTTATTTGTTTACATTTAAACCACTAAATATCACATGATCATTTCTTATGATTACTCATAACTGTTAGTAAAACAGGAAAAACTCCCCATACAATAGTGCCACTCAATGCAAGCCAGAGAATCAATGGATGCCAGAAGGCTTGTGTATAAAATCCCTATCTAGTGCCTACTCATCTGATATCACCAAAATGTATGGATACTGAACTGAGTTCAGACTTATAAAATTATATAAGCTAATGAGCTTGGATTTAAAATATTGTGTTTTCCAATTTTATTCTCATAGTTTTGTAATTAAGTAGAGATAAAAGGTGGCTATTGGAGGGTTGCATTAGATCCTAAGATCTAGATGCAGTGCTCTCAGATCCAAGGCTCCTCACTGATGAAAGCCACAATCTGGGATATTGGATGAGTAGGTGCTAGATAGGGATTTTATGTACAAGCCTTCTGGCATCCATTGACTACTCTAGCTTGCACTGAGTGGCACTACTGTATGGAGAGATTTGCCTGTTTACATTTAAAAAAGAATGTTCAACTGACAAATATTTTGTTATTTTTTCCATGGGTGAACTGAATTTTCTTTACACTGTTCAATAACAAAAAAGTTAACTATTCTGATTACATACTATCTTTATTTTTTTTACAT
Source organism: Epiperipatus broadwayi (assembly GCA_028023455.1). Classification (NCBI taxonomy): domain Eukaryota; kingdom Metazoa; phylum Onychophora; class Udeonychophora; order Euonychophora; family Peripatidae; genus Epiperipatus; species Epiperipatus broadwayi. The sequence goes on along the minus strand of JAQFVV010006284.1, from coordinate 5,116,352 downwards.
ATATATTTGCAAAATTCTATATGATTTTTAGGATATTTTCATTTGTAATCTTATATTTCTAACAAATCAAGTCCACTTTATTAAATTCTAATGCAGAATAAAGATTTAATACGAAAATCAAATGTTGAATGATTACAAAAATTGCCACCAGGAAAACAAAAGAAATGTTTTCACCAGTTGAAAGACTATATCTAAATGGCTATTGAGTTTATTGATAGTTAAATTTATATTTGCAGTGATAAGGTGTATTCTAATAAATTGAGTTTTTTAAGCCTAAGAATTTCTGGGCTTTTATTTCCATTCTCAAAGAGTTAAAAAAAATAGTTAGAGAGCAAACAAAATCTGTTAAAAAAAGGAATCAGTTCCTAAAGGTTTTCAAATAACAAATGTTAAATTCTATTAGTAACATAGAATGTTTCCTTAAAAAATATTAATAAAGATATCTCAAGTATTTCTTGGTCAGTAGGAAAAAAACATTTTTCTATTATATGTAAAGATGAAGGAATGCCAAAAGAAGAAATATGCAAGGCTATATGGGCAAAAATATTAATGCCAAACATCTATTTGATACCGAAATTTCTGTTCTGGAAAAAGGATTAATCTTTAACATCACCCAAACTAATATCCCTTTGTCAGAAATAATGGTGACAACTGAAGAAATCACTCAAAAATGCTTCTAGAAGAAATAGGATAAAAAGAACGTTTGAGATACAACAAAAATCCAAGTCAGACAATACATGGCCAGCTATATCATATGACTTCAGCTTACATATTGATATCATTAGTAAATTCTTCTATTTTCACTATGGTTATGCCATCTAGGGTAAGCTTTAATTATCAACAAATGATTTATGAGAGTGCTTAATAAATTCTTAGCCTGTGCAGTCCTAGTCAATAAATACTAACTCTAACTTATGGTTTTTATCAGTGAAGAGTTTTTGAATAGTGCACTTGGGTTTTTAAAATTAAAAATGGCTGCTAGGGATACAAAAGCACACTGTTTAAACATTCAATAACTCCTCAATGATGAAAGCCATATGCTAGAAACTAGCCTGAGAATATTGGATAGGATTGAATAATTTATATACCACTATCATCCAATATCTGTTGATTACTAAAACTTACACTAGATTCATGAGAATAAAATTTGCTAATAAGTCCAAACATCTAAGTTCAAAGATAAACTATTAAATCTCTTATACTAAACAAATCTGTGGCTATTTTCCCTGATATCAAAAATAATGCAATAGTTGCTATGACAACAAAATAATGGAGCTTTTTAGAGTAAGCCAATAAATCAAGTGGCAATAGATCCCATTTAACTACAGAAACAAAGTTATAAACATTATTTAGAAAGCATTGCAAGTCTTTTACTGATTTAGAAAAAAATAATTATCAACTGATATGTATTATCCATTAAGAATGTATAATTCATATGACATTTGTAAACAACATAAACAAATTTGTGAAAAACGCAGGCTTTAAAGAGAATTGGTGAAATCATATGATTTTTGATAAATTATTTATTAGTATGCCCCATACTTGATTGGAACATTGCATAATAAAGCAGTGATTGACCACTTTGCTCTGCATGGTTTGATGTAGCATTAAAATCAAGATTCATGGATTGCAGATCTACCTATCGGTCTCAGTGCATGAACTTTTTATGGACTACCTAACCATTAAAATATTCAATTGTTGTTGTTGTTATTATTATTATTACATTATTATTATTGTAATATTAATAAGCCAATAAGATAATGCACTTGCGCTTTTTAGATTTAACTGTAAATGAATACTCTCACTTTTTAAACATAAGATAAAATCTTTGTGAAAATATAGAATGAATCCATCCAACTTTTTGACCCAAATGTTTATGTATGGGCAAATCTTAAGTATTTGGAAATGAGAGTGTGAAGATGTTAATCGATCACTTTAAATTACTTTTTACTATGCCTGAATGAATGATGCTTGCAAAATTTCTAGAATTTACGATACGTCATTCTTATTAAATTAAACATTTAAATAAGACATTTACTTTATATAGCGCTATGTCTTTATAAACTAATATTAATAAGCCAATAAGCTAATGCACATGCGCTTTAGAGATTTAACTATAAATGAATACTCTCACTTTCCAAACACAAGATAAAGTCTTTGTGAAACAATAGAATGAATCCATAGCATTATATAAAATTAATGTCTTATTTACATATGTTTAACTTAATAAGAATGACATATTGTAAATTCTAGAAATTTCACAAGCATCATTTATTCAGGCATAGTAAAAAGTAATTTAAAGTGATGATTAACATCTTCACGCTATCATTTTCAAATACTTAAGATTTGCCCATACATAAACATTTGGGTCGAAAAGATAGATGAATTCATCCTATCTTTTCACAAAAACTTTATCTTGTGTTTGGAAAGTGAGAGTATTCTTTAAAAAAGTTAAATCTATAAAGCGCATGTGCATTAGCTTATTGGCTTATTAATTTTACAGTTTATAAAAACATAGCACTATATAAAATAAATGTCTTATTATTATTATTATTTGTAGCAAATTTTTCCTCATGAAAATTGATATGACAATAACTGAGAGGGATATCAGCAGCTATTTAACAAGAAAACCTAATACATCAATTGTATATTATAAGATTAAATTGGAAATTATAAAATATGCTTTTTATACATCAAGAGATAAATAATGTACAGAACATATTACAAAACAAGTGTTTGGCCTATAGGTTTTATATTATTGCTCTTGTATGGTAAACAGAAACTTAGGTAAAAGAGAGCATATGTAATAGAGAATTTATAGATAATCAATATAATGTACACAGATGTGAGACTATTAGCTAGAGCATCCAGAGGAGGAAATAACATTAATTGCAATCAAAAAACATTGATTGTAAACATACATATATATTCCTAATTTTTCATTTGATGCATTATGGTCTGAAATTGAGCTACCTCAGTCTACATTATTACTGGGTAACATTTATATTTCACTTAATGTAACACAAAAAAGCTTTATAACCTTGAAATACTTGAATTCTTCTTTATTATGTATAAACATATAGTCATTATGGGAGATTAGAATATTATTTCCTATAAGAATAATGATTGTCAAAATGATAATTCTAAATGTAACCAATTAGCACAATTATTTAAGCTTCTGGGATTAAAACAAATAAATGGTATAATTAATAAAAATGGCTACAACATTAGACCTAATAATTACTAGCAGTCAATCCATTAGAGTTTAAAACATAAACTCCCTCTAGTGACTGAGGACAGTCATCACAGTTGAAGCTGAATTATCTCTAAACTTTAAACCCATGAAAGCTACAATATGATCCAAAAATATGCTAAGAGTGTAAATTGACTTATACAGCAGTAAAAATACCAAATTGGGAAGATATGTATAACTGCAGTGATGTAAAAGTTAAATAAATTTTCCAAAAGCTACTTCCTAATATAAAAAATGTTTTCCAAAGACTACTAGGTCCTACAAATATTCTGTGTTGTTCTCTAAAAAGTTTATAAAATGCATTAAAAAAAAAGGTTTTATTCTTTATTCAAAAAATATAAAGACCTAATGTTTCTAAGTAATTTAAAAACTTTTATTTATTAATAAAAATGTTAGAAAAACCAGGTTATATTTTATACCTTTATACATGGAAAATATCCAAATTAGTATTTGCATTGAACAATATAAATTTTGGGATATTATGAAAAACCATTTAAAAACCTACAATACAGTAACTACTATAATTAAACCTAATAATTTCATGAAATATATCTCTTCTTAAAAGGATCACATTGATGGAAATTTACATAACTATCCTTTCGCTGATAATATCTTTAAAATGATAAGCTAATAAACATAAATAATATCAGTCAGAAATACTACTAGATACTTGAAAAATAAAAGAAGCATTTCACATGATTGCATTGAATTATTAACACCAGCTTTAGCATACATATTCCATCTAATATTAAAAATATCAATTTTTCCTGACCATTAGAAAATATAAAAAACAGTTTCAATTTATAAATCGAAAAATAAATCTGATTCTTCAAATTTCAGATACATTGCCCTTCTATTAATATTTTGCAATGCTATTTGAAAAATAATTTATAATAGAATAATATCCTAATTGAAAAATACTTTCAATTCTCTATATATGAATTTATACCCAGACTCTTCATAGAAACAAATTTGGTACACATTTTAGATACTATAGCATAAACCACCGATCTTCAATATCAACTTGATGTTATGCATTAATCTTTCTAAAGCTTTTGACAGAGTAGATCATATGACTCTTTTGTTATAAGCAGAAGCAATGGTATATCTATCAAGCTTCTAAAGCTTAAATTTATTCTTTACTGGCAAAAAATACTATGTACCGCTTAATGAAGAATCCCAAACAATAATTACTTATAAATGAGAAATTCTGCAAGGATATATTCTTTGTTTTATTCTTTTTGCAATTTATACAACTGATCTGAAATTTATGATAAGAAAACATTCTATGTTATGCTGATGATATTAAAAACATTTTTAGAAATCAGAAATGCAAATAATCTTAAAATGTTGAAAAGTTATATTAATGATTTTGATAAGTGGTGCAAAGTTAATAATATGCAAATTAACATAAACAAAACCATGACTAATGTTGCTCATTATTATATTAATGGTAGCAAAATGCCCAGAGTAATATTCAGAAAAAATTTAGGTATTACTTTTACCAGTATTTTTGCTTTCAATAATCACATTCAAATAGCAATAAATAATTTTTGCAAAATTATGGGTTTGATCTTGAGACTAAATATTAAATTCAAGTTAAAAACTTACAAATGTTTTAATACTCTGATAATACCAGTATTACACTATAGTTCTATCATATAGAATAAATACAATTGTTCAACCATAAACAACCAACAAACAATTCAAAATAAATATATATTCATGATGACTCATAAATAAAAACAATAGTACATAAAATAAAATTTTAACAGCAGACATATTCTTATTTAAATTAATACACAGCAAGATATCATAATATATGACAACTAAGATTTCCCTCGGGATTTAACTGTTAACTCTAGAAATGAAGATTTATTTAATATACAAATATTAAAGAAAGATCCTATTCACCCATTTATAGACTGTAACCAGAATATAACAATAGATTCAAGAAAGTGGCTATTTCCCATTTAAATCAAAAACAATTTAAAAATAAACTTAAAGACATATTATGTCAGGAAAACTAATAGATGAACACACACAAATATTATATTACTGCTGTAAATACTTGTGACTGCTCAATTGTTATTATATATAAAATCCATAAGAATGTATGTTTGTCCATATGGCTGTCATGTGTCAAATTCACAAACAATTAAAAAAGCTGTTATGTTTATCCATAACATCAAATTCACATTTGAAAAATAAAATAAAAACTTTGCATTTTTTTTATAAATTAACAACTATATCCAACTAAACTGTAATTTGTATTATGAGCATTTTATGCAAAGGATCTAATTCCACCCACTATATTTAATTAGCCATAATTTTTATTACAAAGCATATTTTATGTGAAAGAAGTAATTCTGCCATTAATACCATGAGATTATGGGTATTTTATTCAGTGTCATTTTGCTAAGCAAAAAATATTTCTTAAAGCAATGAATTAAAAAAAAACTATCACAAAAATGATGGCCTTTCAGATGAATTATATTTCTCACATTTATTCATATAATATTAAAATATTTTGTTTAATTTACATAAAATCTTAAAAAAAATTGTTAAAGAAATTAATTTAAAAAAGTGGCAGCCTTTCCATAGGCCAAAGACATCTGATTTATATATAAATGAATTATTATTATTATTATTATTATTATTATTATTATTATTATTATTATTATTATTATTATTATTATTATTATTATTATTATTATTATTATTATTATTATTATTATTATTATTATTATTATTATTATTATTATTATTATTATTATTATTATTATTATTATTATTATTATTATTATTATTATTATTATTATTATTAAATAAGCATTTATTTTTATATGACACTATGCATACAATTGTATACATTCAAAGATCAGCCTTTCAAGCTAATTGTGCATGCGTCTTCTGCGAGTGTTAAACAATAAATGAATACTTCACTCTACAATACAAGATATAGTATTTATGCAGGAATAAGAGGATTCCTTTTATTCCTGCATAAATAATATATCTTGTATTGTAGAGTGAAGTATTCATTTATTATTTAACACTCGCAGAAGATGCATGCACAATTAGCTTGAAAGTCTGATCTTTGAATGTATTATTATTATTATTATTATTATTATTATTATTATTATTATTATTATTATTATTATTATTATTATTATTATTATTATTATTATTATTATTATTATTATTATTATTATTATTATTATTATTATTATTATTATTATTATTATTATTATTAGTAGTAGTAGTAGTAGTAGTAGTAGTAGTAGTAGTAGTATCGTAGTCTTGTTATTATTGTTATTATTGTTGTTGCTGTTATTATTATTATTACTACTACTATTATTATTACTATTACTACTACTACTACTACCACTACCACCCTCACCCTGCCACTGCTACCACTACCACTACCCCTACCACTACTGCTACTACTACTACTACTTAAAAAACACAATGTGTATTTATGTGATAATATTAAAAAAAAAAGATTTTAATAAAGAAAATGTCTTCCCTATAATAGAAAATCAAACAAACCACATTTTGAAAGGTGCTAAACCAAAAAAGATATTTAATTTTTTTTATAAGAATGTGTAATAACACTACTGCAGTAGGTATTATTGAATATTTAAAAAAATATTTTAGATATAAAACCTGTATGTTATAAATTTAATACTAAAAATTGTTTATCTTTTATTTATCCATACTGGAAAGTGACACAAGCAATAAATTTGGCCGAATGGTCCTGTAATATTGTCTTTTTATGGAAATTGGACTGTCTTTGAATGTATATATTTAAAATGTAACTAAAGTTTATTAAATTTTAGTAGCTACAGTACAGACAATACATGAATAATTGCTATTTTTCATTATTTGTATATTCACCCTAGAAAAATTTATGAACAACTTGAATATCTTGGAAATGATAATAAAAGACTCAATATACAAATGAGTTTCAATAATGCAGAAGTTTCTGATATAAAAACCTGCAGCGGTCTACTCAAAGATGCATTGTTACAGTGAATATATATATAATTATCATCAGAGAGTTGTCTGAACAATAAATAATTATTATGGATTCATTGTGTATACAAGATATACAATATCTGTGTATGTAAGAAGTCATAGTTAATAGTAACACATAGTTGGGTATGTGAATAAGTTAATTCCTACAACCACAGATTATAATGGACTTTAAAGATTATGAAGTAATTTCTAATTATTTATTGTTTTATGTGTATACATTATTGGGAAGTGAATGAACTTATATTGTTAAGTTAAAATTCTTAGTTTTTTAAAATAAAGTTATTGATGCATATCCACCTGATGTTGAAAAAATGCCCCCATCCCTGAAGACACAGCAGAATGGCTGCATATGACAGTTCTTAGAGCCTTTGTAGGATTACAGTAGAATGTTGCAAGTTGACAGTTTTATTTTGATTAGAAGAAGTAGCAGAATGGTGTAGAAATGACTATAACTGAACAAATTGTGCAAGCAAATGGAATGGAACATTTTGATAATTAAAAAATCTGTGTAAATTAGTGTAATAGCATTATTAAAAAACACTATCCATGAATTGGATGTGAATAATGCTTTGGCTTGGAAAATATATGTTGAATATGTCAAGTGATATATATTTATTATTAGAATCAAACGTGACAAAGTTAAAGTAACATGCTTTTGTTGTTCTTCAGGAAAGACATATTGCAACTAGAAATACAATTATAAGACCCCAAAATCCCTGAAGATGTTCTATATGAGGAATTAAAAGACAGGTTGAATGCTTTTTTTCAATCAACAACAATTAAATGGGCTTCGTATCTCTAATTTAAAAATAGAAAATGGTCACTTTGAGAGCATTATAAAGATTATGACATTGCATGAAGAGCACTCACTAAAGAATGTAATTTTAATTCTGAGTTGGATAATATGCTAATAGATCCATTATTGCATGGAATGACAAATCACAAGTTCATGAAAATTTTATTAAGGGAACTGAACTTTATTTACAAATATGCAATGGAAAAATGTTTGTACAGGAAGTAATGTTAGAGTTGCTTCAGAATTGTAAGTTACTACATATATAAAAAAGTCTCCCATATCTGGTAATAAAAGAGTAACTGATACTTTGAGCTATAGGAGCTCAAATTATACTTTAATGTGCTACTGCTGGAGGTGGGAAATCCCATGAAGAAGTACTGCAAATTTAGAAGAGAATAATGTAGAGTTCATGGCTTAATAGGACCTTTAGCTCATGTTAGCTGAAATAAAGACAGGAGTACAAAAACCAAGTCCAAGTTCACACTTCAAATTGTGGGGAGGCAGTGTAAGAAGAAAAAAATGATATTAAAAAAATTAATGATACAGGAAATGATCTATCAAATGATATTGTCTGTAAACAAAGAATTACTATGGAAGTAGTTTTATTACCACAGAATAGCTGGACAAAAATTAGTGATAAAAATAAAATGAAATTCATGCTTGAGAAAACAGAAGTAATAGATACAGACATAAATGGGAATAAAATAGATTTGGTATACCCATTAAAATTAACTTTCAACATCAAATTTCTACAATTGTATACAATTAAGAGACATTTAAGTCCTTTATTGGGTAAAAATTAGTTTAGACTAATGGAATTCAAATAGAGAAAAAGAATAAAGACAATTTACAATGGTATTGCAAATTCTGGATAGGCATTTGGGCTGGTAAAACTGATAGTAATAACAAAAAGTGGAATTTCAAAACATTGAACATTTTTAATTGGATTAGAGTGAACCCTGGATATGAAACTTTACCAAATTGGATAAAATATGGATGACCAAAAGGTCAACTAAACTACATAACAAGATCTATTTGGAATGTCTGTGTAAGTTTGTTTATGTGCAATGGTTGCATTTCTATATTGGCCATGTGCTCATATCATCTGAAGGCTGAAGAAAAGTACTTAGTTTATCACATATGACATTCTCAGGAGTAATATACATGAATGTTTTAGTAAACTTATAGGTATGTAGTCTAATATGACCCAAGAAATGGAGCAGATAGTAAAGAATTATTTAGAAATGTAAATCCACTGCTAATTTGTCTCCAAAAAAGGATTGTATTTACTCAAAGCCTACAAAATCATGGAAAAGATTACATTTGAATCATGCCAGGTCAATGAATGGTGACATCATTTTAATTGCTATCAATTCATACTCCAAATAATTGGATAAAAACTTATATATAAAGAAATTTTCACAAGCTAGGGATATCATAATTATTGGACTGATAATGGAATTGGTTCTGCACTGCAGACATTTAAGGATTTTTTAGAAGATTAAGGAATACACACCATACCATCCCAACTCCAATGGTGTAACCAAAAAGAGTAGTCCTATATCTTGAATTGATGTTGAATAAAACACATACCAGAATATTAATGAAACCCTAATAGATGCAATGTTTTTTCAACATTTTGCACTATATACATTTAAAGGGAAGACATCAGCAGAATTGTTAATACATCAAGAATTCTGCACACACTTGTTCAAGTTATTACCAGCTAATAACATAATTTGTGAAAACCATTTAGACCAAAAAAAATTTAAAGCCAATGAATAAGTTGGGATTAGAGATTTTTTTTAAAAGTAGGCTTCATGGTGTGGTAAAAGTATTGGCTAAATAAATCAAAGCAATCCAATTGGAAAATGGAAAACCCTTAAGGAAATGCATCAATCATGTCAAAAACAGACAATGTTCACGGAGAATTAACCAGTAAAAAAAGATATTTTATAAGGAAGAGGAATGCCCTGATATCTCCTCAGCTGCATAAAATAAGAAAATGTCCACTATTCACCAGATAGAGAAATCAGATCACACTAAAAGAAATACTTAATAAGATGATTAAGCAGAACTAATGGAGGATCTATCATCATCAAACCATCTGGATCAAGAAAAAACAACTGATTAGGATGAACAAGGATTGACATTATCTTAAAAAGACTTGTTCAAGATCACTGGAGAGCCAAAAATTACAAGATTATTTTTGCAATGTTAGAATGAGGGGATGAATGGACTGTTTGTGCATGTATATATTTAAAATATAAATAAAGTTTATTAAAATATTGTAATTACATTCAGACAGTACATTTATAATTATCAGCCTTCATTAGTATATTCACTCTAGAAAAATTTATATACAACTTGAATATTTTGAAATAATAAAAGATTACATATACAAATAAGCTTAGATTATGCAGGAAAAACTATTATAAAAACCTGCAATGGTCTACCCAGAATGCACTGATACATTACATATATATGTATTCGCTAGCATAGTGTTAGCTGAATTAAAAATGATTATTTTGGACTCATCATGTATACGATATACAATACCTGTGTGATTAAAAACCATAGTTAAGAGTAACACACAGTTATATAAACTATATTAAATGACTGTGCATGTGTATAAGATAATTCATACGACCGCAGATTATAATGAACATTAGAGCTTTAAACCACTAAACATCACACGATCACCATTCTTTATGGAAAGTTTTGTCTGTGTGAACATTATAGATTTTGAAATAATTTCTAATTATTATTTATTCTTTTATTTATATACATTTATTGACAAGTGAATAAACTTGTATTGTTTGTTTAAATTATTAAAACAGGCAAAACTCTCCATACAGTAGTGCCACTCAGTGCAAGCCAGGGTAATCAATGGATGCCAGAAGGCTTGTGCATAAAATCCCTATCTAGTGCCTACTCATACAATATCCTTAGACTAGTTTCTGGCTTGTGGCCTTCATCAGTAAGGAGCTTTGGATCTGAGAGCACTGCACCTAGATTTTAGGATCTAATGCAACCCTCTAGCAGCCACCTTTTATCTCTATTTAGCTATAAAACTATGAGAATAAAATTGAAAACAATAATATTTTCAATCCAAGCTCATTAGCTTATATAGTCATATAGGTCTGAACTCAGTTCAGTACCAATACATTTTGGTGTCTTTGGTTCTTTAATAAACATAGCCACCACTATCCTATATGAGCAAGCATAAGAAACAGTGATCATGTGATGTGTTGTTTAAATTGTCTTAGTCTTTTTAAATAAAGATGTTGATGCTACATGGCTGGTATTGAAAGAAGATCCATTGAATAAAGCAGAAACTTAAAAATGTTAATGATGTTGAATAATGATGCTTTCAAAAGTGTTGCTGAGTAAAATATTAATAAGATAGTTGAGAAAGAGAATAATCATATTATGATGAATGGTATAGGACTCATAATGAAAATAATATAGAAATACAAGATATAAATTTGTAAGAAGAGGTTCATAATAAATCAATGTGATAAATAGTAATCAACAAACTGCAATTATCAAAATGTATGTGGATTTAGAGTTACAAGAATAGATTTTAAAATTGAATTATTATTACATGATTATGATACTTAAACCATTAAACATCACATGATCACTATTTCTTATGCTTACACTGGTGGCACTACTGTATAGAGAATTTAGCCTCTGTGTAAACAGCTTGGGTAAGCATAAGAAATGGTGATCATATGATGTTTAATGGTTTAAAACCAATCCTGCCCAATAGGATTATGGAGACTTTGGTTATTAAAGAACCAAAGATACCAAAATGTATGGATGCTGAACTGAGTTCAGATCTATACAACTATACAAACTAATGAGCTTGAATTGAAAACAGTATAGTGTTTTCATTTTGGACTCAAAGCTTTATAATTAGCTAAAAAAGTGAAAGGTAATTACTTGAGAGTTGCATTAGAGCCTTTTTTATAATAAATTATAAACATGACATTGTTTTAGCTGGTCATTTTAATGGAAGTAATTATTGATAGTAGCACTAAAAATTTATAGCATTAAAAACTTTTCTGATTTAATTAAATTAATACAGCATAATGATGTTGATAATTTCAAAGGAAACATATTAGATCTTGCTTTTAATTCTAAGGATAATTTGAAATGCAAATGACTGATAGACTCTAATAACTCCTAATCCATATCTTTTATCATAAAAAGAAAAGACATGTGTCTTTATTGCTCAGTAATTCATAAGATGTTCAAGTACCAGACTTGTGAGTGCTAAAATTGATTTTGGGATCTCCTGATACCAAGTTGGATGCTCTACAAACTGCACTGAACCACACAGAGTTTAGTCATCATTAGACATTATGATTGCTGATGAACATATAAATATTTATTGAAACTAATTTCATAGATCCTAAACATGATGATAATTGTGGTTTATATTGTCTTAAAAGTCTTGGACTGGAATGTAATTTATCCAGAGAAGTTGATCCATATATGGCTATTAATATTTTATAAAAAAAAAACTGTTTGAAACAAGATATCAATAAAATGGAAGGCTGAAAAGTTGTGAGTTGGAAATAGTTTGAAGCCTGTCCATTAAAGTATGAAGATTGGCTATCTTAATATAAAGCTGAGCACTGATTGTATATATGTGTGAGAATAGTAATTTAGACCAACTGATGATTGCTGGTTTAGCATGAAATATGTATATTGGTGATTATTTATCTTTTCAACATGTGTGTGATCAGGTGGGTTAGCAATATGAGATGGCACTGAGAGTAGTGGATCGTGTGAAAGTCTGAGTTTGAATCCACATATATTACATATATAAATGCAGGTTTAAGCCTGTACAATGTATTAATTAATAAATATCCTAAATAATTCTCTAAAGAATTATGCAGAGGTATTGTGTGCCTATGCTAAGTCTCTTATGAAGAGAAATTATGATAATAATTTAAAGAATATTGAAAAATCTTTTAAACAGAATCTTCAGGTGAAACCAGTGTCTATTTTGTGTGAGAGTGGTATAGTGAAAATTACACTATGAAAATATTTATTAAGTGAATAACCTCTAGTCTAGAGAATGATTAATACAAATTATTAATATAGAAGCCTCAAATGTTTTGGAATTGTATTTTTTTAAAAATATGACAATTACTGGGTATTGAAACTTGTCTAAATAATTGTTATCAGTCTTCTTTGGATGACCTAATTCATGTTTTTAAATATCTACTACATGTGGTAATGATTTATCTGATGTTATGTTGTAAATACTAGTTTTTGGAGTATGGATATTAAAAAATACATATTATAGAAAAAAATTCACAAATTTAAATCAAAATCTCCTATGGGTTGTAATGGTTTTCCTAATTTTATTATTAAGGTTAGTTTGATGTTTGGGAGCTCCTCTACAGTATATCATTAATTAATCAATTAATAAACAAACAATTATTGGCTGTACCCAAATTTATTATGAGCCTGATTTTTAAGTCTGCATATTACTTGCTAACCATAGGTTGGTATTTATGGTTTTTAAAACAATTATTAATGAGAGAGTGAGTGCCAATTTCTAGCACATCTGTGAAGAGAAGTTCCTTTCACAATTTTACAAATATATAAATAAAATTATAAGGGACTTGAACTCAGACTTTCAAATTCCCCACAGCTATCCAATCCATCTTATACAACAGATACACATGAGAACATATATGTGAAAAAGATAAATGATCTCCAATATATATATTTCATGCTGAACCAGCACTTACCAGTTGGTCCAGATCACCATTTCCCACACAAATATACAATCACATCTCAGTTTATATTAAGATAGCAAATCTTCAAACTTAAATGAACAAGTTTTTAATCTTCTCCACTCTCAAACTTTTAACCCATCCATATCGTTGAAAGTCCAATGATAAAATTCTCAAAGTCTTTGTTGATGCCAATATCATTATCATATCCATGCTGATCTTAATATAAAGTGAGCAGTGATTATATATATATATATATGGGAGATGGTGATCTGGACCAACTGATGGGTGCTGGTTCAGCATGAAATATGCATATTGGAGACCATTTATCTTTTTCACATGTATACAGACATGTGTATCAGTTGTATAAGATGGATTGGATGACTGTGTGGAGTTGAAAGTTTGAGTTCAGGTCCTTTATAATTACATTGTTTAGTATAGACAATATACAGGTATTTAAATATTATATATATAAATGGCTATATTATTAATTATCAATTAATAAATATATTATTCCTAATATTTAAAAAATATCTTAGATTATACCTAGATACAAAAAATAATATAAATGTGATCCTGGCAACTACAGACGTATTTCTATTCTATTATCTTTTGCTAAAATTTATGAGAGATATATTTATAGCAATATGGCTTTTTATTAATTTAATTGTGATTTTTTTAACTTATTGCATACACATTCCCTAAGCAATTACAATTTGATGTTGTCTATTTTGATATGTATTAAACCACTAAACATCACATGATCACCATTTTTTATTTTGATATGACATAAGCATTTGATAAAGTATCTCATAATAGTCTAATTTTTTTTACCCTAAAATGCTGGGATTTTGTTCTCATTTAGTCTCATGGTTTGAAAATTATTTGAAGAATAAAGTTTTTTTTGTTTTTATAAACAAAAATCCATTTAGATTTTTAAATAATATAATAGCGATGCTACAAGATGGAGTATTGACTTCATTATATGTGATATTGATCAAAATATTAGAAAAAAAGCATGATAATTCCTTATGCTAATGATTGTGAATTTTTTAAAAGAATTTATATTTATAAAAATCATACTGAGCTGCAAAATAATATTGAAGATTTTGTAGCTTTAATAATATATAGATAAATGTAATCAAAACAAGTATTGTTTCTTACACTAATAAAACAGGAAGACCTCTATATCATTATAAGATTGTAGAAAATACTATTATATGTAACAAAATTGTTCATGAGTTAAGGATTGTTTTGTAAACAATTTTTTTAATGTACATGTTATAAATAAAGCTTATAAAAAAAAATAAGACGTATCTTGAGATGTGGAAGAGATCTTTTTCCTTTTATTAAATTTATGTTATTCTGTTCTCTTATTTAAGAAATTAAAATAGGAGGGCTCTGAAAAAGACTGCATGATAGTTGAAATATAAGATTGTGCGTACATATATATAATAAAAACATTTTTTGCTAAAAAAAATGTTCAAAATAAATGGATAAATTGCATTTGTATAAAATATTACAGCAAAATAAAGGATTTGGTGGATTTAGTAATATCTGTTTAATTGTTTCATTATTACAATATAGTTCTGTTATATGAAACATGGAGTTTATTTATATTGAATTTAGAGTTCATAATGTGAAGAAAAGATTTATTAGATTAATAAAAGAAGAAAATTTAAATGGTGAAATTGTATAAGCTATCGGAAGAATTCTTAAAGACGTGATAATGTTAAAAAAAATTAGTTGATGGAAAAATTTGGTATTAAATAGTTGTTGAAAAAAGATGTCTACTCACTAAAAATAATAATTCATTTTTAAACAAATTTTCATTAATAGTTCGCAAAAACATATATAATCAAAAATTTACTAATATAGATAGTTTTTGTAATAGTACTATTACTAATATTAAAAAAGAATTGAACTGTAATTAAAAATAATTTACTAATATATATATAATGTGTTTTTGTTTATAATATATAATTTTGTAATACGAAATATTGAAATGCATGTAATAAATATTGAATTATTATTATTTACTGACAATCTTTTTTAAACTCATAAAGTAATACATAACCAAAATCATCTGGGCTTAAGGAGAAATTACTTTTAGAGCAAGGTAATTCTTATTGACTACTACTGACTTTATAAGGCAAAAATATTTACTTAATAATCAGTTAATTGTTAATAAGTGTTTTATTTACAATGTCACATGGCCTATCAAATGTTTCCAAGAACAGTTATCTTTATTTGATTCATATCATTATTTTTACTATGCTTGTTTTTTTAGTAACTGAGTTCACTTAAGTAGATAAAATTTTCAACGAGTTTGAGAAGCCACTGATTTCTTCTAGCTTCCAGCAGATGGCATTAGAGTAGAATACTACTCTTGCTTTATTATATATTGTGTAAGCTAGAGCAGTGTTTCTCTACCTTCCTAATGCCGGACCCTTTAATACAGTTCCTTATGTTGTGGTGACCCCCAACCTTAAAATTATTTTCGTTGTTACTTCATAATTGTAATTTCCAATGGTCTTAGGAGTCCCATGTGAAAGGATTGTTCGACCCTAAAGGGGTCGTGACCCACAGGTTGAGACCGCTGAGTTAAAGAATTAAAAGATTTGCTATCATTAATAGCACATATTAGAAATATGAATTCAGACATAATACTTTAAAAATTTTGACCATCTTTGTTGCTGGTTTATTTTTGCCAATTTTTTTTTTACCCCAGGGGAAGGCCAACCAGGAACTAATTAGGGTGAAATTTATTATTAATGTTATATTTCGGATTGTGTTTCTTAATAGTTTTAAATTAAGGGAATAATGTAGAGCAGTTTGAAATATTCTTGTTCTGAAATTTGAATCTGCGTAAAACTTATAATAGCCGAAAGTTTCTAAACATGTTTTGAGATTTGGTTTAGTTGGCTTAAAGCCAACTCAAACAGACATTCGATTATTTGTCAGTAAATGGGTAACTATTTATTCTTAGTCAATGTCATAAAACAAGGACGAATAAAATTTAAAAAACTGCCACCAGGTGGCTGATTACCCGGATAAAATCTTGTCTTTTTTTCTGGGTTTGTAAAAAATATATATTTTTTTCGTATGTCATAGCACCGGCCGGGACGCGAACCCACAACCGTCTGCAACCAACTACTTGCTTGCAAGGCAGCTGCGATGACTTCTCGGCTAACAACGTTTGACTAAAAAGTATCTTTGTACTATATTAGTTCAACATTTTCATGCATGTGTGTAAGTGTATATATTTCGAACTAATACATATGCGTATGTGGGTATATAGGTCTCCTTAGACGAAATAATTATAAACTATTGTTGTTTACAAAATAATTGCTTCTACAATATTATATATGTAGCTTTTGAGAATATTCTTACCGTTACAAATTGTAATATAAATATTGATATAGTTGCAAATCAATTTCTTTTTGTCTGTAATAATCTTTTCTAATAGTTTAGCAAAGCGCTTATTCTTCTTACCAGATGTTAGAAAGTCATATTCCGAATCCCCTGAATTATTATTCAATTTTCTGCTTCTTTTATTTTTCCTTAGTTAATATTATTAATAGGGAGAAAAGTTTTTCCCAAAAGATCTTAAAATATTGGTATTAATCCTTTATTTTGGAATTGATAGGGCTACCACGTTAAAGCTCTGTCATACGTCTATTGTTCCTTTTGTACTCCAGAGTAAATTAATAGAAAGTGAAAATCTCTTATTCAACTTTCAATTTTAGATTCATCTTTTTTGTACAGTGTCTAGCTACTGAGGTGGACCCAAGAAAAGATTAAGAGACACAGCTGCTTTTTGATTGTACTAATGAAAACTCTTTCTACTTTGCCAGTTGCGTGTAGAGATCGCCTTCTCTTAGTGTTCAGCGGGAGAGTTGGAGTCCAGCCGGCCTACAGCTCAGATATTTGACTCTGAAACTGTCTCACCTTTATACTTGTTCACTTTCGGGATTAGATTAAGGGAATTAATTAGAATAAATGAAGCAGGTTCGATTGCCATCTGACTTCATGCTGCCCCTGTTTGCCCTTCACCTTTACAGATTTAACCTTAAGAATTGTTCCTTACAATGATTAAGATGGAATCTAATTTTTTTTAGTCTGCTTCCCCGCAATCTGTCCGGTTGAATCCTGTTGTTCTGTTGGGTGGTCCGGCTGGTTGGATCATTTTGATCAAACTAATGACTTCTTTGCATAAGCTTGATATTATTTAAAAATCATACTTCAATTGTGGTGGTCTAGCCGAATTACTTTAGTTATAGACTAATGACAATAGCAGATTAAAAGCATTGTGGTCAAACGGAAAGATGTTCGAATCTTAGCTAGATGAGGCGAAATTTGGGATAGAAAATGTGTGCGCGCGTTTAACTATACATATACCGGCTATCTTTTATTTTAAAATCTGCTTATATAAAAATTTAATAAATAATAAGTTATTGTTTTAGTTTAATGCAGTGGTAGAAGGTCAGGCTATGGAATGTAAGGTCCCTTGGTCGATCCCGGTTCTGGCACTTCCGGCTCTCGAACTTACTTACGAACTTCGGAGAATTAAAATCATTCGATTATATATTATAAATGTTTTAAGCGATTGTTATTAATTTCATTAACGAGTATTTTTACATATTTTATGAAAAGCCAAAAGTTTTAATAAGTAGGATCACAGTCTCTTCAACATCCTCCATAGAGAGACAATGACATTATTTATCAATGCATCCCTTATTATCTCCACTATATTTCAACCATGTACCACAGCAGAAACTCAGAGCGTTGCTACTTCATGCATTTCACAAACAACCATGATCAAATAGTATCAATATACCAAATCTTCATCCAGTTATTGATAGCTTTACTACATCACTCATATAAAGTAAGAACTGGTTTCTATCCACATTTGACACTGTGGTATGGTGAATAATCAGTGTACTGTGGACATATTTTAAAGTGGCTTTTGTTAGCAAATAGTTGCAATGTGGCAAATTGATATGAAGGATGCACTGATTAAAAAAATTGAAAATATTTATGAGTTAGTAAAAAATCTCATTGATTGAGGCTTTTTATGACTTTCTTCTTTTGTTTTGCCCCCTATCCCAAGAATAGTTATCCATATATCAATTGTAATAATGTGGGAATCCTGAACCTGCATTATTACAGCTATATTTGAACTATCAAGAAGCTATATATCCATATATCAATTGATAATTGAATAAATAATGAATGAACGACTTGGAAAAAAACAAATAAACTTGTTTAAAAAATCTTTTTTTTATAAAAAAAAATTCTGATTGGATTCAAACCCCAAAACATGGCATTACATGTACATGTCTTGGGGAAAATCTCTCTAAAATTTACAATTTCTACTGATATTGATACATGTGGCTCCCAAACCAACAATATATAAATTATTTGTCTCAACAATATCTTTATTTCTTTTTCAGCCATATCAATTTGTTAAGCTCCAATTATTCTAAATAACTTCCCTAGTTTTTCAACAATTTAATTCTCAAAAAATGCTAAAAACACAACTGACTACTCTTATGCAAATTTTAGTTTACATAAATACTTGTTAGTCATTTCCAAATTGATTCATATCATTTATGACTACCCCTTCCATTCTAAGATTTGATAAGCGACACAATTTCTATCTGAATCTTTTTATATGTTAACTGTCAGTAAAAAAAAATACTTATTTATCCAATTTATTTTAACTTTAAATAATTTTTGGGCAACTACACAATGTTTTAATATTTATCAAATATTCGATTTCCTATTATAATACAAAAATATTTTAAGTAAAATCTTTACTAACAAAAATAAATTTATCAAAATATATACATTTTTAAATGTTACATTCCATATATTATAATCGCAGCATTAATTAATTTATATGTAATCAAGCTACGATTTAAAAGAATGGCTTGTGTTTACCTAACAGAATAGTGATGAAACCAAAAGATCTCTTACATAGTTTTTAGGAAATCATCTATTGAGTAAAAACTATGCATATTACAGATTTTCTTTTCCAGAAACCACATTATTAAACCACTAAGACATCACATTAACAAACTTTTCATAAGTAGTGCCACCTGATGCAAGCCATAGTAATCAGTGGATGCTTGAAGGTTTGTGCATAAAATCTCTATCTAGTGCTCATTTCAATATCCTCAGATTAGTTTCTGGTTTGTGGCTTTCATCATTTAGATTTTTGGATGTAATACGATCCTCCAGCAGCTACCTTTTACATTTTTAGCAAACTAAGAAGGATACCAAAATGTATAGAAACTGAACTGGGTTCAGATCTGTATAAATATGCAAGCAAATGGACTTGGAATCCATTTTGGACTCATAGCTTTATAATTAACTAAAAAGACAAAACTGGAGAGTTGCATTAAATCCAAAGACCCAGATGCAGTGCTCTCAGATCCAAGATTCCTCACTAATGAAAACCAAAACTAGAAATTAGTCTGGGTGTATTGGATGCGTAGACGTTAGATAGGCATTTTGATGCACAAACCATTAATTTCTATGGCTTGCACTGGATGGCACTACTGTAGGGAGAGTTTGCTACTATAAAACTATTATCTGAGCACAATAAATCATTCTAATATATAGGCAATTGTAACTGAGTTGATTTATGTATTTTTAAAAAGTTATCCAATTAACATGCTATTAAGTCTTTAAAACTATGTTACTGTATGTTAAGATAACATTTTTAATTATTTCCATTACCATTGTGAATAATGCACAGTAACTCATTAAAGTCATATATACATTAATACATATTATAATGTTTTTAGTTTCTAACAGTACATTGCTCATCTCAACTCTACCATATCACAGTCATCCATTAGCATGGAAAGTCAGACATTCCCCTCTTTCATTGTGCATGTATTTTTGGAATCAATTCACTTTTCAGGTGAGCTAAATGCAAACACATAGAATAACTTAATTTCACAAACAGAAGTGTATATATTAGATATATTTAAACTTCTATTCCATTGCACCTTTCCTGCACAATGAAGAAAGACTATATATGTGTGTGTATAAGCTATTTACCCAAGATATAGCTAAAATACAGAAGCTCTTAATATATTTAAGTTTGGTAGTGTGATAGTATTTTTAAAATCACTTCTCCCTACTTTTTTAAGAAGACCATTTATTGGGTTTGGTGACGCAGGTGGCACTGTCTGCTGTTTTAATTGAAAGGAGTTAAAAATAAAGTGGAAGCCTTTATCAATAGCTTTTGGGTGCTGATTTTTGGCTAAGTTACCATTCTCATTTTTATAACATTCAATTTAAAATTCTGGGTAGATTAATTAAATGCTTTTATATTCATTTTGAAAAAAAATTGCAATATATAGAAAACAATAGCTTTAATAAGAGTACCAAACTCCCTATACCATTGTGCCACCAGGTGCAAGCATTCATAACCAATGGATGCAGAAAGGTTTGTACATATAATTCCTATCTAGTCCATACTCATCCAACATCCCCAGACTAGTTTCTAGCTTATGGCTTTCATCAGTGAGGAACTTTAGATTTGAGGGCACTGCACCTAGATTTTAGGATTTAATGCAACACCCCAGCAGTTACTTTTCACTTATTTAATTAACTATAAACCTAGGAGGCCAAGATAAAATATGCTTCAAACCCAAGCTCATTCACTTGTATGGTCATATAGATCTAAACTCAATTCAGAACCTACACATTTTGGTGTCTTTGGTTTTTCAAAACTATAGTCACAATTATCCTATGGGTAGGGTAAGTATAAAACCATCAAAACATCACATGATCACCATTTCATATGCTTACAGATGCTGTTAATAAGAGTATAAAACTCTCCATACAGTAATGCGACCAAGTTCAAGCCTTCACAATCAAATTCAAGGCTTTTCACTGATGAAAGCCACAAGTTAGAAACTAGTATGGGGATGTTGAATGAGTAGGCACTAGATAGGGATTTTGGAAATAAACTTTCCTGCATCCATTGATTACCAAGGCTTGTACATTGGTAGCACTATTGTATAAAAAGTTTGGTACTCTTATTAATGGCAATGTGTAATCATATGAAATAGTGATTATGTGAACAATAGCTATGGGGGATACATAAAAGTGATTTTCTTTAGCTAAAAATAAATAAAACTTGTAACTGATTTTCAATTTTTGTAGTCAAATATTTAGAAGAGTATCAAATATATAAGTCTGCAACTAATCTCAAAGATGAAAATATTAATATTTCTTATTCAATTTTCCAACTTTATTTTTGAGAATTTCTAATCTTCTTACTGTTTAAATTATAAATAGGAATTAAAAATTTATTCATGAAGATTACATAAAACAGTTGCAAACTCTCCATACAGTAAGGTTACCTAGTAAAAGCCATAATAATCAATGGATGCCAGAAGGTTTATGCATCAAAATCCCCATCTAATGCCTACTCATACAATATCTCTAGACTAGTTTTTAGCTTGTGACTTTCATTAGTAAGGAGTCTTAAATCTAAGTAGTAAAAGGTAGCTGCTATATGGTTGCATTAGATCCAAAGATCTGGGTGCAATGCTCTCAGATGCAAATCTACACACTGATGAAAGCTACAAGCTAGAAACTAGTCTGGGGATATTGGATGGGTATGCACTTTATAGGGATTTCACACACAAACCTTCTAGCATTACTATGTCTTGCACTGGGTGGCAGTACTGTATGGAGAATTTAGTACTGTTTGAACAGTTTGTGTCAGCATAGAAAATGATGATTATATGATATTTTAATCATTTAAAAATATTAGAACTTGGTTAAAGATAAGTAATGCATAGAAAAGAACAGTGTCTTAAAGATGTCAATGATAAAATGTGACAATAGAATTAATGCAGGAAATTGTCTAATAATAAAGAGATGAGATGTGTGGAGATAAGATTGTTGATGCAGTCTTTAGCTTTCTTAATAATACAAAAATGAAAAGCAATAGAAAAAAATGCATGAAGTATATCTAAATATATGAGTGCACAAATATTATTGGTGCACAAATATTCTTGGTTAAATTTGAATTCCGTTTATGATATAAACAAATAACAGACAGTGGAGCATAAGGTTCTTGAATTAATTCTTATTCTGGAATTTCCAGCACTTAAACTTCTTATGAAATCTTAAGCAAAAAATCTATTAATTTATTTAAACTATTGAATCTACATTTCTAAACTTTTTGACTCATTACAAAATAAAGATAATTAACCTATTCATTTGGTATACTGAATGTTTACTTTAGTAACCAGAAGGATTTGAACTTAGGATTTTCAGCCTATATTCATTATTTCAAACAACTGATACACGTGACCACATATATGTGAAAAACATAAATAATCCCCAGTCTATGTATTTTGTGCAGAACTAGCACTCATCAGTTGGGCCAGATCACAATCTCCCACATATATTCACAATCAGTGCTCAGCTTATATTAAGATAGAAATTCCTTAAACTTTAATGGACAGGCTTCAATCTTCTTATCCCAATAATTCAAACATCCAGGTTAAAGAATTGCTATCTTAATATAAGATGAGTACAGATTGCATATATGTGTGGAAAATTATGATCTGGCCAATTCATGAGTGCTGTTTCTGCACAAAATATATATATTGGGGATTATTTATCTTTTGCACATGTGTGTAGTCATGTGTACCAGTTGTTTGAGATGGAGTGGAGGATGAATATAGACTGAAAATCCTAAGTTCAAATCCCTTTTTTTACTATAAACATTCAGTATAGTGAATAAATAGATTAATTACATATTGCCTTGAAAGTAGGTTACATCATAGTATAAGTCTAGTCCATCCTTTTTCTATTTATATAAATAGATATGTAATGGTCCAATAGTGAAGAGTTAGATTGACATAATGTCTACATAAATATGACTACAATATCAAATCCACCAAGGGCTTTGAGCATTCCATCATCAGTTTATAAATATCAAAATTTGAACTCAGACTTTCAAGTCCCTTCACTATTCACACTATCTCATACTACTGATACACATGACCACACACATGCAGAAAAGATAAACAATCACTAATATACATATTTTGTGCTAAACCAGCACTCATCACGTGGTTCAGATTACCATCTCCCATATATATATATAATTAGTGCTCAGTTTACATTAAAATAGCAAATCCTTACACTTTAATGGACAAGCTTCAACCTCCAACTCTTCAGACATCCATATCATTGAAAATCTGATGGATAGAATTTCCAAATCCCATGCTAATGCCAATTGTTGTCATGTCCATGTTGGTTTCAAGTCACTCTGATCCTTCACATATAGGACAGTATCCATTTAAATACACAGAAGAGGTACCATTTAAATACATAGAAGAGGTACCATTTAAATATATAGAAGAAGTATAAGAGTGCCTGGTATTTCAAATCTTATAGATTAAGACTGCATTTTGCCATCCCTCTTCCATGTATTTAAATGGATACTGTCCTACATGTGAGGGGTCAGAATGACTTGAGGTCAATGTGGGTATGACAACAATATTGGCATCAGCATGGAATTTAGGAATTCTATCATTAGATTTTTCAATGGTATGGATGGCTGAAGAGTTGGAGTAGGTTGAAGCCTATTCATTAAAATGTAAGGATTTGCTATCTTAATATAAACTGAGCACTGATTATATATGTGTGTGGGAGATGACAATCTGGACCAACTGATGAGTGCTGGTTTAGCATGAAAAACACATTTGTGATTATTTATCTTTTTTGCATCCATAGTATGAGATAGTGTGAATAGTGAAGGGGTTTGAAGGTCTGAGTTCAAATTTCTATATTTACAATTAGGCTCCAGGTATAAGAGTGTCTGGTATTTCTAATCTTACATTAGTTTTAAATGAAATGGGCAGTTGTATTATTGGAAGGGTGAGAAGAAAATTGAAGCATGTCTATTAAAGTTAAAGGAATTGCTATCTTAATATAAGTGAGCATTGATTGTATATATGTGTGAGAGATAATGATCTGGTCCAACTGATGTGCTGGTTCTGCATAAAATATGTATATTGGGTATCATTTACCTTTTCCACATGTGGGTGGTCATGTGTATTGGTTATTTGAGATGGAGTGGAGGATAAGACTGAAAATCCTTAGTTCAAGTCTCTTTATTTAAAATAAGGATAAAAAAATTAATATAATTAAAAACTGACACTAATTATTAATTGCTACTTATAAATTGTGTAAGTTGGGGCTGTGATAGAATGGTGAACTCTGGAGGTCAAGGTTCATGAACCATGATTTCATAATGAGAGATTCTGGAGGTCAAAGTCGATGGATCCCACCCTAGCTCTTTTACTTCCAATACTCTTACAAATTTCTGAGCAATAAATCTATTCAATTTATGATAACAAAAATAATTAATTTAACCCAGTAAAAAACAATAAAAGACAAACCGTTAAAAACAAATGTCACCATAACCACACAATTTGATTCATAAAACACAAATATAACTTCCAACCAGTGATATATTTTGCAATAACCTTTTAAACTATTTCTGTAGCAATTTTTTTTTTTCTAAAAGGCTTCAACATCTTAACTCTCTATTATATTTTATTCTCTGTCTTGAAAGCAATCAACCTCTAGAATATATTTGAAATATCTTAAATAGGGTCTATTTCACATGCTCAATTCAATAAAGATATATTCTTCCAATAATGGAATTCATTAACACCACATTTACCATGCTAAATAACACATTGACTGATTAAAGATTTTACGTCATTGTTTCATATTCTTAAGAAACATCCTTAAATACATTTTTGATATCTTTTAAGTTATGTAAATAGGGGATCCATAATTCATAAATTTACTTTAATAAAAGCCATACATCAACTAACTTTGATGATGTAATTATATCAGTACATTGATATACTCAACATTTTAGCTGTAATTAAAGACTGCAGTAATACAGTAGAGTCTTTGCAGAACCTGAACATACAAATTCACTGCTCTACTTAAAATCTATCAAGTGTACATTCTCTAGTTGATAACCATGGTTGATTTATTACCATGGGTGATTAAGTATCAATTACTTTAAACACTAGTTACTAAAGCAGTTCAAATATTAGTAATAGTTTTTAGATCATTCTTAGAATTGTTAAGAATAGCACAAGTATCAACATTCTGTAAAACTAGATACTAAGAAAATGAAGTTCTTCGTGTTTATGTGAACGCTGTGATGATGACTTTTTTTCTTGTTATTATATAGCGGACTATTTCCATTATTTAGAGTTAATTGTTAATAATTACTTAAATAGAAAAGTGCCTATCTGTATTCAGAAGAAAATTAACCATCATACATGCACTGTTTAATTTTGAATGTATAAATTTACATGCATTCAAGTGTTTTTAGAAAAAAATCAAACTTTATCTAAACCTTTCAAAATACATTCAACTGGTTAAAAATAGTATATAACACAATCTTATGTATAATATTACTCTATTCTTTCCTTCAGGTGTTGCTGGATTCAGTATTCACAGTAGTAGTGAAGGAATTAAACCTGAGCCTTTAAATAAGTGAATATAAAATTTAAGAGATGGAATAGCCTAGATGGTTAGAGCATGACCTTAAGTTCAATATTCATAAATCTAAAGATTGCAGATTCAATTCCCATGCTTACTGTCTCTGGTTAGGACAACAACATCTGAAGAAGAGATAACAGTACTATTTGAAATCCTGTGCTATATACTAACCTATGTGCTATTTGAGAAATTTAGACAAAGTTTGAAATTTTCTAATGGCATTTAACAATTCATTGTAGATGATGGCAGTAATCCAACACATAATTACAAGATGGAGTTCTCATTATAAGTTCATATTAAAAATCCGTCATTAATCTTTTATGATATGTTGATGCTTTCTTCATGATTTTCTTGCCTACAAACTGTTCCAAAGATCACTCATAGAAATGTAAAGTACAACTGCAACTTGTCTACATCTCTCTTCAAAACCAGTTTCATTTTGAAGACTTCAGATGCTTTACTATCCATAATAAATCTTCCTTTCAAAGATTATGTAATAGATATATCGTAAGAAAAATCTTCAATGCAATCATTTTCAAATATTAGAAATTAATTGAGTCAAATGCTCTAACAAAATCAATAACAGCAATATATAAATCACACCTTCATTCATTAGCCTTCTTTTTGCATTTTTCTGGCACCAAAAACCTATGTATATAATTCTTGATTCTTTGGAACTAGAAAACCTCATACAGTAAATCTTTGAAAGTGCCATTTCTATAAAAGATAATAACATCCCATGATCACCATTTCTTATGCTTGTTCATAATTGTTATTAAACAGGCAAAACTCTCCATACAATAGTGCCACTCAGTGCAAGCCAGAGTAATCAATGGATTCCAGAAGGCTTGTGCATAAAATCCCTATCTAGTGCATATTCATCCAATACTCCCAGGCTAGTTTTTGACTTGTGGCCTTCATCAGTGAGGAACTTTGGATCTGAGAGATCTTAGGATCTAATGAAACCCTCCAGCAGCCACCTTTTATCTCTACTTACTACAAAACTATGAGAATCAAATTGAAAACACAATAATATTTTCAATCCAATCTCATTAGCTTATATAGTCATATAGGTCTGAACTCAGTTCAGTACCCATACATTTTGGTGTCTTTGTCTCTTTAACAACCATAGACACCATTCCTACAAGGCAGGGTTGGTATTGAACCAGTTAACATCACATGATCATCATTTCTTATGCTTGCTCATAACTGTTATTAAATCGGTAAAACTCTCCATACAGTAGTGCCACTCAGTGCAAGCCAGAGTAATCAATGGATGCCAGAAGTCTTGTGTATAAAATCCAAAGCTCCTCACTGATGAAGGCCTCAAGCCACAAACTAGTCTGGGGATATTGGATGAGTAGGCACTAGATAGGGATTTTATGCACAAGCCTTCTGGCATCCATTGATTACTCTGGCTTGCACTGAGTGGTACTATTGTATGGAGAGTTTTGCTTGTTTAATAACATTCCATGTTAATATTCTACTCTTTTTATTTTTATAATTAGAGCAATAATAACATTCTTAATATCAAGTGGCACAACAGCATGGTTCTATATATTTTCATAAACAATTTCAATAACACTGAACTTAACATATCATGGCTATATTTTAAAACTTTTCCAGATGGTTTTCCAGGACTTACAAGTATTCCATTTTTAGAAGTGCAAAGAGATGTTCCAGATGAACATCTCTGTCCAAATCTAAATCAGTTGATAGGATGGATGTATTATGAAAGCAGCCTTCTGGCTTCTTTGTACAGTTATCAAAGGGACAATGATATTATTTTTTCAGTAGATAATTATCAGCATTATCATATATAAAGTGAAATCTATTGATATAATAAATTTTAAATCTATATATATTGCTTTCAATGTATCAAAAATGATCCATAATAACATGATCAAAAATGATACCATCTCTTTTGCAGTTTTGATCCACCAGTCATTTTTAAATATTCATGTTAGTCACTGAAGTTCTGAATTTTAATTCCTATACTGTTTCAATCAATACATTTAACTGATTATTCTGTTAAATTTAAAATAGGTTGTGTTTCACTTTAGAAAATTCCTTCATAATATTCCTCCTTGACAGAGAAACTGGTCAGGATTATTCTTTTTGTAAATCCATAAAGTCTTACTCATATACTCCTTGACTTCCTGCCAATATAATAAAGAACTTTGTTATAATAGAGTATTTATAGCTAGTGTATATATTACAGCTCTGAAGACAAAGTTGGTCAGTCAAAAATGTTAGCTATTTTTGGAAGTTGCAGCTTTTTGTAAAAAAACAACAACACACATATACAGAGGAAAAACTCTCCGCACAATAGTGCAACTCAATGCAAAACAGAGTAATTAATGGATGCAAGAAGGTTTGTGCATATAATCCCTATCTAGTGGAAAATTTTGCCCCTGTGTAAAACAGCTTGTGTAAGCATAAAGAATGGTGATCATATGATATTTAGTAGCTTTGTGTAAGAACGTAGGAGAGTGTGTTAGTATTGTTTATTCATATTAGGACAATTAATCTTTAGTTATCACTGATTGAAGTTTTACCTTTAAATTCCTGTATTGTTTATGAAGATTTGTATTAGCTTTTATATACTCTATCAAGCAGAGAATATTATATTTTCTTAATTATTTAATTAATATGGAAATAGTGCCAAGAAAATAGGATTTATTTTTTTCAGAGAATCTAAGAATAAACAGATTTACATTCATAAGTATAAAAATAAAATAAAATAAAAGGAAAGTAGAAGTAATAAAGAAATAATAAGAAAATAATAATTAGGAAATAAGGGAAGTAAAGGTATAGGGTTAAAAATAAAATATAATTATGAATAATAATGTAAAATTTGTATTTTTATATGTTTAAATATTATAGATCTGATGAAGACTGCAGGATAGTCGAAATTGTTAGAAAATTAAAGGAATTATATAAAAAATTGCATTAGAGTGTATATGCGGAGATTTATAAAAAGTAATATTTAAAAATATACTTCTTAAGAGAATTCCACAACCCAATAACATGATAATGTTGAAAATCAAAATAGGCAATTCTAGTTTTATGACTATTAAAATTTAGTATAAATAATAGGTACTTCAAAAAACATCAAAAATTAAAACACATCATTTGGAATTCCATTTTGAAGATCATTTTCACATTTAAATTGGAATTTTTCTATTTTGTAAAGTCATTTTCACTTTAACTTTGGAGTTATTAGATCTATGATCCATCCAAAAATATTCATATATTAGTGCTCATGTATTATTGATTTTATTTATATTCTGGCTTGTGTAAGTATAATATAATTCATAAGTATGTCCATATTGTGAATGATGATGCATTCAAGTTCTTTGCTAATGATATATTTTTATGTGTAAATGAAGTATTTAACAAGTTAGAGAAGTTCAAAGTTCTGATTAATTATTTCCAATAACTGTTGAATCTAGATGACTGTTACTACAAACAAATATATTAAAAACTACAAAAAAATAATATAGATCCTGTGCAATGTAACCCTTGATCTGGTATCCTGTATCAAATATTACATATATTAAATACATGAATCCTTTTATCTTTTTGTTACTGTATGACCATGCCAAACTACTTAAATTTATTCTATTTATAGGCAAAAGATAGTGACAAAATCTATAGTGACCATAGAAACAGCTAATATATGTGATAGTAATGGAAGATTGGTAAAAACTTTAATCTGCACTGATTATTATCTAAATAGTAATGCAGAAATATATTACATGAATGTTGTATATCAAACACAATACTAATGCTACTTCATACATGGAGAAAATGTTCAAAATAATGTATATTCTTAGTGTATAAAGGTTAGTATTGCTGTTAATTTATTGCATTTCTAATGATGGAATTAGCATTTTTGGTATATAAGGGTTAGTATTTAAAGATAAATGTTAAAAAGACTAAAGTAATGTTTAATGGATTTTCTGAAAATATGAAAATAAAGATTGATTATGATGAGTTAGAAGAAGTTAACAGTTACAAAATACCTTGGTCAGGTTATTAATACAGATGGAAACATAAAGGATAAAATTAATCATAGAATTAAACTTGGTTGGAATGCTTTTGGTATAAATAACTTGATACTAAAAGTAAATATGCTTAAGTTTTTGAAAAGGAAGGTTTTTAATAAATATGTTTTATCAGTTCTTACTTATGGATCTGAGACTTGTACACTTAATAGAAGAGCAATAAAGAGACTTCAGACCACTCAAAGAAGTATGGAGAGATGCATGTTATGAGTAACAAGAAGAGACTGAAAATGTGATATATGGGTAAGAGAACAAATAGATGTTACTGACCTCATTGAAAAAATTAAAAGACTGAAGTGCAATTGGGCTGGACATATTTCTAGAAGAGATGATAATAGATGGACAATTGAAATCTTAAACTGGATTCCAAGAGATTATAAAAGACCCAGAAAGAGACCACATGTGAGATGGATGTGGAGAAAAGAAGCTAAAGATCAGAGAAGATGGATTGAACTTGGAGAGACCTTCATCCTACAGTGGATTGATAATTGTTCATGATGATGATGATTGCCATTAATTTATTGAATTTCTAATGATGGAATTAGCAGAGTTTCACATAAAAGATAATACAAATAAAAATAATAATAATAAATATATACAAAAAATAATAAAAAGGCATACACAACATAGTACAAAAATAAAATTTGATCAATAGCAATTGATTATAAATATAAAATAGATAATAAATATTTAATAAAATAAAAAATATATAATGCTGTAAAAAATCTATCTTATGTTATGAAAAGAAGATATAAAATTTTTAATTTAAGAATGAAAGTTAGTAGTATGATTAATAATGATCAATATAAAAATTATACCCTACCACAGAGGAACATTCACACGTATTTGCAATAATAAAAACAAACAAAACAGATATACCGTAAAGGCTAATTTTTAACAAAAATATAACTTCCAAATTTATTTCAACATATTAATGAACTAATTAAAAAATACTAAGATTTGGACAATTTACAATAAAAGTTACCCAGGAATTTAAAAAAAAAAATGGAATTAAGCTTAACAGAATCATGAAATATATTCCACCTAATTTATTTAAAGTATAACTCCTCCCACTTTAATTTGAAAGATTCTAATTATAAATATATTTAAATACACATTGATTACGTAAGTAATATTTACTAAGGCTGTAACCTCAAGAATATGCATGTAAAATGCAATATTAGGGACCTCTACAGGTCTTAACCACAAGATGTGCGTTTAAATATATTTATAATTACAACTTTAAATTATCGTAATAGATTTCTAACTATAAGATCTTTCCATTGACTTGTTGTAAATCAAAAGATTTCATGAGTATCAATGTGTAATAAGAAATGTGGACTTAATCAGTAAAGTATTGAATAGCTTCACACTCTCAGATCTAAGGTTGAAGTAAGGAGGGGTTCCCCTCTTTTCTTCCAAAGCATAAGCTTGTGGTTAAGACCTGTAGAGGTCCCTAATATCGCATTTTACATGCATATTCTTGAAAGATTCTAGTAACAATTTTGGTCATATTTTATCTTTTCATGCTAGATCATAATAGTTTCTAATCATAAAAATTATTGAAGAAAATTTTTATTGGAATTCCATTTCTAAAATGAAAATAAATTTTAGTTGAGACATAGTAAGAGAATGAAACTATATCATAAAATTTAAAATTAAATTTATTATTAAAATTTCATAAAAAATTTCTTCACCGATATTTATGAAAGAAATTCTTGTTAATCAGTAAAAAACAGTGGCATTATCACAATTATGCTTTTACAATTTGTCTTCTTTAAACAAATATTTCCAAATAAAATCTAATTGTAATCATGTAGTTTTAGTTTAAAATAAATATTTTACAAATTTGTTGCATAAATAAGCTTAAATATGTAAACAAGTTACAGAAAATTACAATTTTTTTTTTTAGAAATATTAAAACAATGAAGTTCAATGGGTGATACTAAATAGTTCACTAATCAGTGTTTCTGTAAGTTTCTTTATATTATGATATAACCAATCAGGATATTGTTGACTTGCTTTTAAGATTCAAATTTACAGAGGCATTAGTATAAGGTCTGTAGAATTCTGACATCTTCAGATTTTTTGAATTAATAATTTTAATTCAATTTCTACATAGAAAGAAAAAGCAAACTAGTAAACTAATGTTATAGATAACTGAAAACTATAACAACAAAACAAATAAAAGCCAAAATGATGGCAGGTAACACCCTAAATGTCTAAAAGTTTATGACAAAGCCACTTTTGTCAAACTTGTTAATACAGAACAAATGTATCCATATATATTTTGTAAAGCAGGAGTTCCCAATCTTTTTGGTTCCCATACTCCCTTGACTTTTGTAAATTATCCAGTAACCCCTATTTATTATAATAAAGAATAAGCAGTTGGAGAATATACCATGTAGTATATCATGCACATTCATAGGAGGTACGAATGCCACAGTGATGAGCATCAAGGGTACACCAATCTGGCAATTTCACAAAATATCTTTAATCTTAACTGGATGGTTTGAGTTATCAGACCCTGCAGTAAAAAAAAGTCTATGCTACCTCATTGTTTTCATGCCTGAAATGACAGCTGAAATGTTGTTGGTGTGGCTTATAGACAGTACCAACATGAAATAGCATGGAAATGTTGATAATACAACTATTTTTGAAATAAATTAATAACATAATATACTTCTTTAACTGCTATTCACCACACCTCCTGGACAATTTTTCCCAGTAGTACAGGTATCCTAGGTTGGGAATCTCTGTTGTAAAGAAAATATTGGTATAGTAAATAAATGTTACAAAAAAAAGGTTTGGAACAGAAAAACCTACTAATCATATAAAATTGTTTACGGTTAATTGATACACATTTTAAATGTAATGATGCTTATTGGAAAATTAAGAATGAGCGAATCATGGAATGAGCTTTAGGAATGGCCTTATTGTTTATAGACAGTAAGAAAACAAATATAATTAATAAATATTTAAGCAATAAGAATGTTATTGTGTATATTAGATATTTTAAGGGTGAAATAATAATAAAAATGAAAGAATAATTAATATTATTGTTACAGACCTTAATATTAATAGGTATGGTATTAACATTTCAATAAATTTCCTGGATATAATAACAAACATAAACAAGAATAAATTCATAATAGTAAGACATAACATTAAAAATGTTGATCTGAGAATTGTGATGTGATACACTGTGACTTCTCCTTAAACAGAGTCAGAAATCTCTCAACAACTATGCCCAGAGAAACTTGTTAGCCACTTTACTATTCCTTTCCATTCCCTACTCTAAGCTTTCTCATAATTTGCTCTATTCCATTTCCACAACATATTTGTCAACTCTATGGCTTTTAAATCTAAATCCCCCTTATTTTTCCCCAAACCCAGCATAAAAACCAATAACCCACTTTCTGTATAATCACTTTGTTCATATTTATTCTTCCATAACTTTATTATTTGTACCCTTTCTGCTTTCAAGCATTTACATTCAATTAACAAATGTCTAAGCATTTATCATAAAGCTTGTAGAGGAATTGGCAATCCTCACTGTTTATAACTTACAAGCTTAAGAGATAGGGTCATGTGATCTATGAATTGGATCTATGACTCTTATTTTGACTATTTATAGTCTCTGCCAAAAGTCTTATGCAATTTTATATTGCTATGACTACTAATATATGGTATGGCTGAAGATCTATCAGCCCCTATAGCTATTTGAGTTGGATAGCTGGGTTTGAAGACATGTAGATGTCTGAAAATTTCAGATTTTTCACTCAATAGATAACTTTTAGATAAGTGCTTGGCTTTGGGTTGGTATTTTTAGATCTAGTGTCTGAACCTACCCTGACACCTCTCTGAGGAGTGCCAAAGCACGAAACCATGGTCAGGGGTTTGGGGAGGGGTTCCTGACAGAGATATTTTAAGTGCTGGCTCTGGCTATGCATTTATCATAAAGCTTGTAGGGGAATTGGCAATCCTCACTGCTTATAACAAATGTCTAATATTTTATATGCCTTCCTTACACAATTTGCAGACTAAATCACCCATATTTTTTCATTTACATGTATATTCTCTTGTTGCTAAAGATTCCATTTGAGTCTTAAACAATAAACTACTTTTCTTGCTATTAACATAAATTAATTCGCACCCAATATTCCATTTATTTCTATATATATTTAAACTCTTTTTATTCTCCATACTAGTTCTCCATCTCTCTAACTCCCTATTCTTTATTAATGCATCTATTCTTTTATTTTATTCCTTACCACTATAACACTCAACAATCCTCCTAACACAATCATCCAACCTTTTGTACAAGTATATTGATATAAATTCTTTATCCAAATCTTTTGCATACTGCATTACCTTTTTCACCCATCTTGTTGCCTGCCCTTTACTCGTAACCCAAATTAAATACTATTTTAGTTGTTCTTTTATTATATTATCCATAAACATCATCATCATCATCATTATTATTATTATTATTATTATTATTATTATAAATTATCCATAAACTATTGTTGCAAGAATAGATTCACTGGCATCATCTTGCAGAAATTGCTAACAATTAAAAATGTTCGGAAAAAAATGAGATACTTTAACGCAAGTTTTAAATAAAAATTATAATAAAAAATTTCTTTTGCAATAAGTATATATATATATGTAAATAATAAATAACTCAGATTATATGTACCTCAACAGGAAGTAATCAAAGTTTCATTCCCTCATTTAAAAATATGTAAATAAACTAAGCATATATAAAAATAAATGCTAAGAGTCAGTTATTGTCATTTGCCTTTTGGGGAGTTAAAAAACAGGCAAAACTCTCCATACAGTAGTGCCACTCAGTGCAAGCCAAAGTAATCAATGGATGCCAGAAGGCTTGTGCATAAAATCCTATATAGTGCCTACTCATTCTATATCTCCAGACTAGTTTCTAGCTTCTGGCTTTCATCAGTGAGAGTTTAGTTACAATATATAATTGTCACAGGAAGCTTCAGTTACTTCATGTTCAATTATATATATATAAATATTAAGTATGTATAGCATAATGTTTATGAAATTTTTAGTAAAAGTAATAACATCCAGAAGTTAAGTGTAAATAACATTTGTATATCAATAAATTAAAAAATAGAATGAACTACATGGATCACCTAAGCTTTAAACTTTCAATGGTTTTAGGCATTCATTTATCAACATTTCTAAAAATAAAGGGTAAAACCTCTCTATTAGCCAGATTTATATACTTCTTAAACATTCTGAAATTACAATTGAACATTTAGAGGGCAAAGATGATGTCTTATTTTTTAACACTCTCACAATGCTAGAGAAATGTCACCTTGTAAATATAACAATGGGATAGTACTAAATTAATACATATTATAATATTGAATAAATAATAATAACAACAACAATAAAATAATAATAATAATATACTGTACTGGTCAAAACATGTTTATCCATCTAACATGAGCTGAAACTCACAAACTGTACTTCAAACCCAGTCAAGCCTAAGATTTAGGTCAGGGACCAGCCTGAATTTGGACCCACTCTCTAAGCCCCAGATCAAACACTTAATGGATAACGTAACAATGATGGCACATGAGAATTAATTTTAAATCTGGCCCACTAGCAGAGCAGATGAAGACAATGAGACATCTATCAACTATGACAACTAAAATATATACACACATAGCTGTATGTGTGGAAGTGGAGAAAAAGGAATTCAAACTACTCAAATAAGTTAGATAATAAAAATATAATTTAATATAATGACAAATTATTAATTTACATATATGAATTAACTGCACACATTAGTATGTGCGTGACTAAGCAAGCAGTCTACCAAACAAGAGATAATTATATATTGTCATTCATGTTATATTTCTCATATGCTCTTTATTAGTTAAATAATATATTATAAATAAACACACATCTTTGGTGGGTCCAATATTAAGATGCCATTAGAATGAATTACATAATATTGCCATTAAGGCTTTGATTTATGGTTCTGAAACATGGTGACTAACATATGATTTCAGGGAGCATTCTGGGATTCATTACAGATATAATACAAACTATTTTCATGCCATTACAGTTGTGAAAATAAAATACATTTGAAAAACATATTTGATTATATGATCAAATACTTAATGAAAATTCTTTTAATTAGTGCTGGTAAGAAGAATGCTTAATTTTTCCCAAGGCAAATGCTCTTAAATACAGTAATACATTACGATGGTGGGACTGTATAATAAGATTGAAATAACATTATAAATTAATAAAGCTAGTAAGATTCAGCATTTATATATATTTTGAGCAGAGCACAATTTTAATATCATTACAGCACTAAAATTAGGTCATAAGCAAAAGAATTAATAATAATAATACGAAGTTTGGGTGGTACTAACATAATGGCAAAGAACTAAGAGGAAAAAGGTAGTGCTTCTGGATGAAAATGAAGTCTAAAACCCCCTTCTTGGGCAGTGCTTAGAGAAAAGTGGATAAGGCATGCCATGGACATCACTGACATGCAGGCCTTTTATACCAAGTGGATAGGCATAGCATGTTCCAGACTTATGGGAATCACCACCAGAGGCTCTTTTATATGAAATAAATGGTCCTGAATAGGTCAACTATCCTCAGGACAAGGCTTGAAAAGAAATCTATGAGTTCGATCTTGTCACAACCCCCAGATTAGAAGCACATAATATATATATTCATGAAGATATGCTGAATATCAGTAACGCAGTATGGGTGGATGTCACTAATGACATGAAATAAGAGTTACTGCTTTAAAAATAAATGACCCTAGTTTGAATGCCATAATTTATACAGATAATGCATGATGCCACTGTAATATATATACAAGATTTTTACTCAATAACTAAAATAGTAAAATATACATTAAAATTTACCCCCTTTCTTTTCAGTTGTTTAAAAATGATTCAATCCCACCTTCTTGGATTTTATAACTGAGAATATTTAAGCATATATTTTAAGAGTATGAAAAAAGAAAATAACTAGCAGTTATATATAAAAAACAATTAATAAGTCACACTTTCAGAACTGAATAAATAATATTTTAAACAATTTCAGAGTGTTAATTAGCTTGAGTTCTGGATTCACCCTTGGTAGAAAATCCAGAGTTAAACAAATAACAATATTTTTACATTAAAACCTAACCAAAATGTTGACTTGTAAAAACAATCTGGTGAGTATTTTAATTAGTAATGCATTATGTTTTAAGGGGACATTAATAACCCTGATTCATGAAGGTTTACTTAAAAGAAAAAGATTTTACAAAATTCAACTCGTCAGATTGCTTGAGATTGGCATATTAATAACTAAAATAGACATATAAAATCAAGTAATAAATGACTATAAATAAATGACCGCACCAAAATTAAAGAAAGTTAGAGCATATGAGATAGGATTAAATTTATAGAAATTATTTAAGAGCAATTTACATATTATAAAAGTTACAAAATTAAATTATACATTTAGAAGAAATTGATAGTAGAGTTTGAGACTAGTGGCAGTTTGAAATAATTTACCTGTCACCATTTTAAAAGTCATTTTTTCAAAGTATGGCATTTAATGGATCCATGTGAATTCTTCTTGGTGTCAGTGAGCTTCTGATCAGCATGTCAAAGTTCTTTTTAGGCCTTTCTTAATTTCAGAGCAGCAGGATATTACAGCAGCGGAAGATGATCTTCATGAAATGGTCTTACTACTCGATCATTTTTTTTAAAAATTTTCAAACCAGCATGGGTTATGTTCACTGCAGTTCTTTTAATAGTAACCAATCTATTGGTGATTAAAATTTGGCCATTTTTATACTCCTGCCCAGATATTTGAAGAATGCTTTCCATTTCTTATCTCTAGCTCAAACGTAATCTTTAATCTAACAGAAATTTTACATTTCTTTGTCCATTGTTTTTGAAATATGCAATTGTTAGATAACATTCCAAAAATATATTCAAATCTATTTACAGATTGGAAATAGATTTGACAAAATGTTTATAACAAAAGTACAATCGCTAATCTTAATCCCCATTTTATTTTAAGTAAAAACTTTAATTAAAAATACCTTCCCCAGATTAAAACAATAGTGTTTCCAACTCTTTAATTATTTTTGGACAATTAATGGTTGCATCTTCCATCTTGGATTATATAAAATATACAGATTAAAAGGAAAAAATAAGCAATTTAAAAAGAAAAAGTTTAAAATATGACATAATAAAATATTTTTAAAAAATCAATATTTTGTTAGTAAGTTTTTGCTCATATATATATATGTGTGTGTGTGTGTGTGAGCTGCACCTATGTACTTTAATAAAAAAGAACTAATAATTAATAAAAAAGAATTAATTATAATAATTAAAAAAATGTTATTGAAATGTTAAAATTTTATAACTTAGGTGTGCATCTCAAATATATACATAATATATATATATGACAAAGGGAGCAGGATGGGATATAGGGTTTGAATACAGGTTAGTAGTTGGAACTATGAAGCTCAATCTTAAGCTAAGATTGACTTCTTCAATACATATAAAATGATGCCAAAAAAGACAAAGTGGTTATTGTGATGGTGCTGGTGTACTTTGCTTTAAATCATTTTTGCAACTATCTTTTACACCATTTTACCATATTACATTCATTTAATGGTAAAAATTGGAAATAAAGTAAATATTGAGTTATTAGGTTTAAAAATCTGAAGATGTCAGTAGTATACAAAGTAGGCAACAGAAAAAAACTACTGACAACTCTAAAATATTGCTGATTGACAGATTCTTTGATCTTGAGCATACAAATAAACTTATAAACTTCCCATTGATTGTTATTAGAGATGAGCTGAAAATTGCATAATTTCATAGTTTAATTAATTATTTGTTATTATTTTGTCAAAATATTTGTATAATAATTATTAAAAAACTAAAACATCACATGACTAAAATAAAAATATTGAACTATTAATTCAAATGGTGGTCATGTGATGATTTAGTGGTTTAACCCTTAAACCGCTAATTAAATCATTGGTTGTATGAGATAAAAATCAAATCTTTTAATTGGCCAACTCACAAACTGAAGACAAAGCCTATTGTTAAAACATATTCGTCTATAATATTAAATTCAACTCAGATACGTTTATAAAAAGTATATAATTAATTTTTCAGGTCATGAAGAAAACGAAAGTTCTTTCAAAAATAAATTGCTATTTATTTATTCTAAGATATTCTATATCGGCAACATAAAAGTTATAATGTAAACAAAAAGATCGACTTTTACGTTATAGAAAAGTAAATATTTCTTTTTACTACATCTTCAATATATTTACTTAAATCTTCAATATTTTTCGAAAATAATTTTGTTTTTTTATTATTCTCTCTGAAAATTATGTTTAATTTCCATAAATATTATTTAATAATAATTTAAATCGTATTCGAAATGAAAATCTCAGTGTTTTTCTTTATTTTCTTTGATCAGGCAGTTTCTTTGTTCTTTCCAGCCAATCAGAATGTCTTTTTCGGCTGAGAGCATGCTAAGAACCAATCACAAATAATGTTCCTTCTTTGTTTAGGTTTAAAATGCGTTTTTTTTTATTTTTTACTTCTAAAATAAATCGGAAGATGTCACCATCGTACAGAACTTTTAAAAACGAATTAAATACGTATTTAACGAATTTTATCGTATAAAAACGAACTAAGTTAGAGTGATTTTAGGTGTCGACGAGGAGTCTCGTCGAGCGCGGGAAAAGGGTTAATGCTAATCTTAGCCAAAAGATATTGGGCATTATGGTTATTAAAAAACCAAAGATGCCCAAAAATATAGAAACTAAACTGGG
The DNA here is from genome assembly GCA_028023455.1 of Epiperipatus broadwayi. Lineage (NCBI taxonomy): Eukaryota > Metazoa > Onychophora > Udeonychophora > Euonychophora > Peripatidae > Epiperipatus > Epiperipatus broadwayi. Next base: position 5,075,998 of record JAQFVV010006284.1, on the reverse strand, counting down.
TTCAGATTTGTATAACTATACAGACAAATTAGTTTGAATTAAAAACATTATTGTGTTTTCAATTTGGTCTCATTGTTTTATCTATATTATTATATAAATGTGAAAGTTTTTTAAATTTATTATATGACTTTATAACTTAACAAATATTGCATCAATCTTGGAGAATCTGGCATGACTTTCTTTTTTCATATAGAATTTTATCAGCATATAAATTTTACAGTTTTTTAGAATTTCAGTTTAGATATATAATTTAACATGTATTAATGGAAAATTTAAAATGGCATCAGTATAGCAAGAGAAATACTACTGAATTTGATAAACTTTTGCTATGAAAGTGATAAATGTTTAGAACATACGTTTAAATATATTTAACATGTGAAAAAGTACATTTTAAGATGCCATTGGTATAGCAAGAAAAATAGTGAATTTGATAAACTTTTATCATTTCACTTTAAGTATATTCTCACATGATAAAGTATTTAAATACATACTAGATAAAAAAGGTTATTTTTTAGTAATCCAGGCAAAAGTTTATTGAATAAATTTATTTTAAGTTATTTAAACTTTATTTCAATCATATATTTAATTTATCATTTGCATATATTATGATGATGTTAACATTTCATAACCAGCCATTAAAAAAATTATCACATGAGATATATAAAAAAATTATTTTAAAATTATTGTTTATTGTATTTAATAAAAGTTATATTTTTGCAATATGCAGTTGATAATTATTTTATGTAAATATTATGCAAATATATTTTAATTATCAAACTTTCTATTATCTCAAGGAGACAACTAGACAAAAGGAGAGAATTAGGGGAATTTCAAAAGTTTGGCTTAGCAGATTAATAAATGTATTTTCTGTTTGTCTTGCCTAACTGTAATTATTATTTACTTATTTATATATTATATACATTAGAAATATATTTTAATAAGCAAATGAATTATATTCTTTCATATTTTTATTATTATTATAATTCTACTGATGTGTGCAAAGTCTTGTATTGGTTTGGTTTGTATTAATAAAATAAAACAATGTAGTGGATTTAAAAATTAAAATATATTTAAAGAATATAATAATACATAAATTATCAATAGCGGTGAAAAGTGACCTCCAACATTGTTTATTGATATCCCATGTATTATTATTTTATATAAATATTGAAATATATTTTCATTATCAACTACATTGATTCAGTTAAACTAATAATTTTGAGCAAAGCCATGGGAACTGCTAGTAGTTAACTAAAGAGGTATAAGGTCACTGCTGGAGGGGTACATTAGATCCAAATATTTGCATGCAGTGTTTTCAGATCCAAGGCATATCACTGATGAAAGATGTAAGCTAGAAACAACTCTGGGGATATTGAATGAGATGGCACCAGATAGAGATTTTATGCACAAACTTCCTAACAGCCATTGATTTCTATGGTTTGCATTAGATGCATAAAAATTGCTACAGTTTTCATTAATTAAAAAGGAAATATATTCAAGTTTATACTTAGATTTTTAAAAAAAAAAAGTTTCGTTTTTAAAAACATAAGAAATTCAAATTAATGATTAAAAAAACTAAGATTATTACTCTCTGTCTAATACTGTAATACTGAATTTTTGTGATAATTTAAAATATATAAATGCAATTTAAATTTTAGAACAGAATTTGATAACTTTCTGATGATTTCATAAATATTTGGCCATGTTTAAAAGTGAATACAGGGGATTTGAACTCTGACTTTCAAGCAACCTTCAACTATTCACACTATCTCATACTACTGATACACATGGCCACACACTTGTAGAAAAGATAAATAATCACCAATATATATATTTTGTACTGAACCAGCACTCAATAGGGCCTCTCATATATTGGTGATTATTTATGTTTTCTACATGTGCGTGGTCATGTGTATCAGTAGTATGAGATAGTGTGGATAGTTGAAGATTGCTTGAAAGTTTGAGTTCAATTCCCCAATATTTACAATTAAGTTCCAGGTATAAGAATGCCTGTATTTCAAATCTTACCATGTTTAAAAGATGAAATTCATTCAATAACTATTTTGTTAATATTTTTTTCAATAGCATTATGACAATTACACAATAATAACAGCAACAGCATCATCATCATCAACAACAACAATAATAATGACAACAATAACAACAAAAACAACAACAACAACAACAACAACAACAACAACAACAACAACAACAACAACAACAACAACAACAACAACAACAACAACAACAACAACAACAACAATTTTTTTATTATTATTATCATTATTTTTTCATTACATTTAGAATTTCAAATATGATTTTTTTAAGTTGTTTTTATTTATAAACTTATGTTTCTAACAAATCAAACTCAACTTATTGACTCATAACATTGAATAAGGGTTTTTAATATTAAAAAAAAAATTGAACTATTAATTCAAATTGACAGTAGGGGATGATGAAAAACATTGAAATGTTAGAAGGATTAAAATGCCATATTCTGAAAAATCTATATGATAAAATATAAAAGATTATAAAATTGCATGGACGAATAGTAAAAAAAAATGGATAAATATTTTTAGATAAATTGAATAAATCAAGAAAAATCGGTAGTATATGTAAAATAGAATATTCAAAAGAGTAAAAAAATCAATAGAAGAAAAAGGAGATAACATGACTATACAGCTTAGTGATATAAAATCTGCATCATTCTGCATTACAGATATAGGTTATAAAAAATTGTGAGGATAATATAAACCAATAGTATATGAAAATAATAAAAAAATATAAAACATTATATACAAAAACAAATACATAAAACTGCTTTAATATCATGAAAAGTCATATACTTTTATCAGGAAGATGGTTTTTGAATAAACATGATTATTATAAATTAAATGCATATTTTGTAATATTTGGTGATGCTTGTAAATATATAATTGTATTAAATGAATAATTATATATTGTTATTTAAGATTTTATATTTTAGGGTATCTATTTACTAAAATAATATCTAAAAAGGGGGAAATATGTATCATTAGTTGGTATTAGTAATACATTTATACTACATCTATATCAATAATCAATTAACATTACATTTATTTATATTTGAAAATATTTTATTGATTGTTAAGTACTAAACATCACATGATCACCATTTCATGCTAGCATATAACTGTTAGTAAACAGGCAAAAACTCTCCATATAGTAGTGCCACCTTGTGCTAACCAGAGTAATCAATGGATGCCAGAAGGCTTGTGCATAAAATCCCTATCTAGGGCCTACTCATCCAATATCCCCAGACTAGTTTCTGGCTTGTGGCCTTCATCAGTGAGGAGCCTTGGATAGCCAAAGTCACCAAAATGTATGGGTGCTGAATTGAGTTCAGACCCATATGACTATATAAGCTATTGAGCTTCAATTGAAAATATTATTCTGTTTTCAATTTCATTCTCATAGTTTTGTAGTGAAGTAGAGATAAAAGGTGGCTGCTGGATGGTTGCATTAGATCCTTAGATCTAGGTGCAGTGCTCTCAGATCCAAGGCTCCTCACTGATGAAGGCCACAAGCCAGAAACTAGCCTGGGGATATTGGATGAGTAGGCACTAGATAGGGATTTTATGCACAAGCCTTCTGGCATCCATTGATTACTCTGGTTAGCACAAAGTGGCACTACTATATGGAGAGTTTTTGCCTGTTTACTGATTGTTAAGTACAGGTGGGTCCACTGTATATTTTTTTGTTTATTGATGGAGTCATATTGGTATACACATATAGCTTGCTGGGGTTTTTCAGTAACTTCTGTATAAATCTGATTGCTAATATAGTTGTTTGATGTATTTTCATATTGTAATGCTCATATATTAGTATACAAATGTTTGCTTTAAGTTTTATCAACAGAGAATCTTGATTCTATTTTTAAAGAGAATTATAGAAAAATAACAGAAAACTTTAATTTAAATGGTTTGACAGTAACTGTTAAATTGGCTAAATTTAAATAATTAACTTAATGCTTGATGTATGCCAAGGTTAATATGTACAGAGGCTAAACTCTCCATACAGAAGCACCACTAGTGCAAGCCAGAATAATCAAGGGATGCAAGGCTTGTCTATAAAATCACTGTCTAGTCTAGTGCTTACTCATCCAATATCCCCAGGCTAGTTTCTAGCTTGCAGCTTTCATCAATGAGGAGCCTTGGATCTTTAGTGGTTAAGGTTAATGTGTTTATGTAACCTCTAATAAAAAATGAATATTTATCATTAAAGTAGTGTTAGAATCTTGTCTTAAGCTTATTTTTAGTTATAACTGTAAGATTTGAAATTAAATGGTTATAATAGTTTTAAATGAAAATGATATGTATATATTATGCTGAACCAGACTTCTTCAGTTGGTCCAAATCATGATCTCTTGTACGACTTTATCATTTGTTCAGTATTTATCAACATCAAATTTTTAAACTTTGATTTGTAAGTGTCAAACATACATAATCACAATATTGAAACCAAACAGTTCGGATAAACACATTATTGATTATTATTTGTCATTTATTAAACTAGGATTATCCCTAGCCAAGCTTTCAATTAAGAATTAATATATTTATTTATAATTAAACATAAACACAAGAAGAAATTCAATTTCTTTTTTTTTTATGTGTAATATTTGGTCCTGATTTAGTTTGCACTCGTGGCTATTTTAAAATCTAAAAAACACCGCTGACTCATCTAACTGATAAATGACAAATATTGAATAAAAGTACTTTAAATTCATATTTTAGAAATTAAAAGCTAGTAAAAATAATATGCTTTATTTTATTAGGGTTTTTTTTTTTTGTTAAATTTACCATCATAAAATACTTGCAATATGACGGTGCAAAACGCCGGAATTTGCGGGGAGGGGGAAGGATGGTTTGGCCAATATGAAGTATTATTTAAAAGTTGCAGAAGTCTGATCAAACCAATCTTATAATTATACTATATGCCAGTATAAAATAAAGCATATTATTTTTACTAGCTTATAATTTCTAAAATATGAATTTAAGGTACTTTTATTCAATATTTATGTCATTATCGATTGGATATATTAGAGGTGGTTTTGTCTGGTCTTTAGATTTCAAAATGCCCATGAGCGCTCACTAAATCTTCCAATTAATCACACATTCTTAGAACATATGTGATATGGGCAAATATTTAATTATTAATGTACATGTGAGCATATATATATATTTGTTTATGATGCATAGGTACATGATAAATGTGTATTTTTGTAAGTTGAGTCAAGCACAGAATCAAGTTCTGCAAAAATTAGGGTAAATTGTATAATTTATTCCTTTATTTATATGCATTAATTAGATCAAGATAATCTGAAGAAAAGATTCGTACATGTATGTAATGTTAATTTATACAAAAAACCAAGAAGAGCTCAACAAACTATCTAATTTGCAAAGAAAGGATAATGAAAGCCGTAGGAGAAAGGACATGTATGAAGATATACAAGACGTTAGAGACTTCATACAACAATGTTTAGATTTGGTATGTACAGGAAGACTATTAGCCAGCTTCTTTATATAAAGAAAATCATAAGTACAATATATACATGTATATTGTATATACTGTGAATTTATATAAGCACAATATCGGTTTTTAGCAAAATAAAGATTAAAATGTCAATCAATTTGCTAATTTGGATTTTTATTTGACCAGAAATATTTTTATCTTTTCTTACATTGTCTTTTTTCTTTATTGTTTTAAATCCTTTATAATATCTTTTAGACTAAAGTCATAGTTGTAATCGTAAAGAAAAGAGAGGAGGGGTAAAGACTAATCTCTGCCTCACTGCTGAAACGGAAACCTTGTTCTTAGTAGAGACAATAGATGAAGGCGATCTAGAGGGCAAGTTAAAGCAAATCTACCCACAGAAGAAAACCCCGGACTTTCATTTCTTACTGGGAAAGAAAATTGCTTTCAGTCATCATTTCTGGTAATACAGGCATATGATAGGATTGTCTGCAGGGCATGCTGGGAGGTTAGAAAGACTTCGGATCATAAAACTCATCTAGAATTTGACCTGGAACAAAACATTGTTAAATCTGATTAAATAAAGCAAATCAAAGGCTCGTGATGCGCGCACATACACGAAGTGTCCATAAATATTTATATTATCTCAAATACATATGCTCAGTTATTATACATGTATGTTTGTATCTCCATTTAACAAGACATATATAAAAAAATCTTACATATTTAATTTGTCAGCGCACAATTGCAATAATTCCATTTATTAACGCATCTTAAGGGTTCATTAAAGTTTGTGACGTAGACTACATTATAATAAAGCGGTTGCACGGATGATGATCAAGTATGCTCATTTGCCATAGTTAGTTTATATGCTTTCAGGCAGAGAACTTTATCCTCATATGTGTAGAATACCATTAAACGAAGACAACTTAGAAGAATTATGCGTTTGCGCATAGGGAGTAAGGGTCAGTTTATGTTTCGTAATCCTTGCTTTTAATTAATTCATTTGGTTTCAAAATTTGACTTCTTTAATTCAAACTATATAATTGCTTTGACATTCAATTATTTTAAAAATAGTTTTATAGTAATGATCTATATATATTACAATATATTGACAATTTAGTTATTCTTTTTTCTTATTGCCTATTTCTTTAGTTAGTTTAAGGCCTGGTCATTACGAGTTTACCATAGTATCGGTCACCTCGATGCGCAACTGTGACAATAGGATTGTAAGTACTGTGCATATTTTCGGTTTTGTATTTACACGCATAGCAATTTAATTCCCCCCTTTTTTTTGATCGTCTTTGCTGTTTCCATATAGTTAGAAAGACTGTAGAGATTTACGAGAAACTATCAGTTTTTGATAATGATACAATACTTTTAAATATCAATATGACCAGATCATATCAGGATATGTGAATGGATACTATTCAGGATTGATGTATGTACGTATAAATTCGTTTATATTATGTACGTATAAATTCGTTTATATTACACAATAGTTTTGACCACGAAATCTTACTTGTCTTTATACGAACTGTTCTTTCTTTTTAGTTTTAAAATAAATTTTATTGTTATCACACACAATACAACTTTAGGTGGATATGGAGTGGTCCACCTAAAGTTTGGCTTCGCTAATCTCGCTATGTGGATGATACATTTGTTGTATGGCCATATGGTGAAGCACTGCTACAAACTTTCTGGAAACACATCAACACATATATCCCCTTCAACTACGGCGTAATAAATCGAAAGATTTCACACTGTATGTTTATAATTTGATTTCAGATAATTAAGTGTGATGATATTTAAGATTCACGCTTTCAAATATAAGTACTTTGGACTGGCTTGGATATATATTAAGACAAGTAAAGAAGAGAGTGGAACCGCTCTTTTCTTATTAAAATTCTCTGTCCCAGTGCTTAAGATTTGATTGGCTGGTTGTAGTCATAAGCGCTTGAGAGATTTGCACTCTCTCATTTATTTTAAATTCACAATAGAATCAGAACAAGAACAAAAATTGGCATTTTTAGATGTTCTTGTGACAAGACTCCCTCATAGCAAAATCAAAACTACAGTTTACCAAAAACTTACACATACAGGAAATTACCTAGCCTATACATACAATCACACCAGAAATACAAAACATGGAGTTATCCTATCACTATGGAATAGAACAAAAGAAGTTTGTTCAGAAATCAGTGATTTGGAAAAAGAAAAGATCTATATAGAACAAACTCTTATGAAAAATGATTATCCATCAGCTGCTATTAAGAAAATGTTAAATAGACAACAAAAAGAACCATCAAGAGAAAAGACAATTATTGGTACTGTAGTATACCCATACATTCCAAAAGCAGCGGACAAATTAAGGAAAATCTGCAATCAGTATAACATCAGAACAGCTTTCCAGAGCCATACCACGCAACAAGGAATTCTAACATCTACAAAGCCTAAACTTGAAATGCTGAAAAGAAAAAACTGCATCTATGAAATACCATGTGAATGTGGAAGAACATATATTTGTGAGACTAGTTGTCCCATAGAAAAGCACTTGCAAGAACATAAACTGATGATTAAAAGAGAGAAAACAGATGTGTCTAAGGTAGCAGACCATGTACGTACCAATGAACATATGTTCAACTGGGAAAATACAAAATATTGGATAGAGAAGAAAAAGTGCAAAGAAAATTTAAAGAAGCTGCTCACATGACAATGGCAAAAAATCCCATAAGCCAACCTAGTGTGACTATGCTCAGTTGGTTAGAGCATTACCTTAAAATTCAATAATCAAGAATCTAAGGACCCAGGTTGAATCTCATGCTAGTACTGTCACTGGTCAGGCCAGCAACACCTGAAGAAGAGAGGATAAAAATATCTCTCGAAACATTGTGCATATACTAACCTGTTTGCTGTGATATTACTAACAGTTGGTGCATATACTAACCTGTTTCCTGTGATATTACTAACAATTGGTGCATATACTAATCTGTTTGCTGTGATATTACTAACAGTTGAATGCATTTGGAATATTTAAATAAAATTAAACTTTTCTAAAGACATTCAACACACATATTAGATGATGGAAATAGTCCAATATAAAAATACAGCTAGAACACCATCATCACAAACCTTCAGGAAAACACTATACATAATGTATGGAAACCACTAATTAACTTTGCTCTTAGGATAAAGTGGAGAAATCAGGAGAAACCTCATAGATAAGTATATGGAATTTCTATTGACTGTTGCCTTTGGAAGGATGGGTCAGTTGATTAGGGTGTTATCTTAAAATTCAATAATCAAGAATCTAAGGATCCACATTTGAATCCCATGCTAGTACTGTCACTGGTCAGGCCAGCAACATCAGAAGAAGAGGGGAGAATAATACCCCTCAAAACATTGTGCATATACTAACCTGTTTGATGTGCTATTACTAACAGTTGAATGTATTTGGAATATTTAAATAAAGTTAAATTTTTCTAATAACATTCAATATGCATATTAGATTATGGAAATAGTCCAATATAAAAATACAACTATTCTGGCATATATATTATTTCTTACAGAAACTATTAATTTTGATGATCCTAAGGTTGTCTTTTTTGAAAGAAATGAAATAATGAGAAGAATCTTTATTATTAAAAATTTATGATTCTGAAGCAGTTAACTTGTTTAAGAGTTCTTCCAATATTAAGGATGTGTAGGATTTAATTGGGAATTATGCTAAGAATATATATTTGTTGTTAAGTTTTTAGTCCTTTGCACTTGAAACAGTTTGCTTTTAGCAGTGAAACCAATGGTTGTATTATAGAGTTTATTTTCTTTGGCTAATCTGATTTACTTTTGAAGTTAGCTTTAGACTTTTAATGTTTATATATATGCAAAACCATAAAACAATACAATATTAGATAAAATCCAAAATTTTATCAAAATCCTTACAAGACCATGGTTTCATCTACTACAAATAGACCTTCTCAAGTGAAAATCAAACTAAAGGAACAAACACATACATACAAACAAACAAACCTTTCCATAATTCATTTCAAACACTACCTTCCCGGAATATCAAAATATATTTATATGATGCTAAATTCAGATTACAAATAAAATATTAAATTAGAAGATTATAGAATGACTCTCTTATAAGAGATTAAAGCATGAATAACAAATAAGCATTAGTGCTATGTAGAATATGATATTAGTTAGGTGTTTTTTTTTTCAATACAATTTTTTTTATATCTTTCATCTTTTCTGTAATTCTCTATTTTCTTATTTAAATACTTTTCTCTTTTAGACATATAGAATGGTACAGAGCGAGTCATCACATCAATCATCATGACCTTTTTATACCATTAATCATTGTTATGCATTGTAGTTATGACAACAGATTGTGCATAGTGTAACAACATTTCCATATTTGACATTAAGGATAGTTATTTGAAATGAATTATGGGACTGGTTAGTCTGTTATATATAAATATGTTGTTTTATTAATTTTTACATGAGAAGGTCTACTTGTGCAATAGGCAAAACCATGGTCACAATAGAATCTTAATACAAGTTCATTATTTTACTAATTATTATTATTAATATGCACTAATTTTTCACAGAAACTTTAATTCTAACTCCCCCCCTCTGCTCACCATTTTTGCATGCAATTATGTAAGAATGTGAAATGCACAGCATCCTCCATACTAAATCGGTATTAAGGACTGGCTCAGTAGATGAAAGATTTTTAGATGGGATTTTGCATGAAGCAATCCAATCAACAATGAATTATATTGATAAATAGATTTAAGTTTCATGATAACATGATTATATGTTTGGAGATCTCTTTTACAAAGAAATCAGGTCATATGTCACATGACCTAATTTAACAAGCTTGTATTACAAATGTTATATCATAGAGCTCGCAAATAAGTTCTTAACAAGCTTTGCAGAATATCCCCAACCCCAGACCGGTTTCTGCTACTGGCTTCCTCAGTGAAGTGCTAGGATTTAATGCTTGAATATCCTAGCACTTCATTGAGGAAGCCAGTAACAGAAACTGGTCTGGGGTTGGGGATATTCTGCAAAGCTTGTTAAGAGCTTATTTGCGAGCTCTCTATATAACATCTCTATGTAGAAATTATCTTCCCTCACATGTGTTAAAAGGAATCTAAAAATGTCTGCCTTGAAAAGTTATCTAGGTAACTGTACCTGATAGACTGTTAATTTAAATTGTCAAAATAATTATAATTCTCACAATAATAATGGTGTTAAACCAGAAATTAACGAAGATACTCAAGGTAAATATTTTAATGTTTTGTCTAAATATAGATAAACAAAATTTGTAATCGTACTTAATGTGGACTCTTTAGGATCTAAAGATAAGGCAGTGTGGTTTTAGAAGACAAGTAGTTAAGACAATATGAATGTAGATCATCTCAGGAAAATGCTTGTTTGGAAAAAGAAAATTTAGCTAAGACATAAATACATTTGTTTGGGAAGGCCATAACATTGAATCAAAAAAGACTGCATAGTATTGGAGTTTCTATGAAGGTCATTTTGTAAAAAACTAAGATAAATACATCACTGAAATATAAAAGATTAACGGAAATATTATATTCAGAGAAAAGATTAATAATATTAAATATAAAAATGTATTTTTGGTGCCGAGTGCCCTTGTCGAAAGCAATCATTATACTAAAAAAAGACAAAAAATGGGACTAAATTATATGGTTATATATGCATATTCCAAAATGCATTCAATTGAACAAAATTAGATTTTCTATTCATTTACGAATCTTCTTTGTTAATGAACTATGTCTTTTTAATTTTACATTTCCTCTTACTGCATACTATTAGATTTTTGTTTCATTACTGAATTTATTAATGAGTCACGCTACTTTAATTTTATGTTTCTGGTCAATATATTTTATGCATACTATATGACCAAATATTGTTTCATATTCTAAAAAATATGGATGATACCATAGAATCAATTTTAGTTTTATTATACATATATTCTATTTTAATCTTATATTAAAGTTTGCTCTCAATTTTCTACCAGACATAAGGTCAATTTTGTTCCTGATATTAAATTACATAATGTGTGGATGGGAATCAATTTTATTCGTACTATTATTGATTAACTGTTTTAATGTAGCTAGTAATTGAAAATTTATATTAATAGTTTTTTCACACATATTCATTTTTGTCGAAAAAGAATATATGTAAGGAAAAGGCCATCCATAGTTTATTGCCATTAATTTTACTTTCATTCCCTTTTAAATTATTATAAAATCACTTTACATACTCAAACAATGCATATTTGTTGCAATTCTTACCTTATAAATCAATGATATTTTATATAAATATAATTTGTCTACCTTTATATATACATACATAATCTGATGTTTCAACTTTTCTGCAGTATTCCTCAGAGCCAGGAGTAGCTCTAAAGAAGACTGCAGGACAGTTGAAACATCAGATGGTATATGTATATATACAATAAAAAATTTCTACTACAAGTGTTTAAAGTAAGATAAGTAAATTGTATTTATATAAAATATTACAGCGGAATAAAGGCAGTGGTAGATTTCATTACATCAGTGATATATTTATTTATTTTAATTTCATTCAAACTTGAACGAATAAAAGTTTGTTTATCTTGGCATTCTTCATCTTTGGTATTCCTAGATATAGCAGTGAAAGTCTAAAATATTAAAAATTGCTTTAATAACTTTGGACATGGGGCAAAAATTTCAAAAGACTTATAACTTAAAAATCTTCAAAGCATTTTTGATTGAAGAAACATTCTTGTTCTGAAAAGTAATGCCTTTTGAAAAGGATGCTCCAAACCAAAAATACATTTAGGAATTTAAATAATAACTACTTTGAAGTTTTTGCTTTATGCAAGAAGCATTTATATTAGTGTACAAACTGATCACAGTATAAATAAAGTTTAATTTATATGAAAATGTGCTTTGGACAATGGTACCAGAGCCAATTTGGTCAGTGCTTCTGATCTGACATTAGATGCCCAATGTCGAGCTTTTAATCCTTGAGCTGTTATAGAAACAATAGCAAATACCAAATTTTTCCTCTTGAAAATATTAATGAATATATTGGAAAAAACATTAAACTATGATATATTAAATTTTCTCTTCATTTGTATTATAATTGATTGCAAAATGTTTTCACATCTGTGACAGTGTTTGTTTTTTCTTTTTGCAACATAGACACAGCTGAGTGCATTTTCAGTGAGGTTTACCAGAATCATGGACCTCACTGAAAATGTGTTCAGTCATGTCTAAGTAGCAAAAAGAAAAAAAAATTGTGTCAGATATAAAAACATTTCACAATTAAAATAAGCTATGATCCATATGAAGAACAATATTTGTCCATGATTTCAAATGATCAATAATTTACTTTTTGTACATCATAGATTAACTATCATTAACATTTTATTTAGGTGAAAAAAAAAACTAAAACAACTTCATCTTATCGATTATATTATAATTATAAATCAGGACATTAAAAAGTCACAATTACATGAACATTTAAGGCACAAAATATTAGACGAATCATAGTCTAGAATTTTCAATAGTTAAGATGACAGTTGCATTGAAAATAGGCCCTTTTTTGAGCATGATGGAAGGTAATTTGACATTTATTTTTTAGAAGCATCCACTAACCTGTGCTATTTTTAACAGCCAATAAATGTCAACATTAGTAATATGTATTTTCAAACTCATCATGGTATTGAATTCTCATAAGAAGTGCATTTTGAATTTAAGTATGTTTTTGAATTCACTAAAAAAAATTCTTGTTGCTTTTCTGGTAATGGTTATATTAGTGCCTGAATGAAGAGTGGTCATCTTTGGAGTTTGAGGTATGAGAGCATAGCCCATCTCTACTTCACAAGCTCAAACTTATTACAAATCCCTAAGCAACAAAGTCATTTAATTATTTTTATTTCTTTTTAGTGACTGATGTGATGCATTGTGACTTCTCCTTATACAGAGTCAGGATTCTCTCAGCCACTATGCCAAGCAACACCTGTTAGCCACTTTACCTTCGCTTTTCATTCCCCACACTAAGGTTTCCCATAATCTGTTCCATTCCATTTTCATAACATAATATTTGTCACCTCCATGGCCTTCACATCCAAATCCCCCTTATCTTTTTTCAGACCCAGCATAAAAACCAATAACCCACTTTCTGTATAATCACTTTGTTCATATTTATTCTTCCATAACTTCATTGTTTGTACCCTTTCTGCTTTCAAGCATTTACATTCAATCAACAAATGCCTAATATTTTATATGCCTTTCTTACACAACTTGCTGACTAAATCAACCATATTTTTCCATTTACATGTATATTCCCTTGTTGCTAAAGATCCCATTCGAGTCTTAAACAATAAATTACTTTCCTTGCTATTATCATAAATTAACTCGCACCCAATGTTCCATTTACTTCTATATATATTTAAACTCTTTTTATTCTCCATACTAGTTCTCCATCTCCCTATTCTTTATTAATGCATCTATTCTTTTATCCCATTCCTTACCACTATAACACTCAACAATCATTCCATCTTTTGTACAAGTATACTGATATAAATTCTTTATCCAAATCTTCTGCATACCACATTACCTTTCTCACCCATCTTGTTGTCTGCCCTTTACTTGTAACCCAATTAAATACTATTTTGGCTATTCTTTTATTATCCATAAACTGCAATCTACTGAACATTTTCATTTTGCCCTTTGCATCTCTCATATAAAAACTTGACCATCCTATTTTTCCTTGAATTGTCTCCTTTGCTGTCCACACATCTGCATCTAATGCATGTCTTCCTACTTCCCTTTGTAATTTTTTAAAGTAATCTAATACCCTTTTACTAACACATAATGCATCATTCCCATATGTTAACCCTGCTACTGCAACTCCCTTCCATATAATTCTAGTTACATCATATTTATTATATTAAAACACTTAATTTCTTTATCAATCTCTTTTTTTTCTTTGCTTCATTTATCAATTTTTTTCCCTTTCATCCAAGCAACTGGATTTAAATAAACATGTAGTGTTCTCTATTAGCAAAATGATAAATAAAAATAAAGCATTGTAAGCACTGTTAGGATTTTTTTTTCATGTGTCAAAGCATCGGCTGGGAAGCGAACCCGCAAACCCGGGATTTAAATGCAGAAGTTCAACAACAAACAAAAAGACTTACAAACAATTGTTGAATTAAAACAGAAAAGAAGAAATTTGCTTTTTTTTTAATACACTGAAAGTAGCATAAGGATCTGAAAAATGATGAAATAGTTTGTTAAAGCTGTAGATTGTACTCATTTATATAATAATTATATCTGATATGACAAATGGAACATTATGATCATATTTGGAACAAAGTGTGCAAAACTTCAATGACTTCCTTCAAGGCTATATCCATGCTAACTATTTCTTTTCACATTACAATCTTAAAAACTGCAATCCCTGAACATCACATGGTCATCATTTCTTAGGCATGCACAAGCTGTTATTAATAGTAGTAAACTCTAATACAGTAGTGCCACCTAATGCAAGCCTTAGTAATCAATGAATGCAGGAAAGTTTGTGTATAAAATTCCAATATAGTGTTTACTCATTCAATATCCCCAAACTAGTTTCTACCTTGTAGTTTTGAGGTAGAAACAAGTCTGAGGTTATTGGATAAGTAAGCACTAGATGGGGATTTTATGCACAAACTTTCCTGCTTTCATTGATTACTAAGGCTTGCACTAGGCAGTACTACTGTATGGAGAGTTTGCTACTGCTGCAAGCCCTGATGAAATACACAAAGAAATTTTAAAATATGTTGGTGATATGTTGGCTCCAAAACCGTTAAAATTCTTAAAAAATATATGGATCCAAAAAAATGTAACATTAATCTTAAATTTTTTTAAAAAAAGATGGAACTAAAAAGACTGCAAAATTTGTCAGGACAAATCATTGTTATTCATTGCAGAAAAAAATACTTTTCAAGAATTTTATTAAATAGTTTGCATTCAATCGTGAGTGGAAACCAGAGAGTTGACATATTTTTGTAGTATCAAGATGTATTATAAAAATGATTTTATACCAAACATTGCAAAAAAAATGAAGTAAATAGTTTGATTCATAAATTACTTTTATTGATTGGTTAAAGCATTTGATTCAAATACTTGAAAAAGCTTATAGCAATATTTGAAAATTATTGTTTATTGAGGTTTTTTCCTATTATAAAGGCACTATATCATGATATAAAGGGAAGCATTTATATCAGTGATGGAAAATTGAAATGATTTAGAATTAAAACTGGTGCTAAACAGAAATATTTTCTATCTTTTTTTTTGCATGTGTCAAAGCATCAGCCGGGAAGTGAACCCGGGACAACTGCTTGTATGGGAGCTGTGCTAACCACTCAGCCACCAATGCTTGACAATATTTTCTATCTTCAACTCTGTTTCTCATTTTCATGCCAGAGTCTTTGGACAATTTTATAAGCAGCTTCAGAAAGCAATATGTACTTTTTAATTTGAACCAATTAAAAAACTAATCAAATATTTTTTGGTTCTTAGAGTTACAGTATTGTGATGATAGGTTAACAAAAATTTTTAATTAACAGTTTGACATTTTCTAGTGTTAGACCCTGGTGGCAGTTTTTGTCAATGTTCAACCTTTGATTTAAATATAAAATCTTCATTTTACATTAAAACTCAATAATTGGACTTGATTTTTTAAAAATTTAAATTTACAAATGAAAAACATTCCAAATACTCATATTTGAATTTTGAAAATATTGAAAAAAATGCATTTTTAATAAGAATAAAAAATATTTTCAACATTTAACATTGGATAGGAAGTAGTGAGCAATTCCAGGAAATCAGTGAAATCATTGAATGAAATTTATTTGTAAATCATGAGTGAAAAAGTGTCAATGTTTGATAAATGTATCAAATTTTTCTTTAAAGTATTAGATTTACTTTATAATTTTTAGATGTCAAACTATCCTAATATCATGTCAACAATGACAAGTAATGCTGTTATGCAGGCCATGTACCAGCTGTAGTTTTCCACAGTTAAACTTGTTAATTTCTATTTTTAAAAATAAAACATATACAAATAAAATCAAAATGTCTATGTGTATTTTTTGGTTTTTTTTTTTTAAAAATATTGTGTAAAAATAACCAGAAATATTTAATAAACTATGCAAAAAAATCATATTTTTTATTCAAAATTTTTTTGGAAGTAATTTCATAAATGCTGGAAAAACCAGATTACAGAGAATGAAAATTATCAAAGACTTAGAGGCAGGACTAAACAGGTAGAGTATAGACTAAATACACTTTGATTTTTGCCAACTATCTGGAAAGTTATTTTTTAAATTAAGGTAGAATATAAAATAAATACCCTTTGATCTTTGCCAACTATCTGGAAAATTATTATTTTTTAATTAATAAATTAATATTCATTAGTTCACAATTAACAGAATTATCACTACAAATAGCCATAGAAGAGGGATTTAAAGTAGTAGAATTATTATTCCAGTATTTAAATCAACAGCCACATTAGTGTTGGATCTTATATGAGATAAGTTAATGCAGCCCATAAAGAATTTTTTTTACTATTTCATGTTTAAAAAACTCAAATGTTTTATCAGTTAGTGTTGGAAAAAAATCTCTTATAAAGTTTGTTGGGCACATTATCAGCTTAAGAATCAAATTAATTTAAAATCTCAGTTATCTTTTTAGGTAGAAAGACAAACTTGGATTCTGAGATACAACACACCAACCATTGCTACTACTGTATTTAACAAGGAAATAATAGGTTATTCATGATAATAATATAACTACAGTAAATTAAATAAATAGAGTACCATTGTATTCCCAAATATAGTGAGGTGACATAAGGACTTCTTATTAACATTAATGTAAAGAATCTGGAAAATTTTTTTTTTAACAATATTACATGATATTATAAAAATAATATAGTGAGACCATAAAAGCAATCATGTTAGTTATGCCTTTTAAATTAGCTAGTGGAGTGGATAAAGAATAGCAGATGCATTGAGTATTTTATGGTGAACTGGCCATAATTTTCACAGTAAAAGCAGACCATGTTTATATTAAAAAGATTACTTCAAAGACACTATTGGACAAAGTTGGTTAAAGATAGAATATAATGGAAAATCACAATTGAGGAAGATGTTGAAGTTTTTAAAAAGGAAAATTTTGCTTTAGTAAAAGCTAACAGTATTTGAAATGGTTATATCAAACTGATCTATAAAACATGGGTTGTAATGTCATCTTGTCTTAAGTTATGGATTTAGCAAATACAGTTGTGAGCAGACATTGATTTATTGTGTAAATAAGCAACTAATTGTAACAGATGAATAATTATCCTAGGGCAATTTCATATTCGACTACTAAGTGCTGGTTTTCCCAAAGGATTTCATTCTGCTCTACACAGCAAATACTGAGAGTCTATATACTATTGTAGTGAACCTTCACTAACACCATTAGCCAGTAGTTGATATTGCACAATTGGTGACTACCATATGTGGTAATGCCTTAAGTGTAAATGTACAAGTGATTAAGGGATTACCATAAGTACAAACAAATGTACTCAAGTGGCAATAGTATCTAAGGAAGCTTAGAATCTTGCACTTCACAGCAGTTCAAACTTCATTTTCTTCTGTCATAAATGAGTTCATGTTTTTGCATTCTATGATCACATTATTACAGATGGAAACATAATGGATGAAATTAATCATAGAATTAAACTTGGTTGGAGTGCTTTTGGTAGAAATAACTTGATACTAAAAGAAAATATGCCTATGTGTTTGAAAAGAAAATTTTTTAATAAATGTGTTTTACTAGTTTTTACTTATGGATCTGAGACTTGGACATTTAATAGAAGAGCAATACAGAGGCTTCAGACCACTCAAAGAAGTATGGAGAGATGCATGTTGGGAGTAACAAGAATAGACTGAAAACACAATATATGGGTAAGAGAACAAACACATGTTACTGACCTCATTGAAAAAATTAAAAGACTGAAGTGAAGTTGGACTGGACATATTGCTAGAAGAGATGAAATCTTAAACTGGATTCCAAGAGATTGTAAAAGATGCAGAAAGAGACCACATGTGAGATGGATGGATGAAACAAAAAAGTGTGTGTGTGGGGGGGAGGTAATGTAAAGAAGAGATGCTAGAGATCGGAGAAGATGGACTGAACTTGGAGAGACCTTCATTCTGCTGTGGATTGATAATGGTTGATGATGCTGATACATAATGAATTCACAAATATTGGGAGAAATTTATTATATTTTGTCAAAAATATAAATTGAATAAATGCTTAAAATATATTAACGAGTTTGTGTTTGTCAATACACAAAATGTTCAGTTGTTTCAGGCAATATTTATCTTTTTAATATAATAAAATGCCTTATATTATGAGCTAAATAAAGACAATTTCAACCTTATCATGCATAGATCATGGGAAAGTCCATTTATAAAAGTCAATATTTGTCAATAATAATTCTTGATTTGCTGCCATGTTTTATTAGATATTAAAAATTATTTGATATAGAATTTTGCAAAAGCTGTTAATTCCACATAAATTTTAAAAAGTCGTCTAATTAAAAAAATATAAATATATTTTCTGAATTTCAAAAGATCCTTACAATCACAATGTTTTTAAAGAATGTTCTTAATGTTTTTAACGCAGCATATAAAAACTTTCGTTTATTAATTAATGTTAAAAAAAATCGTTCTTTATGAAATAACTAAAGAAAAATCTCCAGTAACATTTAGCTTGGATGATTATCAACTTGAGAATATAAACCAGTTTAAATATTTTGTAGTTTTAGAAGTTAGAAAAATGGACTTCAATGGCAGGCACCAATGTGCACCAATTTTTTAACAAATCAAAGGTAGTATTTTATAATAGAGAAATAACTACTGTAATTAAGTTAACTGAATATAGAGCTGTTATTTTATCAAATTTATTGCATGGAAGTGAAACTTGGACATCATAGCAGCACAATATTAAGGTATTAGAAAAAATTCATTTATGGATGCTTTGGAAAAATTTTAAGATACAATGACAAGATCATAAAACCAATAAAAGTGTTGTTCATCTTTATTGATGTGCTATTAGTGTGTCCACATTTGTAAAATCACATCTTCATTCTATTGAATATTTAAAATGAATGAACAATGAAAGACTTCCTAAAAGGATAATTTATAATGGACTTGTGTATGATTTCATGGGAGCGGCAGACCTCATCTATGATATAGAATTATCTCAAATACATTCTAAAAAAAGTGCGATATCAATTATTTCTATTAGGTCGATATGGCAAAGAATAGAATATATTGAAGATCTACAATTTAGACATAGTGCTGAAATATTTCAGAAAGAAGTTTTCTGCTGAAGAAATTAAAAGGCAGCATCATAAAATATTAAATAAACAAAAATACATCAGCAACTTCCATATGATCCATATCTAAACATATTTGTGGTTTCACAAATTGGTTTGTATATTCATCACATCACGAAATTCTTTTCTAAAGCAGTTGTTTTTCCCTAACATTAGAGAGCTATAATTAGATATGGTGTTGAAGTAAAGAAAAGATTTTTTCCTGAAGAAATTAAGAGACAGCATTGTAAAATATCATTTAAACAGAAAAATGAATCAGCATGTCTATATTTAGATATATTTGTGGCTCACAGATTGGTTCATATTGAGTTTACTGAATTAATATAAATCCAAGTGCATTTTCCAGTCATGGGGAAAAAATTATTTATTTTGTCAACTGTGAAAAATCTGTTGGATATATCTATGTGATTTAATAATCATGGACTTGTGTGAATATGATTGTACTATTTATTTATTAATGAAACAAATATACAATTGAATATTTACACTATGTATATGTGTTATATACCTTCACCTGATATTGTTGGCTTGGCATAGTGTTCATTGCTGTGCAACTATAAAAGGAAATGACTTCAGATGCCCTCATAAGTTTATCTACCAATTCCAGCTGTACCATGACAACCTGCTTCATGAGTTGGTATGATGATACTTTTAGTTGTAATATGGCAGCTGCCTCATGTCTGATTTAGTTCTAGCAGCATCCGATCCTGAACTTGGACTTACCTCATTATGTTAACCATATAATGGATGTGTATACCACTGTTCAGGTTTGACAGTTGTTGACTGGTTTATATCTAATAGCTTTCAGTTCTAACATGTAATTTGCCTCACTGTTCAGTCATATAGCAGACAAGGTGTAAATTGCCATTAAGCTTTGACAGTCGTTGTCTTACCTTACTTCCAAATGGATTGACTATTTATGGTCATACCATCCATGATGAGAGCAATCGGATTCAGTGAGCATCATCGCCTATTGACCCATTCTTGCCATTGGGCGTGTGTTATCTATTTATATATACATTGGTCCGTGGCGATGAATACTCAATCGCATCAAGATAAGATGAAATCTGGAATAGTCCATTATTTGAAGCTAAGGTGAAATATAACAGTTTGTATATTCATCGCATCACAAAATTCATTTCCAGAGCAGTTTTTCCCCTCCTCTGAGATTTGGAATCCTTACGCTCGTTTATTTTTTGTTATAGGAAAGATATCTCAAATAGTGTAAAAATAGCAAGCGCAGAATATCGTTTGTTAACATATATCTTTCTTTCACCCCAGATGTTTGTTAAACTTCAAAAATAATGGTATAATCCTTTTATTAAATAATAAAAAAAAGTTCTCTATGATATGGTTTTTGACTGAAGAGTTTAAAGAGTTGAAATCACTCATTTGTAAAGGATAATATCAAAATTATATGAGAATAAAACTTCTTTTGATTTCCTGCTGAGATAAATTTTTAGCCAAATCATTTCTGTGTAATAAGAAGTTTTAACAAAATAATAAAAAAAATCAAACAGGAAGTTGTAATTGTTCAAATTATCCACCCAAATATTAAAAGGATTTGAAGTCGGGTCAGAAAACCGGATTAAATGAACACAGCTATAAATCTTTTTAATACTTTTATTTTTTTCAACGATGTATATTATAAATTCGTAAATAGTAATAGCTTTTTTCTTTTAATAATTATGTAAAATATTTGAATTATTACTAAAAAAAATTTAAAAGCCACAATTTTTTTTAATACAAATTATGAAATTAGCATTTAAAATTTTTAATAAATATTGGTTTTGTATATTCATTTTTTTTTTCAATCTCAATTTTTTTAATGAATTTTAAAATATATTTATAAAATTTAATGAATATATTTAACAACTCCTTGACTGGAATATTTATACATTAATGCAAATTAAAAAAGAAATTAATTTGCATAAAATATTTATTAATTACTTACAAACTGCAAAGACATTTGTCTTATCATGTTTAATATATATTCTGTATGTAATATTAAAAGTACAAAAATAAGATCATCATCATCTCTTTTAACTATCATTATTTCAATTCAAAGTGAAAGTATCTGTTGAATACAGTTTTTCAGCTTCATAACTTAAAATCTTATTATAATTTGATATATAAATGTCAAGCCTTCTGCATTCATAACTTGGATGACTATCTTCTTCAGAAAAATAAATACATTAAAAGCACAATCATTTGGCTTCATTACTTGGGAATTCTTAAGAAATTTGAGTTCCAGAAATGCTAAAACTGGAATCAGAATCTGATACCCTAGAACTGGAATTAATCTAAGGATCTTATACTCCAGAATCTGATATTCTAGAACTAGAATAAACCCAAGGACATTATGCTCCAGAATTTGATGCTCTAAAACTGAAATCAATCCAAGGATCTTATACACCAGAATCTGACATTCTAGAACTGGAATCAATCAAGGACCTTATGAACCAGAATTTGACACTCTAGAACTGGAATCAACCCAAGGACCTTATACACCAGAATCTGACACTGTAAAACTAAAATCAATCCCAAGATTGTATGCTCTAGAATCTGCCAGTCTAGAATTCAAATCAATCCAAGGACATTACACTCCAGAATCTGACATTCTAGAACTGGAATCAATCTGAGGACCTTATGCTCCAGAACCGGACACTCTAGAACTGAAATCAATCCAAGGACTTTACATCCCAGAATCTGACACTAAAACAGGAATCAATCCAAGAACCTTATGTTTCAGAATCTGATACTCTAGAATTGGAATCAATTCAAATACCTTATGCTCTAGAATCTGATAGTCTAGAACTGGAATCAATCCAAGGATCTTACACTTCACAATCTGACATTCTAGAACTGGAATAAATCTGAGGACCTTGTGCTCCAGAATCTGATACTCTACCACTATACTAAATCACACTGGACAATAAATACATAAAGAGTTATTAGCAATTACTTATTAGGCTATTGAAGTCCATATCATTCCTAGTCCAGATGTAAACTTGTGTGTCATTTGTCTTTTTCAGATATCTTTAAGTTTCAAGAATGTGTTATAAAGTGAGGTGTTTTCAATCTTAAAAAAATTTAAAATTTTGATTGCCATTTATTGCTATATCTTCTAGCAAATGGTCAGTGCAACTCCTTATAATTCTTTCAATAATACTTATTTATATCCTAATAATGTATTTTGCTGACAATCTTTCCTTGTCAATCCCATCATGCATCTCACATTACTTTGTTCTATGGTCTATTGTCCTACTAAGAATCTAAGTCTCAGATTTATAAGTAATAAGTAGATAGTGGTAAAACACATATATTAAAATGCTTCATTTTCAAATACATGGACATATTTCCTTTTAATATGAAGATTGATCATGATGAATTGGAAGAAATTAAAATCACAAATATCATGGTCAGATTATTAATATGGATGGAAAAATAAAGGGGAAATTAATCATAGAATTAAACTTGGATGGAGGCTTTTGGTTGAAATAACTTGATATTAAAAAAAAAAAAACATATGCCTATGTGCTTGAAAAGGAAAGTTTTAAAGAAATATGTTTTATCAGTTCTTATTTATGGTTCTGAGATTTGGACACTTAACAGAAAAGCAATACATAGACTTAAGACTACCCAAAAAAGTATGGTGATGATATGTGTTAGGAGTAACAAGAAATGATCAAAAATATATATGTGGGTAAGAGAATAAACAGGTATTACTGACATCATTAAAAAAATTAAAAGATTGAAAATGGAGATATTGCTAAAAGAAATGATAATAGACGAGCAGTTGAAATCTTAAATTGAATCCCAAAAGATTGTAAAAGACCTAGAAAGAGACCGTATGTGAGATGGATGGATGAAATAAAAAAGTTTGCTAGAGTGATGTAATGAAGTGAGGTTAAAGATTGGAAAAATTAGATTAAACCTGGAAAGACAATAATAAATTGGTAATGGTTGAAAATGATGATGATAATATTAAGTGATTTCTACCAAAGGCATTTCAGGAAAGTTTATTCTTATAATTAATTTTATATACTATTTTTTCATTTGTGTTAATAATAATCTGACCAAATTATTTATAGTTGTTTATTTCTTCTAATGTATTATTAACAATCTTTCTTTATTTTATGAAAGCCATTCATTAAACATAATTTTATTCTTTTTTTAGTATTTATCTTTAGTCTAGTTTCCTCCATTCACCTGATAGCTCTTGTAACACTCTACAATTAAAAGCATTATTTGTAAAATCAACTACATCAACAAAGTCTAAAATCTTAAGGATTCTCAATTTTTTTTTATTCTTTTAGCTTTCTATTTCTACATATCCTTACCAATGTTGATCATCACAATTTGATCATTAGCTTAATCACTGATTGTTGAAAATTAAAAAAATGATTATAGAATCGAATGCCAATAATATATATAAGGTTTACATGTAATAAAATATTAATTATAAGAAGCGGCCATTTTCTTACTTTAAAAAGTTAATTGAATTATAAACTAGAGAGCAGTTCAATTGTTTACAATAACAGTGTTTGGAATTTATTGTTTTGATTGTTACATATATTAGGCATTGTAATTATCATTACACATTTAAAGCCTGATTATTTATTTGCAGAATTTTTAAAATGAATAGAAATATTTCTGCTCTATAAACTTAAATACCAGTTGCCAATTTGTATTACATGCTTCATCTGATTTAACATTCATTCCTCTGGCTGTTTCTATATAAAACTTGGATTCACAGTAAAAAGCAGCCATTTTCTTACTATAGTTAGAATTATGGTAGGTAGAGAGCAGTTCAATTGTTTATACTGATAATACTTGGAGTTCATAGTTTCACCTTTTACATTATAATTACACATTTAAAGTTTGATCATTTATTTGCAGGTTTTAAAATTAGTCGAAAATAGCTCAGCTCTATAAATTTAAATATCAATCGATTCAAATCAATTTGTTTTAAATATTTTAACTAAATTTATCATTCAGTTCTCTGTTTTTGTGATTCAAAAAAGTTTTTCATATAAACTCTTAGATTCGCAGTAAGAAGTGACCATTTTCCTACTGTAACAAGTTGATAGAAATTATGGTCATTAGAGGCCAGTTCAAGTATTTATACTGAAAGGATATAAATCATGGAGTTGTGGAAGAGTAAATATAAACAATGTGATTATACAAAAAATGAGTTATTGTTTTTTTATGCCAGTTTAGGAAAAGATAAGTAGGATTTAGATATAAAGGCCATGGAGTTGACAAAGATTATGTTGTGGAAATGGTGTGGAGCAGGATAGAGAAGAATATGGGGAAACAGGGTGGGGAGTGGAAAGGGAAGATAAAGTGGCTAACATATTTCTCTGGGCATAGTGGCATTTCTGATAAGGAGAAGTTACAATGCATCATATCACATTGCAGTGCTTGGAGTCGCTTCAAGTGTGACTAATATGAAAATATTGAATGAAGCTGAGAAAATAATTGAATAATAGTCCATTTAATTTTCTAGCAGAATTTTAATAATGTTATACATTTAATTTCATATGAAGGACTCACTAAAGTTTTATTTAGTTAAATGGTAAACTGCAAGTGATAATGGAATGGTTTGAAGTTTCTATTAAAATGAGTATGTGTTGTATAAAAGTGTATTGCATGCACACATAAAGTTGGTTAAAATATGTAAATGAGTAAATAACTGATCATTCATATTAATGCACAGAGAAAAAACACAGACATTTTACAATACTTTACTTGGAAATAGGGATCTTATCAAGCTATTCTGGAAATAATATCACCCCCCCTCCACCACTATCACCACACACATATTTAAACTAAAAATACATGAATGTGTATAATGATCATGTATATATATATATAGTAATTAGATTTATTAAGTACAGTTCCTGGCATACTATTTGTAAGAAATATTTTGAATCAAATATTAAAAGCCATCATGAAGATACATAGGAGTGGTCTAGATGATAACTTCCAGGGTCATCTGATGAGACTTCTAGTCTGAGATGAAATACAATACAGTGGCAAAATGGTTGTTTTTTTCTGGGCATTGACTTGAGTGAGTGACTGTTTATTTACTTATATGCTTGCTTGTATTTTAATAAACCAACGTTATTATATATATTTTAGCATGTTTCAATATATGACTTAGATACATTTATATCTGAGTGTGTGTTTTATAATTAAATACTGATTAGTGAATATTTGATAAATACCTTTTATTGATATAATGTTTTTAATGATTTGTGCAGTGTATTGGCTAAATAAACACACACAGAGATTACTCAAACATATGCAATTATGAGTGTAAAGTAAACAAATAAAAGACAATAAATAAATCAAGTGGATACTGAGTTTATTAGCTCAGTACTTTCGAAGGAATACCTTCATTATCAAAGCTGTGTGCTAAATGAATTGTGAAGTAAGATTGTTGCTATGAAATGCAAAGTGTATGAAAATTATGTTGTTTTTGGATATTGCATAACACGTGTCTTTTTGGTTCATCAAATTACAGTCCAAGTTAATAAAATAAGCTTCTTTGATCTTTCTCTTTAAGTCGTGGCACTCCCTGTATGACTCGAGGATTGTCCGGAATACAGAGGTGGCCTGTGGGTGTGCAATGCTGCAAGAAGATCAAGGTGTGCATTGGGTCTATTTGTGCTTTATTATAAACATATGTGTGCTATGAGGGCCTTGTGTGTAAAGTTGTGTTCATTTAAAGCAGAAACTTTTTTTAATGCTAATGTTGAATTTTTATTATTATATACTCTTTATTTAACATATAATATTTTTTGTCTAGCCGTGAAATCTTGTAAGTCAATTTTCACTCGCTCCTCAATTTCTGATCTAGCTGAAATTTTACATATATTTGCATTTCTGATGACAATATTTATCAAAAAACAAATTAGTTAACTAAATTTATGCAAGATTCGTATTCTTTAGGATACTGCCATCAAGTACTATTAAATTGCATCTAAAAAGACTTTATTTGCAATTTCTGGAATTATATAAAATTGAAAACTAGAAAAATATGAAAAAATTTAAAGAAGAATTTTAATTCACATAAATGAACTAAAAAGTAAAAAAATTTTTTTTCAGCATTCACAAATAAAAGCTAGGGCTCAGCCATTTCTAAAATTCAAAGGCAAGAGGTTTGGATAAATGGGCAACAAAGATGGTAATGAATTTAGGACATAGGGTAAAATTAAACCTATTATCATGTTTTAGTAAGATGGCACAGAAGAGAGATTTTCTGGATAGTTGGAGCAATACAAGAGTAAGGCTACTATTTAAAGGAAAGGGTAAGGATCATAGAAAGCTAAGAAATTATAGACTGATAGTGGTAACATCAATGTTATATAAAGTGTTCATATATATGGTGACTGGAATGAAGAAAATAATATAGTGGGAGAAATGCGAGGAGGTTTTCGATCTAATAGGTGTATAGGAGATAGTTGATTTCTAGTTACACAACTTATAGAAAGGAGTAGAAATACAGGTAGGCAATTATATATGGTTTTGATAGATATAGAGAAGGTATATGATAGAGTAAATAGAAATAGATTATGAATATGTTTAGTAAATTTAGGAGTGGATGGAGCTTTAGTGGATATTATTAAGAGATCAATTAGGGAATCTAGAATCAGTTAAAGTTAGAAATGGGGTGGGACGAAGACAAGGATGTCCTATGTCACCTATTTTGTTTTTGTTGTATTTGAGAGAAATGGAGGGAGCAATAGAAAGATTAAGAAGAAGGATAGAGATACCATTAATAAGTGACAAGGGTGTATATATATTAACGGTCTTTTATTTGCAGATGATGTTTTCTTCTACACAGAAAGGAGATAAAATATGGAAGTTATGGTGAGGACATACTCAAGCGTAGGTGAAGAGATGTGGATTAAATTTAGTGAAGAAAATCAAAAGTAATGATGATTAACACTGTGGAAAGTAAAGACAAGAATTTTTATAAAGGGATATAAAGTTAAATGTGGTGAATGGCTATAACTATTTGGGAATTGTTTTAAATAATCAGAAAAATTGTTTGGATGAATAGGAGAAAACATTAATTAATGAAGCAAAGAAAAGAAAGGAACTTATAAAGAAATCAACACTGTTTTCATATAATAAATATGATGTAGCTAGAATTGTATGGAAGGGAATGGCAGTAGCAGAGTTAACATATGGTAATGATGCATTGTGTTAGTAAAGGAGTGTTAGATTACTTAGACAAAGTACAAAGAGAAGTAGGAAGACATGCATTAGATGCAGATGTGTGGATGGCAAAGGAGGCAATTCAAGGAGAAATGGGATTGTCAAATTTTTATATGGGAGATACGAAAACAAAATGAAAATGTTTGGTAGATTGCAGTTTATGGATAATAAGAGAATAGCAAAAATAGCATTTAATTGAGTTATGAGTAAAGAGCAGGCAACAAGATGGATGGAAAAGGTAGTATGGTATGCACAAGATTTGGATAAAGAATTTATGTCAGTATACTTATACAAAATGTGAGATGATTGTGTTAGAAGAATTGTTGAATGTGATAGTAGTAAGGAATGGAAAATAAAAATAGATGCATTAACAGGAGAGATGAAGAACTAGTATGGAGAGTAAAGAGTTTAAATATATATAGAACTAAATGGAATATTGGGTGCAAGTTAATTTATGGCAATAGCAAGAAAAGTAGTTTACTGTTTAAGGCTTAAACAGGATCTTTAGCAACAAAGGAATATACACATAAGTAGAAAAATGTGAGTGATTTAGTCTGCAATTTGTGTAAGGAATGCTCTGTTAATTGAATGTAATCATCTAAGGGTACAAATAATGAATTTGTGGAAGAATAAATATAAACAAAGTGAGAATATAGAAAGTGGGTTGTTGGTTTTTATGCTGGATTTGGGAAAAGATAAGAGGGACTTAGATATAAAGGCAATAGAATTGACAAAGATTATGTTGTGGAAATGGGATGGAGCTTGATAGAGAATAATATGGGGAAAACTTTGGGTGGGGAATGGAAAGGAAAGCAAAATGGCTAACAGGTTTTTCTGGACATAGTGGCTGAGAGATTCCTGACTTTGTATAAGGAGGTCATAGTGCATCACATCACATAATCAATACTTTCTTCTATCAATGTCAATCTATTCAAAGTAGGCATCAGTTGCAAGGTTATTTAAATAGTTTTTTTTTGGATAATCTGACTTCTAAAATAATTGTCCATGCTTTTATTCGTGAAAGTAAAAGAAAATCTTTTTTTTTTTTTTTTTTATGGATGAATATATTTTTTTACTTTATATATGAATAAAAGATTTTTTTAAATTTTTTAAAAAATTATTTTTAAAATAAACTACATTCTTTTTTCAAATTTTTTTAATAAATTATTTTTTTAGAAAAACAAGTTACTAATTTGTTTGATGAAATTTGAAAAACAAGAGTGCTAATTAAGAATCATATTTCATTTATTGCAATTAGTTATAAAAAAACAACAATGAATATCCATTGAGAATACGGTACCATTTTGTTGGGAGTTTTGCTTCACTATGCAGTTGCGAAATTAAAAATAAGTCCAGTTGTCTTGTGTGGAATACAATGTTGATTTGTTAAATACTAAGCACTGGTAAAAAGCATGTGAGAAAAAAGCAGTAGAAGAGATAGAAAAGAAAAGAGTGGAAGAAGGAAAAAATAAAAAGAGAAAGAGAAATGGGAGAAGGAAAAGAAGAAAAAGATAGCGGAGGGAGGAATAGATAAAAGATGAAGAAATAATGAAATAGGAGGAAAGAGAAGAGACAGAAAAACAGAAGTAGGATATAAAGAAAAGAGATGAGAGGTAAGAGAAAAAGTGGAGAGACAAGAAAAAAGAGAAAATAGGAGAGACAGAGAAAGAGCGAGGAAGGGAAACAGGAAAAACAGAGAAAGTGAGAGGGAGAAGGCAAAGAAGAAACAGACAGAAAATTAAAAGGAAAAAAGTCAGAAAAAAGGGTAAGAGGAATGTCAAAGATAAAGAAAGAAAAAAGGGAGAGGAAATAAGAGAGAGATTAATATTCAGTTTAATGAGATTGAAGTCAAATTGCACAGATATTTATGAAATCTTTTGAACTTGCAATATTTACAAAAGACTCAAATTTCTTGTGACTGGCACATAATAAGTTTAGACAACATCCTCTAGTGTTAAAAAAATACTCAGAGTGCAGAGTCATAGGTTAAACCTTTAAGTATTTACATATACTCACTCATGCTTAATAAAAATATATAATTATAATGTTTTTAGAAATGTAAAAAAATAGTTTGAGCTTCTGGAAAAGCAATAAAAATTGTGTAGAAAGTCTATATTTTTTATTAAGACTAAAAAGGCAAAACCATCAGATGTTTTTACTAGAAAAACAAAGCAAAACAGTGGAAGAAGACATATTCAAAGAAAAATAACAGATCTGTCACCAGAATGGCATTATTGTTCAAGAATTCATAAGAAATCCAAGTGCCCGCACTGGAATCAGTTTGAGGATTTTATGCTCCAAAGTATAAAAATCTATCACTGCACTAAACCCCCTAGGGCTGTGATATATGTAACAGCTTTTTTACATTTTCTGTGAAACAATTTTTCCCTGATATCTGAAGAAGAAATATGCAAAAGAACAGTAAGCCCCGAAAAGGAGAAGACTTGAGCCTGCCAGGAATATTTCTCATGGTAATATTTATTTGAGTATCCAGAAGATATAAATAGTGAAATTTAATTAGTCTATAATTATAATGAAAGAGTAAATAAAAAATAACTCGGATCTACTCATTACTACTATGGAATCATAGAAATCTGGAAATATAACTTTACTACTTTGAAATAAAAAATACAAAATAATTTTTTTTCAATAATTAAAGTGAGTATGTTTTTCTTTTAAATACTTATAAATCTATTGTCATATTTTTAAAATCAAAAATTAAATAGAGTAACTTATTTATTTTTTTCTTTTTGCATAGGCTACTATGGTTTTTCATTAAAGTATATGATGATGCCATCATCCTTTGGCTTTAAACCACTCCTGTGGCTACTTTTAGCACTATTTTTCCAGTTTTGCTTTTATTTGATGGTAAAAAAGAAACTAAAATAATATTGATTTATTAATTTAAAAAAATCTCAAGTTGTCAGCACTGTGCAAAAACATTTTTCAAAAAAGTCAACAGATAGCAAGATTGCCTCCAATGATTCTAATTGATAGTTTCTAATTTCTCTGCAAAAGAGTGCTAGTGAGAGTTTTTGAGTATATTGACACAACAGTTTAGCTGCTTTCCTGTGCCAATGTTTTTACTCTGTGCTGAAAGATAAGTTGAACTTGTTTACTAATCATCTGAGATTATTGATACAAAAATTGTTTATTTGTTGTATAAAAGTGAGAGAAAATTGTGATTATGAGAAATAGATATAATTGAATTTGGAAAGATTAGGAATTGTTAACATTTAGAAAATGTTTGTTCACCATTTTAAATATAGAAGTTAAAAAAATATTTTGTTGAATGTGTGTTAATGTAAGGATATTTTATAACTAAGTTGTATGTAATATTAGTTAATTTTTTTAGTAAGTTTGCTACTAAAAAATTTGTTTTTATTAATTTAAGAAAGGGAGTGATTTATTTGAGGGGAAAGATAACATTTTGGAGGCCTATGGTCAGAAAACTTGTGGCTATCAATCGATCGTTATTGAACGTAAAGTTTTTATTCTTCTGTGAAAAGGGATTTGAAGAGTAGGATAGGAAATATAAAATCAAATATAAAGGTGACTTGGAAAATAAGGAATATAGATTGCATTTGTATTCCATAATGCATATATAATGGTCAGAAAGAAACTAGGCACTTCATTGAAATTTTTTGTTCTTTTTAAAATTACATGAAAACTACAAGCAATGATGTCAACAGAAATCACAGCATTCATTGCATTTTTCAATTTTGCTTCTAATGATATCCATTACATTAAAATCTGAAAAAAAAAATTGGATTTTTTATGAATATTTTTATGGATAGGTTCATTTAATTTTTTTATCTTTTCCTCAATTTATTAATTTTCATGGAGAAGATAAAGGCAGAAATTTTTAAACAGCCAAAGAGTGTACTATAACAGATTAAAAATATGGCAATAATTAACATTTTCAGAACTTCAAAATGTAATCAGAATATTGGGTTGTAAGTATTAAAATTTTTTATTTTTTAATTATTTGAATATAATAATATAAATCATGCTATCACATGACGTAAAGCTGTAACAACAAATAGAAAAATAAATTAAATGACTAAGTGCTTTCAAGAAGATGTACTTCTCATAATCATAGCCCTAAATAAAATAAAATTAATGACTCATTCTTTGAAATCATTATATAACTACAATATGCAAATTCTATGCAAATGAATCCTTATGACCATCTTTTTGATATAGCAAAACATGCTTCTTTACGATTAATGGTGAAGGAGTCCTCTGCAATAAAGTAAGCCTCATTTACCCTTCACTTAATATCATGCCTCTCAATACAAACTAATTTTGCAGATGTGGGTTCGAACACATGTCCTGATTCTTTTTGATGTTGAGCAAAAATTAAAGTCCATTCTGGATTAGTATGTGACTTATTATATCTATACATATGTTGTGACATCCTAGTAGCTATGCTGGCTCTTGTCTTACCATAGAATGAAGCTTTGCATTTATTAGGAGGGCATGGCCACTCTGTACACGACCTGTGGGATCTGATCAGAAGCTATAGTGTCTTTAGTGTTGTTAATAAGCCT
This sequence comes from Epiperipatus broadwayi, assembly GCA_028023455.1. NCBI lineage: Eukaryota > Metazoa > Onychophora > Udeonychophora > Euonychophora > Peripatidae > Epiperipatus > Epiperipatus broadwayi. The sequence continues at coordinate 5,043,239 of JAQFVV010006284.1, read as the reverse complement.
ATTAGTTGATATAGGTGTATGAAAACTCAAACAAAATTCTGTAGAGAGAATCCTATAGAATGTTTTATGCAAAGAATGCACGTAGGGCAACAATAGCCAAGGCTTGTTGTCTTCAACCTCTGTGTTTTCCAATATTATTAATAAACTGCCTAATCTTGCTGTAAACTATGCTGTGCCTGTATCCTGATTTGATTAAGTTGTTAGTATAATTAATCATGTTAGACCTTGTCTGCCTCAAATTTTCACAAATGGTAATTTCTAAAAAGAAATGATGTCAACCCAGCAAATTTGTGAGTCCTAGGTGTGTATGAATCAGCGTGAATCTGTCCACAAACTTCTGGTGGTTTCATGACCATTGTATAGTTAAGCATACTTCCTTCTCTGTGTACATTGACATCTAAATATTTTACCTCCTGCTTTATATCTTCCCAAGTAATATTCAAATTTAATGTGCTCGCTTGTATATGAGCTTTGATTTGCTCAACAATATTTACTGGAGCAGCAACGAACAAGTCATCCACATACCTTGTATATATCACATTATTATCTACTATGTTGTATTTAGATAATACTTGTTTTTCATAAAAATTCAAATAGATGCTAGCCATGATGCCGCTCATGGGCAACCCCACAGGCCATCCATAATTCATGTGGTACCAATTATCTTCAAACTTTGCCATTATATTTGCATCTAACCATCTCAAAAATTCTGTGATGAAACAAATGCGAGCCTGAGCCACATTTTTACTTACTTGTTGTATAATATCTATCAACATCTTTCTATTAATAGACCTGTATAACTGAAATGTCTAATGCAGCAATTTTAAACTCAGGCCTTATTAGCATGTTCTTGATTCACTCTACAAAATCGAAAGAAGATTTAATAGTATACTCGTCAAATCCCAATTCATCATTCAGCCAATGATTTATCTTCTTAGCTGTCTCAAAATAATGCATGCCTCCAAAGTCGAGCATCAACCTCAGAGGTGTGTCAGGCTTGTATAACTTGGCATTAGCAAACATTTGAGGAGGCATGGAAGAAGATGGATACATTTGATAATACTTGGCTTTAGAAAAAGCTTTATTGCAATGTATTCGAAGTATTGATGTTATAAACTCTTTATTAAGTTTGTTATTAAAGTTTGCTGTATGTATAAATTTCAATTTATCAATTTGTATTTTCATCTTATTAACATAATCATTTTTATTCATTATGACAAATCTATTCCCCTTGTCTTCTCTCATGCATGTAATTGAACTATGTTCAAAAATTTTTTTGATGTCGCTAATTTTTCTACTCCATGTATCTGCTGCTGTGTAAAGCAGCTTGCATATGATTGCTCTAGCAATTTGGAAAACATAGTTATCCCTATGCCCGTCATTAACTAGTCCTGCCTTTATGTCCGCCATCACCTCCATCCTCAGTTGTCTCCACCTGCCACCAACATATTTGGGACCCAGCTCCAATACTTCTTTAACTACCACAGGCAACATTATATTAGTCATATTAACAAAGCCCTCTCTTTTGGGTGTATTAATATTCACACCTTGTTTTTTTGCTAGAATCGCAAACTTCCGTTCAAATTTATGACTCAATGTACTCGCTAAATTGTTGCACTTCTTCATCACCTGTGGAGGAATTGCCAAATTTCCCAATATTCTCTGCAACCGCTTTTTTTCTTTCTTGAGTGCCTTATGCATATGCACACACACATCACTCTTTTATAATTATATTAGGTAGATTTTAGGTAAATGCATTTCCCTAATCATGATTTTCATGAAGTAGTATTCTTACCAGTCTGCATAAGTACATCCCTGTTAGTGGAGTCAAAGGTGAATTCTCTCCAGATGAACTGAACCAAATTGCATTTAGATATAATAAATGAGTGTTGAGTTGGTCTATTGAAGATGAGTGCAATCTTAGATTGTGTGCTTCATCGTGTCATCTCCAGCATCGTACCTGAAGATCCTAGGTCTGGCCATAGTTAGAAGTGACCCTCTCTTCCAATTCCATCTTCAGGACCATTACAATATATATATTAAAGGAGGTTGCCTTGACAATAACAGAATGAGATTGTTAACCGTTATTGATATCAGTATTATTTAAGTGTTGACTGCTTTCATGTATTTACATTATTTATTAACTAGCCTTGAATGTTATTAGCTTTATTATGTGAATAATATATAGTTGGAGTGCAGTTTGAATGTATAATTGACTATTTGTTGGTCTGCATTCAGGACAGGTTATATTTACCTGTTTAAGGAGGCGTATTTAAACTTCTTTGGATTAATAATTTTTAATTAATAATTTCACTCTTTGTAATTTAAGTTGCAATCTTTAGTGTCTATATAAATATATTTGACCATATATAAAGGTGGATTTTTAAAGGAGGTTGCCTTGGCAACAGATTGAGATTGTTATTGACATTGAGTAAGGTTGACTGTTTTCATGTATTTATATATGTCAGTCTATCATTCTACAAGATAGAGTAATTTAATTTTAAGTATTATTATACAATTTTATTAGATTGCTTTCATTTAATACTTTCATATTTCTTTTAAACGTAAAAAAGAAAAAAAAATGAATAAATTATTTTATTTCTTTGATTTTAAAAATATTGTGTATTAAAAAAGATACATACTTCCGTTAATTAAGGTTTAATTTTGAGACATGTTTTTAAGTTGTGTATATACAACATACCAAAAAAAATATTCTCAGCTTATATTTAAAGTGTATATGACACTAATAATATGAAATACCAAAAATGGCTGTTGAAATTGTTTGGTACTTCCATTTGTTGCTTTATTGATTACAGTTGGTTCTGGTGTAGAATGGTGTGAATTAGTTTACTGCTGCCAAATATATGTATAGAATATGGCAGTTTTTTTTTTTAATTCTAAAGGCAGGATAGGATAATAGAATTCTATCTCTACATAATTTGTAGTCCAGGCCCAACTGTGTCACTTCTGCTCAAATTTTTTATGAACTCTTGAGCAAATAAACCATTGGATAAATAAATAATCGATTGCTTTTATTGTGCAAGCATCTATAATAAGTCCGGGCCCGGAAATGCCAGCATTGGGTTCGTCCCGACTAACGTACACTTCAATCTGACACTCTACCATTACGGTAGACCACGCAGACAATCATTGAATTATTCAATAGAATACTATAATCAAGCAATACTTTTTATCCTTAATAATTTTAATACGCATATTTATGTGAATAATTTTATATTCATAGTGTTATATAAATTATTTATAAAAATGTAAAATAATATAAATTATATGAGACAAATTAGAATATGCGTTATTAATTTTTTGAAAAGATTATTTAAAAGCAATATCAGTTTAATTCATTATTTAAATTACAATTAATAATTTTTTTTCTTTTCAATTTATAATTTAAAATTTAATTAAAAGTTTGTAACCGTACGATTAAAAAAAAAAAATTCCTTCCAACATTTTATAAAAATGGCGGAGAAGTTACTTAATATGACAGGAATTCTTTTTTTTTTTTTAAGTTTGATGTCAAAAGATTCCATAATTAACTGCTGTACTACAGTGGAACAAGTTTGTTTTTGGTGAAGAAACATGATTCCAGCTAGCTTCTACAATTTACCATATCTTTTGTTCTTACGAATATATTTTAAATGTATTTTTATTATTAGTAACAATTTTGGTAATACGATTTAAAAAAAATTGAAACTCTATATATGTTTATGATGCCACACAATTAGAAAGTTCAACATCTTTGACTAATAATTAAGATTTTTACTTTTTTAATAGCTAGCTTTTAATCTGCCCGATCTTCTATTACTCTCATCAGTTTTATACAAAATTTTTACTAAGATAATTACAAATCTACGGCGAACTTTGAGTTTTAACCAACCGAAAGAACAAGCTGGATTTAAAAGTAGTACAGTGAAACATATCCAAGTACTGAGAGAAGTTATAGAAAGAACCAAAGAATATGAGTTGCCATTATGCTTTAGATTTGTAGATTATGAAAAGTCATTTGACTCTATAAGCTTTTTTTTTTTTCAGAATGACTCTATAAGCTTTTCTTCAGTGATTCGAGTATTGAATCACCAAGTTATAGATCCCAAGATATTGTCCTTTTCTGAAGAATATTTTTTATAAAAATGCAAAAGCAACAATTAGATTACATAATGATATTAATAAGATTAACATTGAGTCGAGTGTAAGACAGGGTAACTTCATATCTCCAAAACATTTTATAGCAGGGCTGCAAGCAGTATTTTGTAGGTTAAAATGGAAAGCTAAAAGAGTAACAGTAAATGGAGATTCTTTTAAATCATTTAGATTTTGCAGGTGATGTAGTTATTTTTGCAAATAATGCTTTAGAGCTTCAGGAAATGTTGCAAGAATTATCAGATGAAAGTAGGAAAGTAGGACTAAAGATAAATCTTAAAAAGATTAAAGTACTAAGTACTGTTCAACAGATTTTTTTCAAAAAAAAAAGATTGATAATGATGAGTTATTACAAATATTACTACAGATGGAAACATAATGGATAAAATTAATCATAGAATTAAACTTGGTTGGAATGCTTTTGGTAGAAATAATTTAATAATAAAAAGAAATATATATATATATTTGAAAAGAATAGTGTTTAATAAATGTGTTATATCAGTTTTTACTTATGGACCTAAGACTTAGACACTTAACAGAAGAGCAATACAGAGACTTCAGACCTCCCAACAGAGTATGGAGAAATGCATATTAGGTACTTCAAGAATAGATTGAAAATGAAATATATGGTTGAGAGTAAAAAACAGGTGTTATTGTCATCATTGAAAAAATTAAGAGCTGAGTGGAGTTAGGCTGAACATATTGCTAGAAAAGATGATAATAGATGGATGATTGAAATCTTAAATTGGATTCTAAGAGATTATAAAAGACCTAGATAGAGACTACACGTGAGAGGGATGGATGAAATAAGGAAGATACTGGGGTGTGATGTGGAGAATAGAGGCTAGACATCAGAGAAGATGGATTGAAGTTGGAGAGACCTTCATCCTTCAGTGGACTGATAATGGTTGAAAATGATAGTGATGATGGTTTTTTATAATTGTAATATAATTTTTTAAAAAATTATTAAAATAAAAATTAAATCCAATAAGAAGTGATATCTTATTGCTTTTATACCAATCCTTGCCAAAAGATAAAGGTGCCAAGAAAGTTGACTTAGGTTGGAAATATTAATATGTCTACCACTTTGAACTGATAGCATGATAGTAAACAAAGAAGTAAATGATAGATGCTGAAAGAAAGGTACATTTGATCCAAAAGATCCTGTTGCACTGCTCCCAGATCCAAAATTTCATCATTGATAAAAGCTGTAAGTGAGATACTTATCTAGAGATATTAGATAAGACCATATAATACTAAATTGTCTATGCACTTTACTACTGTTACACAATGCTTTATTTACCACTCTTTTTTTACAGTTTATAGTTTTGATTGCCTCAGCAATCTTCTTCAGAACTTTATATCTCCTAGCACAATCTTCTTCAGAACTTTAGATCTCCTAGATGCTAGGAGATATCAAGTTCTGAAGAAGATAGCTGGGGCAATAGGAACTGTAAACTGTAGAAAAGGGTAGTAAATAAAGTATTGGCTAAGAGATATAAAGTTCTGAAGAAGATTTCTGGGGCAATCAAAACTGTAACTGTAAAAAGGGGTGGTAAATAAAGCATTGTGTAACAGTAGTAGTTGAGGCTAGGAGATATAAAGTTCTGAAGAAGATTGCTGGAGTAATCAAAACTGTAAACTGTAAAAAAAGGTGATGAATAAATCATTGTATAACAGTAGTAAAGTGCTTGGACAATTTAGTATTATATGATATACATTTGACATTGCAATAAGAAAGAGTAGTTATCATACTTCTTGAAGAAGATAATGGATAAGATAGCTCTGGATAAGGATTTATTAAGCACTACAATATAATGTCTATTGATTACTAAAATTTGTACTAGATGGTATTATCGTGGTGAGAAAAAAAATTGTTGCAAAACAAAAATTTGTTTCAAATTTCTATGTCTGATAAGATCATGCTGCAGTTAGAAATATTTAACTTTAGAATAGATGATTATACACACATATATATTAAAGATCAGTCTTTTCAAGCTATTGTGCATGCACTTTTTATGAGTGTTAATAATAAATGAATACTTTCATTCCCAACACAAGATATAGTATTTATGAAAGAATAAAATGAATCCACTTATTCTTTCCAACTCAAATGCTTATATATGGGCAAATCTTAAGTACTGGAAATGAAAGCGTGAGGATAGACCACTCACTTTAAATTACTGTTTACTTAAGATTTGCCCATATATAAGCATTTGGGTTGGAAAGAATAAGTGGATTCATTTTATTCTTTCATAAATACTATATCTTGTGTTGGGAATGAAAGTATTCATTTATTATTAACACTCGTAAAAAGCGCATGCATAATCGCTTGAAAAGGTTGATCTTTAATGTATTACAATTTATAAAACATAGCGCTATAAAATAAATGCTTATTTATACATATATAATATGTATCAAACTCATTTATTGGAAGCCTGATCAGTATTGCCTTCTCCATCATAGTTTCACCTGAAGAATAGGTGAAAAGGTTTTTGCCCTACAATGATGCATTTGTTTACTTATATATATATATATTCTTTGTCCCATGACAGGATGGGTTATCTAAGGAGTACTATGATCAAATGACATTTTAGCATCATTTGCTATTGCTTGCTACCTTAGCAGACTGGGGGTTTGGTATCTGAGGATAAAATATCTGAAAACGTTAGTGTTAAAGGTCTTTAAATTATATAATTTTTATATTACAAATCGTAATAAAAATATACATTAAAAAAAATCAATAAGGACTTGGATACAATGATTATGCTATTTGTCATCTACTTAAATTTACATTCCAATGATAAATATAAATGAACATAGATGCAAGCGGATTGTAAGTAGTCTAAACATAACCAGAAATAATTGCTGCCCAAAACTAAGGTTGAGTCTTAAAATCATGTATAACAAACACCCTTCATAAACATTTTGGACATGATTTAGGTTCAATTTTAAGTTTAATGAAAATATAAATTGCAGGAGCATGATTGGCATATTGTCAACAATTTACAGTTTCGTTATCGTTTTATATACATTGTTCTTCTATGAGAGTTAGAGAAAACCTTTTATTTGTAATGGGTTATTTATAAAATAAAAAAGAAGCTAGATTTTTATATTAAATAACTCTATGTAAATATTTGATTTTAATTTTTCGGTGTGGAATATACTTTAAAGCCTACCAGATGTACTGATCTATTTCATACTTTTAAATGAGCAATAGAAATTGATAAAAAGCAAAATATCCAGATTTATTCTTGAATTTACAGCTACAAGAATATATTATATGAATTTTTTCTACAGTACATGCTTTTTCATACATGCACTCCAATATGTAATATAGGGGTTTTGAACTCTGACTTTCGTATGACCCTCAGCTATCCACGCTATCTCATACTGCTGACATACTTGATCACACACATGTCAAAAAGATAAATAATCACCAATATACTTATTCATGCAGTCCAGATTATCATTTTCATACATATATACAATCAATGCTCAGCTTGTATAAGATAGCCAATCTTCATATTTTAATGGATAAGCTTCAATCCATTCCACACCACAACTATTCAGCCATCCATTTCATTGAAAATCTGTTAATGGAATGCTCAAAGCCCACATTGGTGCCAACCTTTGGCGCAGGTATAAAAAAGACTGTATTATATAAAAAAATCACATAATACAGTGCTGTAAGGTCTGCCCATCCCTCATATATTTATGTAAGTGGATTATGTCCTATACATGAGGGGTCAGATTGACTTATGGTCAACATGGGTAGGATGAGAAGGTTGGCACCAATGTGGGATTTGAGCATTCCATTATCAGATTTTCAATGAAATGGATGGTTGAAGAGTTGTGTAATGGAATGGAATGAAGCCTGTCATTAAAGTATGAAGATTGGCTATATTAATATAAGGTGAGCATTGATTGTATATATGTATGGAGATGATAATCTGGACCAACTGATGAGAGCTGGTTTAGCACAAAATACAGATATTGGTGATTATCTTTTTGACATGTGTATGATCAAGTGTGTCAGCAGTATGAGATAGCATGGATAGCTGAGGATCATATGAAAGAATATATTAAATATAATAAAAAAAAAATTTACAATAAAAATAATTTGTTTATCAAAACAATATTTATTTAATAAAAGTATATCATGTTCTAATTATTTATAGAGCACACAGGCAGTATCTATTTATAAAAAGAAAGGCTTTACCTGTTTTTGCAGGCACTTTAAATGTTTATAATAGCCAAACGATGTAGTTTGTTTTACTATAGAGGGAACTCTCAAACATTGACACAAGATAGGGACTTTATAAAGGTAAGAACAGTCATCTTTAACCTAAATTCACATTATAAACATTTAAAGTGCCTATGGAAAAGGTTAAAGCCTTTCTTTTTATAAAAACATATCAATGACATACATAATATACCCAGAAATTCAAAACCATAACAAATATCTATATGTAAGTCTGCAATTATTCTTGAATTTATGCATAATTTTATTTCATATATATTGTATATATAGGGTATTCATATGTCTCACTTTTCCTGGAATTGTCCTGATTTTATCTCTTATCCTGGTATCTTGACATTTTTTTTGGGACAGTTAATTGTCCCGGTTTTCTTAACCACTCATTTTATTTTTTAATTTAATTTTTATATTTAATTTATACATTTATTTTAAATTAATAGTTATTCATTTAATACTTTATAATTAATTTTTTGATTGGTTAATCAGTAATTTTCTCAAAAAGGAAGTGGATCCCCATTATTTTGATAGGTTAATAATAAATGATTTCAATTTGTGATTTTGTTTTGATAGATAAAATATATGTATGCACAAACAAGTGTCTTTGCTTTTATTTATATTATGAAATGAGTGTATTGTCAGAAATGTAAATGTATTTATATGTTTTGTGATTTTTAAATTTCGTACTGAAATATACAGTAATTTGCAATGAAGTTTTTTTTTGGGGGATTGTGTGTCCTGGTTAGGCCTTGTAGAAATATGGACATGCTATATATACATGGTTTATTTTTCTTTTTATTTAATGCATATTTTTTATTGCAAAATGTATTTTTACTTCATTTTATTTAATATATATAATTCTGTAACTGTGTTTTCCCGCACATGTAATGAAGCTATATAATTAATAATCCTAAATTAGCAGTCTGTGAGCGCTTTCGGAAAATATAAGACCCCATAATCATAGCTTCTTACTTTAATAATAAATTCAAAAACAAATGCCATTTATTTATGCAAACATTTTATTTGTCAATAATGTTCCTTTTTTTAAATTAAATAATTGATATTGTTTAGATAAATTAATTATTTTTATTGCAAAATATTATTTTCTAGATTTTATTTAATGTATTCTTTGTAAATAAGTCAATTATTTTATATAGCGCGATGTTTTTTTTTATAAACAATAATATTTAAACAGCATTAAACTGTTGCACATGCGGTTGAAGTGTTATTATTCATTCATTTTATATTTAAAATCCAAAGCGCATGTGCAACAGTTTAATGCTGTTTAAATATTATTAATGTATTCTTGTAACTGGAAATTCAATAATAAATGCGGACATTTTAGTTTTGCTTTGCTCTATGGTAAATGCTATGTAATTCCATCAACACATTAGCACTAACTTTTCTGCTTTATTTAAAATATTAATTGTCCTTTCATGTATTAATTAAAGAAATAAAGAATTAAAATTAAATTCTTAATTATTTTTGAGTGAAATTAAATATTTTTATTTCTCTTAATTTGGCTCATGTTTCGCTAAATCACAGAATGAAAAAAACTCACGTATTTTATAAAATATAATTATAAAATTTTAAATGGAAAGTTTATTGTTTTAATTTTCTTGTATATTTTCAATCATTATTCATATATTGCAAGATGAAAATCTTATCAAGTTCAATCCAGTTTCTCTGATCTATAGCTTCTTTTCCCCACATTATTTCTAACAAACTTTTTTATCCATCATTCTCACTTGTAGCCTCTCTGGGATCCATTTAAGATTTCAATTGTTCATCTGTAATATCTTTTAGCAATATCTCCATCTAACTTCATTTCAATCCCTTAATTATTTTAATGATATTAATGATACCTGTTGCTTCTCACCTTTTTTTTTGTAGTTCATTTATTACTTCCAACATATATTTCATCATTCTTTATTGTGTGCTCCATATTGGTTAGAGTCATATGTTTTATAGAGATTAATTTTAAGAAGTAGTAAAGAATACCTACTAATTGCATTTTTATTGGTCAATAAAATATGTCAACCTACACAGCTATCAAATAGATCAATTTGATTTCAATAGCTGAAAAAGAAATGAGTATTGCTTTGTCAATCATCCCACAATAAGGTGCCCAGCAATGTGTCACTATCCCATCTTTGCCAGATTAATATAGACATAAGTCGACAATACATGTATATTTGAATTGAAAAATCAACGTTATTAAAATTTTATATGACTGAAGAGAAAACAATTGCTGCAAAAACTCATTTTAAAGAGTGGAAAATTAACGTTTGCACTTAAGTAACGAGCACAAGTGTTTATTTTCCTTTTAACATGATTTATTCTACCTCATCAATTTTAGACATATGCAGAGTCACTGCATGGATGTGAGGTGCCTTTGTGCAACATAAATTTTGGCACCCCTGGCCTCATGGACAGAGCTAGCTTGAGTGCGTTGCAATGGCACATGACCTCTCATTTATCAAAGTCCCAGTTATATATGATCTGTCTTTTGCAAAAATCAAAAAATAAAATATTTTATCATATGCTAAATGAAATTACATTTCCTTTTTTTTGCCAAAGCTTTTAATTTATAGGTCTTACAATGAATGCCATATCCAAAATAATATAAGTGTAGAAGCACTGATTATATGTTTCTGCAGATTTTTCAGTTATGTTTTAATGTGAAATCAGCTTTTCATTAGCATTTTTATATATTGAATCAAAATTTGCACCACCACCAACAATAATGATAATAGAGCACAAAAGAGTCTTTGGCCACATCTTCCAATCATCTTCATCTTAGATAATGTGTACAGAGCCTAATGACGTGAAACACAAAGTGAAGGAAACTTTTTTTATTGCAGATGATCCCAAAGCAATCAACCATAGAGATGCCTGCTTTACTATCTCTAAAAAGTGGGCCATTTAAACATTATTGAATAAATTTGCATACATTACTGTGTGGGAACATAGAAATCCAAAAAGTGCTTAGCTTATCAATTGTTATGTATAGTTTCATTAATTGTGTATAGAACACAAGGTGATTATTATTATTATTACTATTATTATTAACAAATTTGCAGTAAAAAATTGATAAAAATAAAATATATATTTTTTGTTGTTATAAATATTTTGTTTTCTCAAATAATGATTCAAAATCATATTTATAATAAATAAGTAATTATTTATACATTATGAGAACCAATTTGGGTAATAAATCTATTGTAGCTATTGTCATAGTAGTGCCAAAGTTACATTGTTATTATATTTTGGAAAATAACATGTGTGCTTATTTCTGCACATATATACTTACTAGTTGGAAATAAATAAATGAGAAAGGAAATATCCATGTGCAAAAAATAATTGTGTGAATTAAGATTTTATTTATTCTGTAAATATGCATATATATTCATTTTATTAATTTTCCCTTGGTTAGAAAACAGATTATTTTACAAATTTGTTGAGGAGACGATCCCAAAAACTTATAAACAAAGCAAAAAGATTTCACACGTTAATGAAGTCGATAAGAGATAAGCTCTCTCTCATTCTTGATTGAAGAAGTAGAAGGAAAAAAAATTAACTATTAAGTTAAACATTATGCAAGGAGTAGCAATTTTAATTTTAATTACTTTGATTTATTAAAATTTATGAAAATACTCATTGTATTTGGATATTTTTTAATATGGAGCACTAGACTGAAGTAAGACCATGGAGTTCTTAGCCTTAGTACATTGTCCGGTGTTTTCCCTGATCAACTATTAGAAGCTGCTAGGAAAGAAGAGAAACAGAATCTTGCAGATAAATTGCCAAGAAAGTTTTATTTTTGTTTCAAGCAAAATAAAAAACACTACATGTAACTATATTTAATAATGGAAATATATTCAAAGGAAGAAGAAAGATTTTTAAGACACAATGGTAAGATCATCTAAAGGGAAAAAATTTAATGTTTTATATATATATATTGAATATTGAAGATGAATAAGTAAAAGATTATAATAAACTATAAAAGAATATATAATCACAAACTGAAATTTGAGATTGTGACAGCATATTTTGTTCATGAATGAAACTATTTCAAGGAAAGTTGCATTGAAATAAATAATTTCTTTTTCATATACATATGTGAGAAGTTATAACAAACAGATAAAAAATTTGAATTTCTGTTCTGATATCCAACTTGAGAAGTATTCAAGAGTGAATCTACAAACAATGCTCTATTGATTTTTTTCTATTAATAAATTATTTTATTACTTATTAATTTATCTGATTGTTATTTTGTGCATATACTAAAGCCAGTATAGTTTATATCACTTTTCCATTTTCTAAAAATACATGAATAAATTATGTCTACTTAACACACTGTCATAATACCTTGTTTTATATAATGCATGCTAATAAATATACAACAGTAATGCCACACACATGACTCACAGAAAGAAAACTCCCCATAGCTCTGAGAACATGCTCCTCATGTGTAGTTTGGAATGTATGGTTATAGAAGCAGATGGTTGTCAATACCTGTGTTGTGGTGATTTATATATATCAAATCCAAATACTACTCATCAATTTTACCACTATATAATTGTTGATTATTTATTTAACAGATTACTCTAAAACTATCATTTGCTTCTCATTTTTGCTTATCTGAAGCACAAGTTGGCAGTTCTGAGCATAGTTACAGTTACAGTACATTTGCAAGTAAGATATTTTTTTAAATATCTAAATGTTTTTCATCTCATAAAGAAGACCCATCTCATCCATGAAATAAAAGTGCTTAATTAAAATAAAATGAATTCTATATAATTTTGTTTATAAAAACACACAATAGAATCTTAAAAAAATAAAATTATTTGCACGTTTATCTTTTTATTTACATAAAACTCTCCAGACTTTGGTGGTCACAATATGATAAATAACAACTCAGTTTTACTAGGTCAATTTTAGCCAATGTTTTAAGTAGTTCAAAAATAAAGTCTCTCATGCATAAATTATGCTTTTTATTAAAAAGTTAGCTTATCAATCTCAAATTTTTGTTTACTAATAGTCTAATTTTTTTCTATGCTTGTTATTTCAGCTTAACTTAGTCAAGTTACATAGCCAGGTACCTAAGGATTTTAAGGATTTATTTTAAAAAGAAATTTTACACTTACATTGTTTATTCAAGAAATTTGTAGAAGTCATTATACAACACTTTGGACTGTCTTTTGTTGATGATAGATTATAAATAAATTAAAAAACCCATCAAGCAATTGGTTTCACTAGAATAGATAAAATATTTTGTAGGCACTTTTAACACTTTAATTATTTGCTGATTCTAAATAACAAATATTTTACTAAATAACCTCACACACATGAGTAAGTTTATAACATGGAATTCATTTGAATAATAAATTAATACTTATATACATTTATCTATTATGAATTATAATATGTCTTATGGTTTAACCAAAGTAATAATAAAACCTGTATGATCTGGTCTGTAATTGTCTCTAGGTCACTTAGTGGCAAAATTCATCAAGAAAATCCTCTGTCCAAATCATATTCTTCTATATATATTTAATCTTTGGAAGTGACAGTTTAAATCACCAATGCTTAATAAAAACATGCTGTTTTTCTTATTTCTGCTTTTTGTTACACTTGTTCTCTTTTTCTTTAGTAGAAAATTATGTAACAGTATATAACAAATAGAAATCTTTAAATAATTTATTTTCTTAAAATACGTATATGTATACAACACTTTCTTAATTGAGTGGTTACAAGTGAAGTTATTACACTCAACAGGGGTCATTAAAAAAATAATACGACATTGAAAAAGATATTATTAAAAATAGGAAAGCATTCAATAAAATGTGTAAAAATATGTGGCATATTTAAAAAAACAAGTTAATATTGCTGTTTAAAATTATTTTCACAAAATAACAGCAGAATCAATCCCAGGATTCCACCATCCTTAGTCAGATACTCTACCACTATGCCAAACTGATTAATACAGATGAAATGTAAAAAATAGCATTAAAAAGTACAATTTCATCACATGTAGAATTACCATAATTATGAGGCAGTATTTTTTAAATGGGTTTTATTTTTAAATAAATCATTAATAGTAATGTATTCTTTTTTATATATAAATTATAATACTTAATTGGAAAATCTAAACATTTTCATTTGCATAAAAAATTTATTAATTATAGCTACTGAAAGTCATAGACCTGTTCATTTTTATGCAGTAGTAGCGTATATGTATAGTATATTTTGAGGCTCGAGCAATTGTCACAACATGTCTAAGTAAATATATATTGCGTTTATAGTTAACTAAAAAAGAATGAGTTTTTAACAATAAAGTGATTCAAAAATCTAAATATTTACCTATAGGTTTTATTAATTATTGTAACAAAATGGTGTCCAGCCTGTTCGGTTTAGTGAAAAGATAAGAATATATACGTAATATATTTCGAGTGCGAACCTCAAAATTTATAGCTCGAGAAATTGTCATAATTAGTTTCAATAAAGAAATATTTCATATTTAAATAAAAATATTTACACTCAGAATGAAGTGATTAAAAATGTAAACATTCTTATTTACATATAATTTTTTTAAAATTATCTTAGGCATCTTGGTGCCTCTGTGTTTTGTGCTCTTCACAACCTGCACATCATGTGTGGGGTCCTAGTCACATATGCATATGTTAAATAAATGTTATAAGACGATTGAATTGGTGTTTTGGTGAATTATTTGTTAAATTAAATCACTAAGCCATATATGGAATATTTTAATAATCTTAATTCAGTGTTTAGTTCACATAATTTGATAAAAACATAAAAATAATATAACAAACCCAGATTGCATTACATTTTTTAAATTAAATCTTGGTTTATAAAAAATTGTTTTCTATGTTTAATTTCCTTATAATAAACTATTTACATATGTTGTATATATCCAGTGTATCCCAATGAGAAAGTGACTGGTTCTCTCTAAACTGCCTGCAGCATTATTTCTGAATCAACATGTGTTACATAATGACATAGTTTAACTAGTCACCACAAAAATTTTAAGATACTACCATGACTGGATCATGAGCTTCAACATGAAATGTGACAGAGGGTTTTGCACTATAATACATGATAGAATAAGATATTAACATTAAATTTTGTCTTAAATTGGGGACATTTGAAATGATTCAAACTGTATGTCACTGAAGCCATGAGTTGTGAATATGTTTTCAAGGGGGTTGCAAAAATTTCCGATGGTGTGTATTACTGCTGTGATGAAGTTTATTAATCAGTAAAAAAATATCTCATTTTTGGAAGTGTGGAATAATGAAAAATTGTGTTATATAAAGAGTATATAGAGAAATGTGTTATTATTGTTTATTCATATTAGCACAATCTAATTAACTGTTACACCTTTTCAAAGTCATATTAAACGAACATATGAGTAATTTATATATGGCTATTCAAATTCATAAGCTTACACTTTAAAAACCAGTTCCACTTTTTTATTCTTAATTATTTCACATTCTAGAGAAATTAATTCTGTCTTCAGAAAAGAAGATGAGTATAATTCATTTTTCATATATCACATGATCACCATTTCTTATGCTTGCTCATAACTGTTATTAAAACAGACAAAACTCTCTATATGTATTGCCACTCAGTGCAAGCCAGAGTAATCAATGGATGTCAGAAGGCTTATGCATAAAATTCCCATCTAGTGCCTATTCATCCAATATTCTCAGATTAGTTTCTGGCTTGTGGCCTTCATCAGTGAGGAGCCTTGGATGCATTAGATCCTGAGATCTAGGTGCAATGTGCTCAGATCCAAGGCTCCTCATTGATGAAGGCCACAAGTCAGAAACTAGTCTGGAGATATTGGAAGAGTAAGCACTAGATGGAAATTTTATGCACAAGCCTTCTGGCATCCATTGATTACTCTGGCTTGTACTGAGTGGCAATACATATAGAGAGTTTTGCCTGTTTTAATAACTTTTCATATAGTTAATAGGACTTATTTAGTTGCAACAATAATATTCAATATCCAACTATGATCATATTCCAAAACCTTTGTGATCTCAGTCATGGTTAAAACTTCTATTTTATACTTCAAGATACAATTCAAACCAAAATCTTCCTAATTATTTGATTTGAGCTGAATCTTGAACCAACAAGTGGCTTGTATAATAGTCATTCAGAAAAGTATGCTCCATGTCTTTCAAACATGCTCTTACTTTTCATATTTATACTTTTTCATACTTCACAAATATATAATTAATATCAAACAATTTCTTAAATAATATTAAATTCTTTCATCCTTTGCAACTGTAATTATTTATACTCTTAGAGCCATGTGGTTTGCGTGCTGTTCAATTATTTTTGATGATATAATGTTACATGATTACCATTTCCTATGCTTACACAGGTTGTTAAAACAGTAGCAAACTCTCTGTACAATAGTGCCACACAGTGTAAGCCTTAGTAATCAATAGATGCAAGAAGGTTTGTGCATAAAATTCTTATCTAGTGTCTACTCATCCAATATCCACAGACTAGTTCATAGCTTGTGGTTTCATCCATGAAAAACCCTTGATCTAAGAGCATTGCATGTAGATCTTAGGATCTACAATCCTCCAGCAGCTACCTTTTACCTATTTAATTAACAAGCCTTTTGCATCCATGGATCACTAAGGCTTGCACTGAGTCATATTACTGTATAGAGAGGTTCTTACTGTTTATCTACAATGTTCTCAAAAGAATAACAATTACTGGTGTAATTCATACGTATATGACCTTAAATTCTTACCCAGAAATATTATGAACAAAAGTTGGCAATGTAATATATTTCTTAGTTGTACACTATTTTAGCTTTAATCTTCACCAGTAAGCTTATCTTTTGAAGCAGATATACATTAAATATATAAATTATAAATAAATTAAGTATCTACACCCATAAAAGCCACATTCTTCAAATTTAAGTTGGACAATTTTTTATATTGCCTGTGTTGTCCTATGGTATAGCTTCGTCATATGTTTGTCTGCATAACTTAAATTTATTTTTATGTGTATACATGCTAATATTTGTAAATATAAGATATTTCCAGAAATTAAAATTATGTAACATATTGAGATTAATGCTCAAACATTAGTTTATTAAGTAAATGAAATACTCTCAATCCAAAGTGCAAGAAAAAAACTTAAGAGAAAAAATGGCCGTCTTCTCTCTTTACCTCATTTTCTTATATAGATGTTGTATATAATTTTTTATCAGTAAAGATTGTAATATAAAAATAATAATCAATACACATTTTAATATAGATTGTTGTTGTAACTAAAACAGGGGAGAAAATGATCTAGTTTCAAATTATTTATAACCATTCTTATGTATACATGAAATATGAAGGAAAGTGTTGTTTAATAATGTATCAATGTTAGCTATTTCTTTTTAATACATAAGTATATATGCATACACAATATTTTATTTATTTATTTATTTTAAAATAGCAGTTATCTTAGCTCACTGGTCTTGGATTTCTTGCTTTGTATTTAATGAAAGTTCTTCCCTAATATAATTTTGTACCTTCTGTACCTTCTTGGTCTTTCAGAATCTTCTGAAGATGGTTGTTTTTGTTATGGATTTGTCTTAAGCTTATCCTTAATAAATAGTATTGTCTGGACTCTAGGAATTTTTGGATTGGATTCAGAAATACAATATGGTTGACCAACGAAACAACAGTAACATAAACAAGTAAGCAATTGCACAAACAAGCCAGTCAAAGCTAGGTTCAGTAAGATTGTTCAAACTAAGATAGAAAATGTAACTATAACATGGAGGACTATTTAAATGTTAAGTTTTTTGAGTCACATTCAGAACAGGTATTCCACTGGTCTGGAATTATTCTGACTGTAATATACGCTGACTGCTATTTGCAAAAAGCAGTTAGGGAAACTCAAATTTGGAATAGGAAACTTCTAGAGACAAATAATATTGGACTCTTGGCTAGAAAAGATGGCTAGATGAGTTAGGTTTATTATAAATAATCATGGTATATCTTCAGCCTGCTGGTTGTTACTAGCAACAATTATGCACTTACAATTGTGCTGATCATATTAGATGGTAAATTCTTACAATAGTTGTAATTACATTATTACTGCAAGTGGAGGCAATAAATGTTAATGACATTACTTTAGTTGTATCTCCGTTATTTATTATTGGTAAAACATTTTCTAACAGCAGAACATAAACACTCAACATTTTTGGTTGATTGCTCATTGCCAGATTCCCTGACTTCTTATTCAGCTTTTCTTAAAAATCTTTTTACATCTTTGATTCATTTTCTGAAACTGCTTGTTTGTCCATTAGTAGAGTGCTACACCCATGTTATTTTTAACTATTGATTTTTTTCTCATGTTTTTAAAGATTCAAGTACACTATTCAAAAATCCCAAAATCCCTCACTGATGAAAGTGAACAAGTTAGAAACTAGTCTGAGATATTGGATAAAACAGCACTAGATAAGAATTTATTAAGCATTGCCATCTGGCATCTACTGATTACTAAAACTTAACACTAGATGGCATTGAGAATTGAAAAATTGCTAATATAGCAAGGTTTTAGTGAAGCTCATGTGATATAGTTGATCACATGATGTCTTGTAGGTTTTGTACTAATTCTGACCCAATAATAAAGGTAACTAAGGTTGTTAAAAAAACCTAAGGTCATAATAATACATAGAAACTAAACTGATTTTATATTTATATGACCTTAAGTAAATAAGCTTAGATTGAAAAAAAATTAACAGCTGTTTAAATTTGGGTTGATAGTTTGATAGTATAACAAAAAAGTAAAAATAGCTGCTAGAGGAAAAGTGCATTAGATTCAAAAGATCCAAATGCATGGTTCAAAAAGATCCAAAAAACACTTACTGATGAAATCTGTAAGCTAGACACTAGTTTGGAGATATTGGTTAGGACACTACCATCTGACATTTTTTGATTATTAAAGCTTACAGTAAATGGCATAATTGTAGTAAGAATAGAGGAAATTGCTAATTGATATATCTTCTCAGAATTTTATTTATGTCCATCTTTAAGTAACTATTTGGAATCTACTTTTTTTAGCTTGTTATTTTTGTGACTGCTTTAGTAAGATGTAAAATATTCAAATCTCATATCCAGTTTTATAAAACAATTTTTCAAACTTTATTTTGTAGTTATTCAGAATATGTATGTAAATCATGATTTTCTATTTACAATTCTGTAAAAATTCTGCTTAATTGGTGCCTTTCTTTACCAAATTATTTTTTTTATATATTAATTCATTTTAGATTTTGGCAAGTTTTTATTTTACATCCCATTTTTATGCTGAATAAGAGGATTGTAGCTGTTTGTACTTGACACTTCTGCTATTTACATAAGTTTCAAATGTTTAAGCTAAAAATTCAGTTCAGCCATGATTATTCCTTATTTGTATATATCCTTTGGTATGGAAAACATCAAGGTTCCATAATTTGGTGACTTGCTACTCTGTGAACTTCTGTCCATTTTGAATAAGTATCCATTGAATTATAAATAATTGATTCTGAAATGATATATTCATTGGCACATACATGATCTGCCACCTTAGACACATATGTTTTCTCTCTTCTAATCATAAGTTTATCTTCTTGTAGTTTATAGAAACATGTTTCAAAAAACTGTAACTTCATAAGACCTGAAGATATTTTTTGTACTTATTAAGTGAGCAACAATTTTTTCTATAATCCCATTACAGTTTTCTTTTTTCCTTTGGTAATTAAGATGGTCTTTTTTAATATCATTAGTGGTGGGAATGTTTTCATATTATGAACCAAATGGTAATTTACTTAGATTTTTTTTTTTCATTTGCATTTTAAATTACTTACAGCCAGTACCATAGATAACAAATTTGAATAAGCTTTTGATAATGTTTCAAAAATCAATTTCTAAATATATAACAGCAGTAACTAGGACTTTGTCTTTATTTTTAAATACAACAGTCACTTCCTGCAGTTATTGTTGTTTTCAATTTTGAATAATTTTTGTGTAAAATACATTTTTAGATTTTCTATGATTTTAATTTAATGGAAGCTTTCTTGCTAGAAATTTTTTTTCATGATTTTCAGGAAAGTAATAATTCCAAGGGTGATTATCAATAAGCATTCGAATGCTCTAGTCATTTCACATGATTCATACTATCTTCTTTAATGTAACTTTCTTCAGTTTCTAATAGAAAAACTAAAAATACATTTGCTACCTTTCTTGGCTGTCCCTATTTTGATTACCAAGTTCTGAATTTGCTGAGAATGATTTCATTTTTATTGTTTTAGTCAATAATTCAATCTTCAAAAGATTAATCTTAATGAGACCCACAATTTGCCTTATATTCAGTGAAAATATTCTCATATTTATGCTTCCAGTTTTAAAATTTTAAAAACAAATGTTTGTTGTTGACTTTCTACTTCGTACTGTTAAGTTTGTTTTTCCTTTCTAACACTTTTTTTTTCAATTTTTATTATTGCATTTAGATGTAGGGGGCGCTATGAATGTTGCAGTAGCAGGATTAACATATGGTAATGATGCATTATGTGTTAGTAAAAGGGTTTTAGACTATTTAGAGAAAGTACAAAGGGAAGTAGGAGGGCGCTATGAATGTTGCAGTAGCAGGATTAACATATGGTAATGATGCATTATGTGTTAGTAAAAGGGTTTTAGACTATTTAGAGAAAGTATAAAGGGAAGTAGGAAGACATGCATTAGATGCAGAGATGTGGACAGCAAAGGAGACAATTCAAGGAGGAATGGGATGGCCAAGTTTTTATATGAGAGATGCAAAAAGTAAAATGAAAATGTTTGGTAGGTTGCAGTTTATGGATAGTAAAAGAATAGCCAAAATAGTGTTTAATTGGGTTATGAGTAAAGGGCAGGTAACAAGATGGGTGAGAAAGGTAATGCGGTATGCAAAAGATTTGGATAAAGAATTTATATCAGTATATTTGTATAAAAGGTGGGATGATTGTGTTAGGAAGATTGTTGAGTGTTATAGTGGTAAGGAATGGGATAAAATAATAGAAGCATTGATAAAAAATAAGGAGTTGGAGAGATGGAGAACTAGTATGGAGGGTAAGAAGAGTTTAAATATATATAGAAGTAAACAGAATATTGGATGTGAGTTAATTTATGATAATAGTAAGGAAAGTAGTTTATTGTTTGAGGCTCGAATGGGATCTTTAGCAACAAGAGAATATACATGTAAATGGAAAACTATGGATGATTTAGTGTGCAAATTGTGTAAGGAAGATATAGAAAATATTAGGCATCTGTTGATTGAATGTAAATGCTTGAAAGCAGTAAGGGTACAGATAATGAAGTTATGGGAGGATAGTTATGAACAAAGTGACTATACAGAAAATGAGTTATTAGTTTTTATGCTGGGTTTGCGAAAAGATAAGAGGAATTTAGATATTAAGACCATAGAGTTGACAAAGATTATGTTATGGAAATGGAATGGGGCAGAATATGGGAAGACTTAGAGTGGGGAATGGAAAATAAAGTGGCTAACAGGTTTATCTGGGCATAATTGCTGAGATATTCTTGACTTCGTTTAAAGAGAAGCCAAATACATCACATCATATCACCAATAGTGTTCTACACGGTGATCATAATTTACCAATTAATTGTGGCATTATTTTTAATCAATCCTCTAATAAAAATTGAAAGTAAATCTTAAAAATTCAACTTATTACATCAGTAAGGCTTCATATATATATATATATAGTAATATTCAAATTCGATATGAATATTATTAAACTTCTTTGAAGATTAAAAAGTGACGATATTAAAAATTAATTCGCTTATCAATAAAACTGACATTGCCCCTGGCTTACAGAGCTGGTGATGCATATTCAAATATTGACACAGTTTTACTTATGTTCTATTCTGTTTTTTTTATTTATTATTATATCTAGTTTGTATTCTTAGATAAAGTAAATGGTAAAACATTCATTAAATATTCTCTACAGGGTTAAAATATCGCCAACCATTTATCAAAGAAAAATGGTGAAAAAGAAGACTTTACTTACTATTATGTGATGAGAATTTAAATATTTGTTCATCTTCATGTTAATTTTTAGCTATAATTACTTTGATACTCAATTATTGAGTAATCATTGAATAAGTGATTGGGCTGAAATGTGAAATATGAATTCTAAGTCTGTTGGAAAGTGACAAGAATTGCAAAAAGCGATTTTTTAAATAAATGTATTAAATATTATTCATAAACAATAACAGAAAAAGTTTATCAATCATGCCTTCTTGAACCAGAGTAAAAGACACTCTTCCATAAATTGGAATTACATATTTATTATTTGTTGGCAAGCTTTAATATACATTTGATGTTCATAATGTGTGATTTATATTTGATGAATCAGCCTAAAAAAAATTTCAATTTAAAGTAAATGTTTGGAATGGTAGTTTCAATCTGTAACAACCAGTATAAAGTTTCCTTTTAAAACAGGAATGAAAAATACAAAATTCATGTTCTATTTCAACATAGTCCATGTAAAAAACTTCTTATCTGAATGTATGATTTCCATGAAAGTTCTATTATTTGGAATAATAATTTGTTATCAATCTCCTATGCATGAAATATGAGAGTGAATTAAAAATTACTCAAACTCTGTATTGTGTTTTCTATCGACTGAACAAAGCAAAGCAAAACTCCATATAGTAGTCCCACCTGTGCTAAACAGAGTAATCAATGGATGCCAGAAGGCTTGTACATAAAATCCCTATCTAATGCCTACTCATCCAATATCCCCAGACTAGTTTCTGGCTTGTAGCCTTTGTCAGTGAGGAGCTTTGGATCTGAGAGCATTGCATCTAGATCTTAGGATCTAATGCAACCCTCTAGCAACCTCCTTTTATCTCTACTTAACTACAAAACTACTATATGGAGTTTTGCTTTGCTTTGTTTATAAACAATTATGTGCTAGTATTGGAGATGTGATCATGTGATGCTTGCTGGTTGTTTCTATCGACTGCATTGTCCTATCAGCGAGAAACAATGGCTGCCCTACTTGTGATTTGCATGAAAGAAAGAGCAGTGTGTAATATTTTTTTGTGTGGTCTGATGATGTATCTAGTGCTGATATTTGACAAAAGATTTTGGCACAGTATGGGGAAAGTGTTTTGCCATGAAGGCATGAATAGGTAGAGAAATTCAAAGAAAATCATACAAATGTCAGACAGAAAGAAGGAAGCAGACCCTCATTTTGAGATGTTGGAGCATTCTCCCTATAATCCTGATCTTTCGCATTTAGACTGTTGCTTGTTTGGTCCCCTGGTAGCAACAGTACATTTGTAACTCACAGCTTAGCCAAAATACTTTTTAATGAGGGAATATGAAATCTTGTTGATAGATCCATGAAGTGTATCAAAAGTCAGGAAGATTGTGTGGAAAAATGATGTATTTGTCTTTTCTGAAATTGGATTAAAATAAATTCTACCGCCAGAGTGTGGATAATTTTTTGACTCTCACTCATACTTGAGAAGATCAGATTAGAAATATTCAAACTTTAATGAAAACAAAAAGATTTGAATTAGAAATTTAAAAATAAACAACATAGTGAAACATATTATAATATAGTATATAGGATATATGAGCACAGACTTTCACATGATCCTTCTCCACTCTATATATTAAAAATATAGAAA
Organism: Epiperipatus broadwayi; assembly: GCA_028023455.1. Lineage (NCBI taxonomy): Eukaryota > Metazoa > Onychophora > Udeonychophora > Euonychophora > Peripatidae > Epiperipatus > Epiperipatus broadwayi. The sequence goes on along the minus strand of JAQFVV010006284.1, from coordinate 5,019,104 downwards.
TAAATACTGAAAAAAGACACTAAAGAATAAAATTAAGACAAAATTTCGCAGGTATATACATATAGAAAGACTCAAATGATAAATAAGTTGCTTTTTCTTTGGGGATAAAGAAAACAAGACCCAAAAGAAGACCAAGAAAAAGTTGGAAGAAGTGTGACATTAAATAATGATTGAATAAATCAGAACAATTGAAAAATAAATTCATACTCCCCCCATATCTTTCTAATGGCCGAAACCAAATACCATATAAACTCAAGCTATACAATTACAGAGTTCTTGGAAAGCTTTGGCAAGTCTTAACTACCATGATCAAATTCATGATATAATAAAATGAGGTTTTAAGATAGCAACAACAACAAAAGGAAATAGAAATCTTAATAAACTAAGAGAAAAAAGATATGAATTTTGAAAAACAGAAAAAGATAGGGTGATATGGACAATGCGACTTGGAAAGATTACTGACAACATATATATTCACGCACACACATAGGTTTAAGTATTCATAAAGATATATAAAACAATATTAGTTTAAGCGAATTGCTTCTTAATTTAATTGTTTGCCTTTCTTTACATTGCTTCTACCATTTCACTTAAAATATTCTCCCCTCCTCATTTAAAAGCCACAATGTTTTAAATAATGAAATATTTAAACAGAAAAAATAATCGAGTTTCACAATGTAAAAGTGTGTTTGATTATTTTTAAGAAAACTGCCGCGACTACAATTTTCAAAATGTTAGCAGTTTATTTCTTAGACATTTTGTTTACAATCATTAAATTGAAATTTTATGATAATCAATTTTATTTAACTACTTTGACAAATGCTTCAAAATAATTTTTTTTTTTTTTTGTAAAATATCTTCTGAAATCGATAAAAACAGAATAATTTTCTAAGTTTGATATGATCAAAGTTAGAACATTAATATGCTTCTAACTGGATCGGGGGTTGCGAAATTTTGAATAAGGGAAACACAAAATTATTGCTTTTCAAGTAGACATCAAAAATTAATCGGCACCTTAGCAGCAGTTACTCCGACTTCTAATAGCAGAATAATTTACCGTACGAGAACTTGATAAATTAAAAAAAAATCCAACTTTCATTAAATATTTTAAACTTTAAATAATGTCATTTAATTTTAAATAAGGTGTAAAACTATCATTAAACAAAGATTATAATTTTGAAAAGAAAAAAAGGAAAATATATACACATTCAAATTTCCCTCATCACCAACCGCAAACGTTTTTTTTTCTATATGAACTACAGCAAATTTTTGGGACAAACATTATTTTATCTAAATCTTTGTTCAGTATGTTTTTGTCGATCTTGATTTATCTAATTAATCAGTTTAATATTCCTATTTAATTCATTTCTTTAATTGCAATACTATTAGTAACCGCAATGGTCTCAAAACCATTTTTAAATCTCTCTTAGTTACTACTATACTCTTGTAAATTTGTGATCTTTCCTTCAGTTGCTAATCTTAATTCAAAATCACTATTTTGTAACAATAAGTTAAAACTTATTATTTTTAATCGTTTTTTTTTTTTTAATTAAATCAATTTTTTGTATACATCATTTTTATTCTTCTATTTATTTTCTTTATACATTAACTATAAATAATACGTACAACATATACTAAGAAAAGCTGAGTATGATTACCAATTAGTCGAAAGCATGCTCAGCATACTATGATGACGTGTTTAACATTTTAATTTTAAAATATTAAACAAGCTTTTCTTAGTATGTGTTGTATTGTTATACATATTATTTATATAGAATTACAATTTTTTGGAGAAAAGTTTAAAATTATTGGAATTGCTTTATACATTACCATAAAAAACAATTCTTTAATAAATATAAATCAAAAATTTATATTAGTATATTACTGCATATTTTTTGACAGATTAAATTTTTTTTTTTAAAAAAAAAACACCTTTGGATATATAGTAAAGTAATATACAAAATAAAAAGACCAATAGAGGGCTCTTTCTATCAATATTTAGTGGGTTCTCGGCTTTTATGCTGGGTTTGGCAAAAGAGGGATTTAGAGATAAAGACCATGGAGTTGGCAAAGATTGTTATAGAAATGGGATGGAGCAGGATAGAGAAGAATATGAGAAAAATTTAGGGTGGGGAATAGAAAGGGAAAGTAAAGTGGCTAACAGGTTTCTCTGGGTATAGTGGCCAAGAGATTCCTGACTAAAAAAAGAAGCCACAGTGCATCCCATTTAAAATTATAAAAGAAACTAATGTATACTAAATAAAGAAAGTAAGTGAAATAAACAGATATTATTAATAATAAAGTTTAAAAAGCTGATATGCAGAGAATATAAATTAGTTATTAAAAGTGAAGAATGTCTAAAAACTAAACATTGAAGTAGAATAAATACATACACAGTATATTCTAGTCAAACATGATTGGTTCTCTTTCCAAGTTGCATGCAGTGCCATCTCTGAATTAACACGTTATGTTATGTAGTAACACAATTTACCTACTCACCACAAAATTTTTAAGGCATTAGTGTCTCTGGATTGCAAATTAGTACTTTTATACCTTAATCCAAAATGGAACATTCCATATTAAATTTTGTTTTAAATGTTGGCAAAATGATTCAAAATATGCATGGCAGTTGAAACCATGAATTGCAAAAATGTATTCAAGTGACTTTTAAGATTATGTGATGCTATGAAGACTATTAAACTCAATCCACAAAGATATGAAACACACTGTGACTTTATAGCACAATTTTTGATCCAGACTTACTACTAGCGCCTTAAAATTTTTGTGGTGAATAGCTAAACTACATTACTATGTAACATATGCATTTCAGGAACCTTGAAGAGAATCTCTTTATTGGAGTACACTAATTTACATACATACAAAAGAAGAGAAAGGCAAGGTCAAAATAATGAAAATTCAAAAAATAATTGACAGAAAATTTGCAAAGAAAATCAAAAAGCAGGAAATAAAAACTTTGAAAGTATATGAAAGTGGGGAAGAAAAACTGAAATTAATTGTTAAAGATGGTAACCAGAATATATTTTATGTAAGATTTTGAATAACTATGGAGGAAGAATATAATGATGAAAAATCAAACAAATAATAAAAAATTGCCAATTTATAAGTAAGAGAGAAGTGATAAAAGTTATGAAGAAGTAGAGAAATGGAAAATAAAATGGTATAGTGGTATATAAGCAGAAATGGATATTTAAAGAAATATATGCATTAATGTGATTATGACAGGAAAGATCTAATTAATTGGGGGATTGTAGATGTACATTTGCTTATATTATTAATGTAACTGTTAAATAACGAAATGTGTGTTTTATATATGTAATAAAGTCAGATATTCTACAGTGATATCACCACACAAACTCAAATATATATTATTCTAATTATTTATTTCTTAAGCGCTTTTCGAAGGAGCTATGCCTTCATTTTCAAAGCTATAGATAGATAGCAATGTTCAATTTATTTAAACCTGTTGGTTTAAATAAATTGAACATTGCTATCTATCTATAGCTTTGAAAATGAAGGCATAGCTCCTTCGAAAAGCCCTTAAGAAATAAATAATTAGAATAATAATATATATTTGAGTTTGTGTGGCGATATCACTATATAATATCTGACTTTATTATATTATTAACTATCTTTCTATCTTCAAGATTTTCACTGTGGATCTGCTGTGCATTTTTTCTAGCTCAACATTTTTCTTTGAGCATTTGTTTTACATAGAGGCTAAATTCTCCATACATTAGCGCCACCAATGCCAGCCAGAGTAATCAATGGATGTAGAAAGATTTGTGCATAAATCCCTATCTAGTGCCTACTTATTCAATATCCCCAGACTAGTTTCTAGCTTGTGGCTTTCATCAGCAAGTAGTCTTGGAAGCTGAGAGCACTCCACCTAGATCTTAGGATCTAATGCAACCCTCCTGCAGCCACCTTTTACATTTTTAGCTAACTATAAAACTTTGAGTCCAAAATAAAAACAATAATGTTTTCAAGTTAAGCTCATTAGCTTGTATAGTTGTATAGATCTGAACTCAGTTCAGCATCCATACTTTTTAGTGACTTTAATAATGAAAAACAGCTTGTGTAAGCATAAAGAATGGTGATCATGTGATGATGAGCATTTATTTTATTGAAAATTAATTACTGGTCATAGAATTTTTCCATTAAACTTCTAAATTTTAGTTTTAGATTTGCTCAATAGATAGAATATAAAATTAGGCACAAACATTGCATCCATATGATAAATTTAGGCAGTAATCATTTATGTAGACGTTACAATTTGTAAAGCCATATTTATTCTCGATAAAATATGATTTTTTTTTAGAAATGATATAAAGATTAGTTTAAACAGTGTTCAATCTTTAATGCACATGCCTACGTTATTTGTAATTTATATAAAAACATTGCGCTATATAAGTAAAATATTTACATATGTTTGTTTCTACCTAATAATGACGTATCGTAAATTGTTAAAATTTCGCAAGCATCATTAATGAAAATCATATGATTAGTAATTTAAAGTGATTAATCAAAATCTTCACAATCTCAGTTCCAAATGCTCCAGATTGGCCCATACATATAGCTTGGGTAAAAAAGATAGAGTAGATCCATTCTATCTTTTAAAAAGACTATCTTGTGTTTGGAAATTGAGAGTATTCAGTTTAAATTAATGAAAATCATATGATTAGTAATTTAAAGTGATTAATCAAAATCTTCACAATCTTAGTTCCAAATGCTCCAGATTGGCCCATACATATAGCTTGGGTAAAAAAGATAGAGTAGATCCATTCTATCTTTTAAAAAGACTATCTTGTGTTTGGAAATTGAGAGTATTCAGTTTAAATAGTGTTCCATCTTTAAAGCACATGTGCCGTGGTTTAAGCTACGTTATTATTTATAGTTATTGTTACTAAAGTATTAAAAATGTTTTATAAATTGTATAGAAGCATAAGAAAAGTATATAAGATAATAAAAGAAATTGAGGAAGAAAAAGTACGAGTTGTAAAAAAAAATTATGTAAAGTATAAGGGGCTTAGAGTTCATCGAACTGAAAATCTAAGACAACCAAGTTTTTGATCTAATGCCATTTATTACAACTGGTGAATGTGAACTATATAATTCCATTGGTGAAACTGAAGAAGGTTGATTTTACTGATGGTAAAACACCTTACTGTGAATTACAAAAAAAACATATATAAACTTTTAATATTATTTCCACCAAAAGCATCCATCCAAGTTTAATTCTATGATTAATTTCAGGCATTATGTTTCAATCTGTATTAGTAATCTGACCAAGATATTTGTAGTTGATAACTTCTAACTCATCATTATTAATTTTTATTATCTTCTTTTAAATGGCATTGAACATCACTTTTGTATTTTTTAACATTTATCCTTAGTCCTGCTTTTTTGATTTTAGTTGAATGCTCTTATAACATTTATTGCTGTTATGAAATATTTATTCATAATTATCTAGTGGACTATTTTCATTGTCCAGTTGAAATGTTAAATATTTTTAGAAAATGCAAACTTTTTTCCAATACATTCATCTATTATTAAGAAATGTACAGGTAATAAAATAAATAAAAAAATGTTTCAAGTAGTATTCATTTATTTTTCTCCAGGTGTTGCTGATCTAACAGTGACAGTTGGCACAGGTATTGAACTGGTGACTTTTAGATTCATGAATAAAAAAATTTAGAATGACATTCTAATCATCTAGCCTATTCTACTTAAGGCAAAAGTTGATAGCAATTTTATATACTTATCTATAAAAGACATCCTGATTTCTCTCCCCCTCTCTCTTTTTGAGGGTAAGGTTAATGAATAGTTTCCAAACATTATGAATTATCACACTGTGTTAAGTCATGGAATTATTTGTCATTTATATGTAAACAACTTCTCTAAATTGTATTCTTTCTGCTCTATATTATGTTTTTGTAACTGAGCATATATTCATTATTACATGCATAGTTTGTAACTTTAGATATATTTCTTTTTCTCTCTAATCATTGTGTTTTTTAATTATTTTTCAATGGACAATTTAACACCAATATATATTGTTCCTTATCCACAATTTTTCATATAGGCTATTCTTATTTTTCAGCATTTCAAGTTTTGTAAATAGTAGGATTCCCAAAGGGTGTTATGGCTTTGTAAAACTGTTTTGATATTATATTGATTGCAGATTTTATTTAATTTGTTTGATATGCCTGGTATCTATGGATATATTACAGTACTCATTGTCTTTTTTTTTTTTCATAATCAGTTTAAAGTTTTCTTAATTACAGCTGATGGATAACCATTTTTCATGACAATTTTTTCTAAGTTGATCAATTCTTTTTCCAAATCACTTGCTTCTGAACAAACTTTTGTTGCTCTGTGTGTTAATATAATCTCATTTTTTGTATTTCAGCAATTATTGATGTCAATGCTAAATAATTTCCTCATTATATAGGTTTTCTGTAAACAGTAGATAAGAGATAAATTTTTCATAAAATCACCTAAAAATACCAATTTTTGTTCTTAATTCTTTGGCTGATTTAATTGAAGGACATATGTTGTCGATATGGTCCAGAAAGTTTGTAATAGTATTTCAACATGTGTCCACATAATGATGTATCATTAACATGCTAAAGTCATATTTTTTTTTATGGGAATGAAATTGAATTTTTGGTTGTGGTTTCAAATTTTTCCACACAAATATCTCTAATTAGTAGTTATCTAATATGTATACTATAATTTTTTGGAAGAGTTCAGTATTATCTTGCAAGTTTGTTATTTTGTGAAGAATATATTATCAGCAGGAAGAGTTGTTCTGGACTGTAGATTATCACCTTCATTTAATATTTTTCTTATAATACATGATGGTTCATCATTTTTCAAATCTAAACTTATTAAGATATCAGATCTATTTTTGTGTTCTTGATTAATTCCACAAATTGTCTAAAATCTCTAATAAAGAACTTATACACTAATAAATAAGATTCTTAGACAGGAATCTTGACATATAGTTACAAGATGACTTTTTAGAAAAGCAGTAGAATCTTAATGGAACGTAGTCTTTGTGGATTTTAGGTAGACCATAGAGATGTGGAATTTTGCTATAATTTAACTTTTCAGAATCACTGAAATACTTGTAATGATTTCTGAGTAATACTTTTAGCTTCGTCATGATAACTGATAAAAAATTTCTTGCTACTTATTTTTTATATCAGCCTGCTGTGAAGAACTCTCTTATTTTGTTGCCATAATCATTAGTATCCATTAAAATTGTAGCATTGTAAGAAAAAATATTACAGATTTGTTCAATTTGAGTTCTGTTTCACCATAAAGTAAAAATTGACTTTGGTTCTTGATGTCGATCAAGAATATTTTTTATTGCCCACTATCATTCTGCTACTTCTTAAAGATGTAACTTTTGAATAACTTCTCTGGTTGCTATCACTATATCTAATAATGGGGTATTAGAGGACACAATAATAAATTTAATTATTTTTCCAGAACAGACATTTCAGCAACAATTAGATTTTTAGAACTGAACATTTTAACTTATATAGCTTCTAGGTTATTCGGCTCAGTATGAAGTTTTATGTGCCCATGTAGATTTATAAGTTTATTTTTTGAGTTTTTATCTGTACAATTTTGAATACGATTTTCTTACTAATTAATAAACTCTTGTGAATCATCAGTTTATTTTTAATAAGTGTTCACATATTAATAAAATGTAAATTTTGATGCTTGAAAAATATTTGGGAACTTATTTTTTCTCTTAATAGTCTCTTTTCTCTCCAAATGATTTTTTAATACCTTTGGAAGTGAAGCGGTTGTTCGTTTTTACTTCAGTCAGTTTTATTATATTGTCTAAAGTTTAACATAATATAGAGTCCATACCAAATATTTATTGTTCAACTGTGTAATGGTGATATTTGGTTGTAGTTATATGATGGGCTATTTTTATCTTCTACTTGAATTGTTAATTTTTTAGTTAGAAAAATGTAAAGTTCATTTGTAGTTATCAAAATATTTTCAGTGGTTACTAATAACACACCCAACAATTTAAATGGTATTAGTTCCCTGTCTTCCTTTAGTATTTCTAACCTGACCAATGATAGTCTAGCATTTAGGAACTTTTAGATTTGTGAATACTAAATTTTAAGATGGCACTAACCAGCTAAATATTCACCCAAATGCAATAATTAGAAGTTTTGTATACTTATCTATGAGAGTTGTGATTTTTCTTTTGAGGTCAAGATTAAATAGTAGTTCCCAAACATTATGGATTATTACACTAGGTTGACTTATAAAATTATTTATCATATCAAGTTTCTTTAAATTGTCTTTTTGTTTATCTCTGTCCAATATTAATTGTGTTTAACCAATTGAACATATGGTTATTCATACATGCATGGTTTGCCACTATAGTTAATTTTAGAAATTTGTCCATATTCTTTTTTAATATTCTTAAGTCTTTAACATATGAGACACAACCTTTTGTCAGAAATGCTAAGCACTTTTTGGAATTAATTAAGAATTTGAAAAAAGAAAGTACTAACATATTGGTAAACTTTGATGTGGAAGGTTTAGTCATAAATGTAACCATTAATAAAGCATTGCTTATTGTAAGAGAAATATTAAATGAGATAATAGTCTAAAAGCAGAACTACTCTTCCTACTGATATTATTACAGAATTCTTAGACATAGAGGATTATGACAATATAATTCTGCCAAAAAAATTATCAAAATATGGCTATGGGTTTATTGCTGTCTCTCCTGATTCAGAATATTTACATGGAAAAGTTTGGAACCACAGCCAAAAAATATAATTCTATCACCATCATAAATCCATTTTAACTATGTTAATGTATGGTCACATGATGAAGGGTTATGATAAATGTTCTGGATTCTCATCAATTGTATTTACAATAGAATTAGAACAAACCTAAAAATTGGCATTATCTGATATGTTTTTTTCATTATCACATTTATGCCACCTAGTATAATTTTAGAAATCAATAAATGTCAGATGGTAGTGTTTAACAATACTCTATCCAGTGCTGTCCTACCCAATATCCCCAGACTAATTTCTAGCTTATGGTTGAATGAATAGGATTTATTAAGCATTATCATGTCATATATTGATTACTAAAACATACACTAGATGGCATAAATATAGTGAGAAAAAAATTTGCTGCTGAATATGATTGTGTAAGCAGATGTCATGTGAAGTATTATTGGTGTTATTAGATGTGGTAAGACTATCTCACAATAAAATTAAACTACTGTAGAGAAAAAAACCCACACATTCGGGGAAAAAATACATGGCATATATATCCCCTCATGGCAAAAACACAGAAAGTGGAATTATATTGTCATGAGGGACTTGGAAAAAGAAAGTTTAGCATAAAATAAATTATTATAACAAAAAAAATATTGTAATGAATTTACAGCATATGAGAGATGTTAGACAAAGTAAGAAAATGCAATCAATACATCGGAACAGTTTACAAAGCCATGGCACATTGGAAAAAAATCATAATCTCTACAAAATCTAAGCCTAAAATGCTGAAAAATAAGAATGGCACCTACAAATTACTATATGAATGTGGACAAACATATATTATGATTAGAGCATTAACATAAAATGAATTTTCACAAGTCTAAAGGTCCAAGTTTGATCCCTATGCTAATATTGCCGCAGGTCAGACCAGCAAAACCTGAAAAAGGGAAAATAATACCACCTGAATTGTTGTGTTATATACTAATCTACATGCTATTACTAACAGTTGAATTTGAAAAGTTCAAATAAAGCTTGAATATTGTGAAAGACATTCAACAATTAATATTAGATAGTGGAAATAATGCAACATATAATTACTTCTAAAATACCATCATAAACAGTGATGTGATGTATTTTGGCTTCTCCCTAAATGAAGTCAAGAATATCTCAGCAATTATGCCCAGATAAACCTGTTAGTCACTTTATTTTCCATTCCCCACTCTAAATCTTTCCATATTCTGCTCCATCACATTTCCACAACATAATCTTTGTCAACTCTATGGCCTTTATATCTAAATCCCCCTTATCTTTTCACAAACCCAACATAAAAACCAATAACTCACTTTCTGTATAATCACTTTGTTCATATCTATTCTCCCATAACTTCATTATCTGTACCCTTTCTGCTTTCAAGCATTTACATTCAATCAACAGATGCCTAATATTTTCTATATCTTCCTTACACAATTTGCACACTAAATCACCCATAGTTTTCCATTTACATGTATATTCTCTTGTTGCTAAAGATCCCGTTCAAGCCTTAAATAATAAACTACTTTCCTTACTATTATCATAAATTAACTCTCATCCAATGTTCCGCTTATTTTCTATATATATTTAAACTCTTCTTACCCTCCATACTAGTTCTCCATCTCTCCAACTCCCTATTTTTTATTAATGCTTCTATTCTTTTATCCCATTCCTTACTACCATAACACTCAACAATCTTCCTAACACAATCATCCCACCTTTTATACAAGTATATTGATATAAATTCTTTATCCAAATCTTTTGCATACCGCATTACCTTTCTCACCCATCTTGTTACCTGCCCTTTACTCATAACCCAATTAAACACTATTTTGGCTATTCTTTTACTATCCATAAACTGCAACCTACCAAACATTTTCATTTTACTTTTTGCATCTCTCATATAAAAACTTGACCATCCCATTTCTCCTTGAATTGCCTCCTTTGCTGTCCACATCTCTGCATCTAATGCATGTCTTCCTACTTCCCTTTGTACCTTGTCTAAATAATCTAAAACCCTTTTACTAACACATAATGCATCATTACCATATGTTAACCCTGCTACTGCAACTCCCTTCCATACAATTCTAGCTACATCATATTTATTATATGAAAATACTGTTAGTTTCTTTACCAAATCCTTTCTTTTCTTTGCTTCATTTACCAATTTTTTCTCCCATTCATCCAAGCAATTTTCCTGATTACATAAGATGATTCCCAAATAACTATATCTATCCACCACATTTAACTTTATATCCCCCAATAAAAATTCTACATCTTCTCTTTCCCCAATATTAACCATCATTATATTTGATTTTTCTTCACTAAATTTAATCCCCATCTCTTTACCCACCCTTGCACATGTCCTCAACATAATTTCCATATCTTCTCTTCTTTCTGCACACAAAAAGATATCATCTGCAAAAAAGACCTGACAAAGTATATACTCCCTTGCCACCTATTAACGGTATCTCTATCCCTCTTCCTAGTCTTTCTATTGCTTTCCCCATTTCACTCAAATACAACAAAAACAAAATAGCATGATGTGATATATTTGGCTTCTCCTTAAACGAAGTCAATAATATCTCAGCAATTATGCCCAGATAAACCTGTTAGCCACTTTATTTTCCATTCCCCACTCTTAAGTCTTCCCATATTCTGCCCCATCCCATTTCCACAACATAATCTTTGTTAACTCTATGGCCTTTATATCTAAATCCCCTTTATCTCTTCGCATACCCAACATAAAAACTAATAACTCACTTTTTGTATAGTCACTTTGTTCATGTCTATTCTCCCATAACTTCATTATCTGTACCCTTTCTGCTTTCAAGCATTTACATTCAATCAACAGATGCCTAATATTTTCTATACCTTCCTTACACAATTTGCACACTAAATCATCCATAGTACAAACTCTCCATACAGTGGTGCCACCCAGTGCAAGCCATAGTAATCAATAGATCCAAGGTTCCTTACTAATGAAAGCCACAAGCTAGAAACTACTAATTTGAGATATTGGATGAGTAAACACTAGTTAGGGAGTTTATGCACAAACCTTCTTGCATCCATTGATTACTATGGCTTACACTAGGTGGCACTACTGTATAGAGAGTTTTAATTGAATGTAAATGCCTGAGAGCAGAAAGGGTACAAATAATGAAGTTGTGAAGAATAAATATAAACAAAATTTATACAGAAAGTGGGTTATTGGTTTTTATGCTGAGTTTGGAAAAAGGGGGATTTAGATATAAAGGCCATGGAGTTGACAAAGATTATGCTGTGGAAATGGGATGGAGCAGGATAGAGAAGAATATGGGAAAAACTTAGGGTGGAGAATGGAAAAGTAAAGTGGCTAACAGGTTTCGCCAGGCATAGTTGCCGAGAGATTACTCCATATAAGGAGAAGTCACAATGCATCACATCATATCATTGTATTAGGTGCAGGTGTGTGGATGATAAAGGAGGCAATTCAAAGAAAAATGGAATGATCATGTTTTTATATGAAAGATGCAAAAAGCAAAATGAAAATCTTTGGTAGATTGCAATTTATGGATAATAAGAGAATAGCCAAAATAGTATTTAATTAGGTTACGAGTAAAGAACAGGCAACAAGATGGGTGAGAATGGTAATATGGTTGCCAGAAGATTTGGATAAAGACTTTATGTCAATATACTTACACAAAAGATGGGATGATTGTGTTGGGATAATTGTTGAGTGTTATCATGTTAAGGAATTGGATAGAAGAATAGATGCATTAATAAAAAATAGGGAGCTGGAGAACTAGTTTGGAGAATAAAAAGTGTCTAAATATATATATAGAAGTAAACAGAATATTGTGTTAATTTATGATAATATCAAAAAAATTAGTCTACTGTTTAAGGCTGAAACAGGATTATTAACAGCAAGGGAATATACACATAATTGGAAAAATATAGATGATTTAGTATGCAAGTTATGTAATGAAGGCATGGAAAATGCTTACAAGCAAAAAGGGTACAAATAATAAAGTTGTGGGAGAATAAAACTAAGTGATTATACAGAAAGTGGATTCTTGATCTATATGCTGGGTTTGGAAAAAGATAAGGTGGATCTAGATATAAAGGCCATGGAGTGGGCAAAGGAGATGTTGTGAAAATGGGATAGAACAGGATAGAGAAGAATATGGAAAAAACTTAGGGTGGGAAAGGGAAAGAGAAAATAATGTGGCTAATAAGTTTTTCTGGGCATAATGGCCGATATTCCCGACCTCGATAAAGGAGTAGCCATATCACATTGACATCACTGTTTTAACAACTTGTGAAAGTATAGGAAATCATGATCATGTGATGTTTGGTGATAAAATACCATCATCATAAGCCTGGAAAATCAACTTTAATATCCTGATAATTTTTTAGGTAAGATGAACAAGTTGCGGTCATAAAAAGAGTATTTTGCTATAGTAACATAAGCATTGCTCATCTTATTTATAAATGAAAGTGAAATATAAAACCTCTATTGACATAACATGGAAGGTTGTGCGAAAAGTTTTAGTCAAATAAGCTTTAAAAATTTTTAAAATGCAATGGCAAGATTGTAAGATCAATTAATACATTCTGCATTGTAATCCCGCATCTTCACTGGATTAGGCATGTGGTGAAGATTAGTAGTAACATATTTTCTGAAAAAGTATTTGTAGTAAACTTGAACATGCTGACAACCATGAGAGATGCAGACACAATTCATGCTATAAAGATTATCTCAAAGATATTTTACAGAAGTGTGATGTTGATTGTTTTCATTAGAGAAATTCGGTAGAGGAAAGAATATGATAGAAAGCACAAAAGGGTTGAACTTTTTTAAAAAGTAAAACTTACATCAGAAAGTTACAATACTGCATTACAAGATATCAATTAACAGACAAAAGAATTAGCATGTTATATGCGTGACTGTACTCATGTTCCACACATTGTTTTGTATTAACATTGTAAAATTCATTTTAACTTTCATTCTTTGTCTTCTTATCTTTTTACTTCTGGAACAACAGCAGGCTGGTCTTTGTTAAATATCATTGCTATGAATTTTAATATTTCTACTACTAATATAGGTCATCAATACAGCATGTGCTTAATAGTCATGCTTAATGCTTAATTTAATATTTGTCATCACAATTGAAAATTGATATTGTATCATTAATTTCTAATGCTTTTTTCCCTGTCTCAGCCTGTAATAGAAAAAGTTTTAGATATCGCTATTGTCCCTTTCAAGTGAACAAACTCCTAGATGTATTATCAGGTTCAAATTTTCTTGCTCTAGTATACATAAGATTAAAATTTGGACTGTAAAAGTTGATATACTACCACTTTTTAAGTTCCTACTAACTAACATATATGTGGTAAAACAATTGACAATTCTGTTATTTATTTATACAACAAAAGAAAAAGAAAAACTTTTGAGCTTTTTTGGAAATGGGCATTAAGTTTTTTTTATGCTAAAGTGCATATTTAAGATTTCTAATTTTTGGTGCCAAAAACAGTAATGTATAACTGCTACTATATATATATAAATAAACAGTATTAATTGGTTTGCCAGGCCAGCCATATGGTGGCATTCTTGCTCTGCTAAAAACCCAGAAATATGCCATTTACATGGCCCAATATTCCTGTGCTTTTGCAGAGAAACTGATGGCCTATAGAATAGTACTGTTCATATTAGCCACTGCAGGCATATATGGCATTGCACACAAATATTACAGCCCGCTAATGTGCTTCGTGTCACTATGCAAATACACACACTTAACAGCTTACTATCGTATGATGTGAGGGTGTAAGCAATTCAAGTAGTAATATGCATTCTAATTAAAGATCTCACCCCCTATCTGACATACTATTTGATACTAATAATTGTAAGACCATCACCGGGCTTCCCTACAATTTATGGAAGGTGGAAAAAATTGCAAAAGCTGATGACCAAGCACCTTTTCTCAGAACTCATGCGAAAAGCCATGTAAATTACGAGACAAAATGTCTGAGGTTGCACATAATTTTGGAAATCATCAACTTGCTTTGATCAATGATGACAAATTATTGAACAACCCCCCCCCCCCAAAAAAAAAAAAGAAACATTAAAATAAGATCAAAACTTTTGACTTTTTTAACTTTCGCTTTTTTTGTTTTATTTTACAAAAAATACAGCAACTTTTTTGATTGGCTATACAGCGATTTTTTTTGTTTCGGCTTTATTTGTATACTGCTGATCTACTAAAACTTTTCTTTTGAAAACTAACTTTTATTCTCCTTTATTGTAAAAATAAAAACCAAAACTAACTTTTGACTCTATCTTTTGTCTCAGTGATAATAAATTATTTCTCCCCATCTCCCCCAAAAAAAAGTTCAAATAAGATCCAAACTTTTGACTTTGTTCAACTTTCATTTGATTTTTTGTTTTAAAAGACAGCGATTTGTTTTTGGCTTGATTTGTATTACGCGATATCTATTTTGGCATTTTTAAAAAGAAAAGGTGTACAAATATTTGAATCAAATCTTGTATCGTAAATGATTTACAAGAATGTCAAAATATTGGTAAAAAAAGTCGTATCAAATGTCAAAAGATGTCAAAATATTAGTAAAAAAAGTCATATCAAATGTCAAAATATTTTTAAAAAAGGCGGAGAAAATTAAAAATATTTTAATAAAATTTGGAGAAAATGTAAAAATAATTTAATTTAAAAATTGTCGACTCCGGATCGATATAATTGTGTGTTTTTAGGAGAGAAAGAATGCCACCAAGCGGCTAGCCTGGCATACCAATTAGTACCAAATAAACCATTAATAGTAAGCAATAAAAAAAGTATCAATCTATATCTTCTAATTATCAAAACATTATTTTGACTAAAATTGATAATTAAAAATTATTCATTATTACTTCCTTAAGCTCTTCAGTTACTACCATGCTTCTTTAATGATTTACCAACTAAAAAAAATAGATTTGTCCAATCAGACATAAATCATCAAGGTTCATTAACAGATTATCATTGTTGTCACCTGGAAATAGTCAGAATAAATATGCTGAATAGATCATATGTATAAGGGCTTAGTATAGATTCAGATATACAATTAAACAGTCCACTAATGTCAAATAAATCAAAATACGGCATCTAAGATAAGAGCCAATCCTTGGCCGTGTCAGGGCTCTGGAAAAGACTACATATAGACAAGCTATCTATGAAAATGAAAATGATTCCTTATTATTGACATGTTTCTTTCAAACGGTTAGAAATAATAGAAATATCTCTCCACAAATCAGCCATTATTAAGTACTGAGAAAAAATATTTGCCACGCAGTCTCCCAATGGCTATTGTTTCTAATAATAGAACAGCCACTATATCTAGCAAATTTACAAATTTCTGTGCAAAAAATGAAATCGAATATTTATTAACATGACTATTCTACTCAGATAATAATGGACAGGCCAAACAGATGGCTTAAGAGACCAAGATAAACTCCCAGGAAAAACAGCAATGACTGAAATGAATGTTTGGCTAGCCAGTACAATGCACAATTCCATCAAATGTTTACAACAAATCACCAGTTAAAATTTTAACGAAACAATACTAATGAGAACTAATTTATCTAATATTAGAATGTACATTTTAAAAAATAAAGCAACAAATTATAGCTACTTTAAAGTGGGGACAAAAGCATTATGTTAACTACACCTAGGAAAATGTTAGATTTCAACTACAGTAATAGACGAGGTCAGGACTTTCTAATACTGAAAATACCAGCTGGTCACTTATAAATATTATAGATATCAATTGTTTTGATAGCCATTGGGAGAGAGCATCTATTTGTAAAATCATTCTAGTCGGATACAAGTGAGTCAATAACCAGTAGTACCAGTTACCAAAGAAGGAAAAAGCATGAATATGAAACTGAAGACCATCTCTTAAAATTCTGTCAGGAGAAGAATATAGTAAGCTTGCCCAGTTTGTAAACTTATCATACTTTAAAATATGGATTCAACAAAGAGGTTAAAAGTTATAGTTTTGATATGTAAATAAAAGAAATTGTAATTACCCTAAAGTTACATTACAGTTTGTAACTACTATATGTAGTAATAACTTGAATATTAATGTTCAACTGGTAAAGGGCCAACCACAAATAAATACGAAACTACTAAAACAACAATCATATGCATTAGGGGAGAGTTGAATATCACCAACCTTTCCTTTTACATAAATATGCATGTCTTTTTTTTAACAATCTTTATTGATGAAGTATGAGATTACATTATGTATGTTTAGGTCTATATTACTTATTACATATATACACACTATTCTTTAGTTAGTATAAAGGGAGTTAATAATGCGTTTCTGTATATATCCAAATATAAGCTTGCTATTTTGTGTTCTATATTCTAAACAAAACCACAAATATTGTGAGAGATTTATTGCATTTTGTTAATATTTCTAAGTTGAATGAATGCTTAAAATATAGTAATCAATATGACCCCAATTAATGTTTAAGTAAAATATACATTATTTAAACAATAAAAAAAAATATTTCCGAGCAAAATAAAATTTTTTAATACTACAATAAAAGTTTGAAAATTCATTAACTTTCAATTTATATATAAAATTAGTCATACATTTAATTAAGACCTGACGAACAGACGTAAATACCACTGTAACCTATAAACAAAATTTCTGGCATGGTAAATCTTAACATTTTAAATATTAGCATAATAAAGCAAACAGATAAATCACATACTTTTGATTTAACGTACATACACAAAAATTTCAGTGATATGAAATCTGTAGCATTTTTTTAAAAGTTAATTTATAAAATGTGAAATTATTATTTACCATCATTTTCTTATTATTTCAGAAAAGAAAAGATAATGATGTGGGGAGGGGGGGGGTGTTAGTTGTTGTATCATGTAAACTGGCTTTTGACATAGCAACCTTTATATATCTTTAAGAAAAATCCTCATCAAAACATAGTGGTCAAAGAACTAGGTAAGCACGTGGGGATGAAAAGCTTACACGTGTGTGCATTGGGTATTTGCCTCGCAGATACCGCCTTTCAGTCAGCTGCTATTTCTGACCAACGGAGCAGATCGTTAAGCCAACAAAAGAATATCGCCTCCGGCTATACTTCCGCCATGTTAACTAAGTCGCATCAATCTTTGAGCTGTCGCTTGCATTTGCCACAAAAATTTTCTTCCCCTTCACGTTCGTTTTGAAAAGACGAGCAAATTTCTACGGACAAAACCTCTAGGAAACAAAGTTGAATGTGTGAAAATTATTTGCTGTTAAAGGGGATGACTTTTTGCCCGAATGATTCGAAACTCGTTCCTTCAAAAGCCGTTTTAACAGCACCATCCTAGCTATTGAAAGTAACGATCATTAGCTACATCACATAACGCTTCATTTGCAACACAATTTTTTTTTTTTCAAAATTCCAACTAGAATCTTTTATTTATAACTAGAAAAAAAAAAAAGAAGGGAGAGTGAGAGAAAAAATAAAACCGATCGAATTACTGCGTGGGGAGCGAACGTATGAATCTATGGCTCATCATTTTTATAAGACAAGGCCTGCCATCCATTTTAACTTTTGTCCTCCCGCTTTAATGGATAGTTTAGCATCAAATTTGCACTCTTAGTTACTATTTCTCCATTAAAATATTCTTCAGTGCAATTAAGAAATGCCAAATTATTGGGGATCTGTTCCCGGTAGCTTTTTTTTTTTCGAGCAATGGTTTCATACAAAGCAAACCTCCTTCCTAACACAGCCATACGAAAGACAGAAGATAAGTGCCCGACATTCCGCTCAATAACACTAATGCGGTTAAGACGAGATTTTTGAATGGCCGATCAGCATATGCTCTGACTGATTCTGAGTACTATCTAATTGGTCTGATAAAGTATAACCAGACCATTATTTTAACCTTTATTTTCCCGCGATTTCTGCACGTCACTGTCTCTAAAAGATTTAGCAACTTTAATGTTTGCGTAGTGATTTACTGCATGATTACGCGTTGAAGTAAATAGAGGACTGTTGATTGAGAGAGGATACTTTTCAATTTTTTTTTCCACACTAGGCATATCATTTATTTCAATAAATATTAAGGTTTAATTAGCGTATTCGAAAATCAGTAATCAGCAATGGTGACAAAGCATTAAACTGAATCTTATTAATCAAACGGATTGCTTTGAATGGCAAGCGGCATATCCTGCTTTTATTATCGCTTCCCTTCTCTTCTCCATAATCTTTGTCCAGAAAGTTAAACGCATTCTGAACTTTTTAATGTTAAAAAAAAAAAAGCATACATTTTTATATACTAAAGATTATAGCAAAATGTAATAAGACCATTTATCTTTTTTTTTCATCTCAAGTAAATTTTTTTCTAATTGGTGCATTCTCTTAGGCAGTAATAAAATATCTTCACCAACCCCTATCCAGGGGTATATATATATGATTTTGTATGTGGATGTACGTATATAGAATTAATAAAATATACTAAAGTGTTTTGTCTAAATCAGATGTATCAAACCTGACGTAATTATAAAATGATATAAATAATAACCGTTAACTACTTACACAACTACCCTGCGTCAATGGCAGACTCCGTAGCTTAAGATCCACGAATCATGCCCGGCTCTTTCATTTTCGGTGCTCGTACTCATTCGATTAACTTTAATATATATTATGGATAAATCTTTTGACTTTATATTATTTGAATGCTAAGATTTGCTGCAGTTCAAATGGAAATTTGTTATATAAATGTGTGGGTAAGGTTCGAAAACAAAAAGATCAGCTAACTAAAAATTTCAAGCAGGCTTGGTATTTTAGCAGGTAGGCAAATTATTGCCTGACTAGTTACCAATATAACATCGGTCGGCAAATGACATCTAGTTATTCTTAGCTAGAAAGCGATGTCAAGGTAATCTAGCTTTTCATTAAACGAATATTGATGCATTAACCATAAACTGAAAAACATAATCATTACTGACAATGAACTTTATGCCCAATCAATTGCTGAATAGCTTTTTGACAATATGCCCAAGCCATATATCTGTATTCTTAAAAATTGATTTAAAATATAAATATCTTAGAGGCTGACTTTGCTATCTTGTGGCTTATGCTAAACAGTTACAATTTATACCTATGTTCCATAGACATCTAAACTTTAGCAATCATGTCCATGATTCTGCCAATGATGCTATGCATAACACTCAGGACAAAATAATCCAATAATCGTCCATTCAGAAAGTCACGTGATGTCCAAGAACCAGAAATTAATTCTCTGATTAACTTTTCTCTTGAAACCCCTTTATATCATATTCTTGTTTTTGAATTATTTTTTACAAAGCTTCCAATTTAATAAAAATTTTAACACACCTTGAATTAGATGTAAATAAATTTGAATAGATGTCAGCACTAATCAACATGCATACATTTTTTTTTCATTATTGCTGCCAGACTTCATGAAGTACTGTGCACTGCACATGCATTTTCAGGAATAACTTTCTTTGTCAGCTGCTTTGGTACACTATCAACAATACATGCAAGTATAACAGTTGTTCAACTTATACTAATATTGTAATGACAACCACTTATATAGAGATCAGAGACTTAGACACTTAAAACCATTAGCAATACGAAGGCTTAAAGTCATTCAATGAAGAACAGAAGCTATGTTAGAATAACGAAAAAATTGTATACAAAATACATAGTTGATGGAAGACACATATATCGCTGACATCATTGTAATAATTAATAGAATGAAATGGAGCTGGGTGGACATATTTCTAAAAGAGATCACACTATGTAGATAGTTGAAGTTTCAAATAGAATCCCAAGAAATTTAAAAGATCTAGGAGGAGACCAAACATGAGATGGGTGGATGAAATAAAGACAGTTATTGGTGTGATGGAAAAAGAGAGGCCATAAAAAGGAGAATCTGGATTAAACTTGAAGAGATCTTCATCCTGCAATCGATTGATAATGATTGAAAATGATAATGATGTATACACACGTTTTAGTAACTGAAATAATATATTTGCCAATTACAGCATACACATTTACATACATTATCATTTATCAATGTCAGTGATGATTTAAAATCTATTTTGGCCATGAATATGAGAGGGAAAACTTCGAAAGTACTAGGTTTGGATTAATTTACTTTGATTGTTTTTATTACCACTAACAGCTTCTTCACCCAGCATGTTAAAGCGCTTGTATATACTATAACATTAAGAAAGTAAACTATAAAAAAAAAATGCCAAAAAGTAATATGATGTGTTTTTAAAATAGAAATATATATATGAATGTGAAAAATTATTGTCATTAATTCACATAATTATTTGCCTTTTATTATAAGTATATATGTATTAAATTAATAAATGTATTTGTTTTGCCTTTTGATATGATTGTTTATAAAAATAGTGCTATATTGAACTTAGTATAATTGTTTTGATGCTATATTATTAAAAAAATTACTACTAATAAAGATATTACTAATAATGCATACAGTTTTGAATCAAGCAGAATTCAAAACTTTAAGCCTGTTTAAAAACGTATTTTAGCCATTTTCACAAAAGTGCACTGAATACAAACATTCAACTTACTAAGTACTATAAAAGTGTCTAAAGCACAGAGAGAATTATGTAAATGAAATGGATAGACTCCATAATCATAGTAATGAATGTGCAATCGGAACAATTAGGTGATAGGTCTTTCTAATGAACTGTCACTTGAATGATGACAGAAGTTGATGTTGACTTGCTGTTACCTAATAATAGTCATATCTGGGTGAGAACACTGAATGATGAACTGATGAAAAAGACCCATCTTTAGACTCAGTGATTTCTAGCTTTCACTGCTGCACTACACCACATGATATCCATTGATTATTCACCTATAGTAGATTGTTCTAGAATATGATGAAAACCACTATTTTTGATAGCATATGAGAGGTCATGTGATGTTTTTGGTGCTAAAAATTAGAAAGGTCTTCTGAAATAGAGACTTTAGGAAAAAAACAAACAATGCTCATTTTTAAAAACATTCAAAAGTTCTTTTTCATACACAGATTTGCCAAGTGTTTTACCATGATAGATGTTGATGGAAAATTAAGAACTGATAATATTCCAATTTTTAGGAGTCCAGAATTAAGCAATCTTGTATAGGATAAATGAAGACAGCTTGAAGCTGATAACACATCTAGGAATTTATTTAAAAAGAACTTACTAAGATATTTAAAGCTATTTTTCTATTATAGGCTTGGTCAAGGGAAAAAGCATCAGAATTAAATGATCAAATTTCCAATATTATGACAAATCATAAACTAAACATCATGCATGACTATTAAGCACATACCATAATGACTATATTAATAGCAGAAATATTAAAATTTTTTAGCAATACTTAACAAATATTGCAAATAAATATGGCCACTATTGTTCAGAAGAAAAAAAGAATAAAGAATGACTACACAAATGTGAAATACAATAACATGCATATATATCATGTTCTGGTTCTTTGGTCTGTTCATTGACATCCTAGCTATGCACTATTGTAGTATTTTCTGTGGCAAAATTTGCATTTTCTGACATATTCTTTCCTCGACCATATTTTCCTAATGAAGCTAATCAATATCGCTCTTCTATAGAATATCGTAGAGATAATCTTTATAACACAAATGGGATCTGCCTCTTCCTTGGTAAGCATGCTCAAGTTTTCTGTAACTACTTTTTCTAAAAGAATATTACTACTTGTTTGCACCATATCCCAATCCAGTGAAGATGCAGGATTATAATGGAAAACATATTGGATTGACTGAACTTAAAATCTTGCCATGGTATTTTTAGAATTATGGAACATATTTAATAAAACTTTTCCACAATCTTTATATTATGCTAGTAGAGGTTTTATATCTCACTTTCTAAAACAAATAATACATATATTATTACAGAAGAATACCCATTTTTCTAAACCTATAAATGTGGCAGTAACATATTGAAGTCTGCACTGCAGTTTGAATTCATCTTCCGATCTAAATAAAGTACCGGGAGATTCAAATTGATTTCTATATAATATATGAATTTTCATGCATTACTTACTAAGTAAAATTCCATAGATGATGTTTGTCTGAAAACTTGTGATGTTGATATTTTAGTAGTATTAGACTATGCTTAAATGTCTTCAGAAGAATTCAAACTTTATTTACACTTTTCAAATACATTCGACAGTTAGTAACAGTATACAGATTAGTATATAACACAATGTTCAAGTAGTAGTTTTCTTATGACTTCTTCAAGTGTTGTGGGCCGGACCAGTGACAGTTTGTGAATATTGAATTTAAGGTGATGTAGTGAATATTAAATTTAAGATGATGCAGTTGTGGGCCATCTTAAATTTAATATTCACGAATTCAAAGATCCAATTTCAAATCCCATGCTAGTAGGGTCACCAGCCATGCAAGAAACATTTTTAAGAAGAGAGTAAACTAATACAATTCAAAATGGTGTGTTATATACTAACCTGTGTGGTTATTGCTAACAATTGGCTGTATTTGAAAAGTTAAAATAAAGTTTGATTATCTAAATACATTCAACGTTCAATATTAGATGATGGAAGTAGACCAACATACATAATTACTATTTCATAAATGATCTTTTAAGCTGACAAAAACTGTACAATCACATGATTTGATATTCAAGTGATCATGTGGCTTTCAAGTATTGAGGATGATGTAATTGAAATATCATCTAGGGCAGCGGTTCTCAACCTGTGGGTTGTGACCCCTTTGAGGGTCGAACAGCCCTTTCACAGGGATCACCTAAGACCTTTGGAAAACACATTTTTGATTCATAACAGTAGCAAAATTAAAGATTGGGGGTCACCACAACATAAGGAACTGTATTAAAGGGTCGCAACATTATGAAGGTTGAGAGCCACTGATCTAGGGAATTGTATCTCTTGAGTCTGATATTCTACAACTGGACTATACCATGTAAGATTTAGTACAACCATTATTACACTATAAATCTGAAAACTAAGAATATTAAGGTTTTGTTTTTGCTTTTAACATGTTACTTTCAGCAACTAGTTGATTTTTAATTATAAATTACTAATTCTTCCAGTAGTATAATTTGATGCTTGAATCAAAAGCAATTCTATCAGATATTGTTCTTGTAGAATTAATAATCAAAGATCAAAATCAACTCCTTAATGAAAATTAACTTATCAAAAAGTTCATAGGAATCAAGGGCAAAAAAATTATTAAGGAATATTAAATTTCCAAAATACAATTAAAACAAAGCCTTTGACCATAGCTTAAATAATATAAATACGTAATTAATATAAAACATCAGATTTAAGTTGAAACATAATTTTTTTAACTTTTAATGTGTATGAAAATGTTGTTTTTGTTATGTTTAATTTATTATATAAGATTATTTATAAAATATTTTAAATGCGCCATAGCCATATTCTTTCAGTCACACTTTTAAATAATGAAAAGCTTGCATTGTGCAGCTCATTCAAAACGAATGGGCTGCACAATTCAAGTTTTTTTTTTATTTAAAGAGAAAGTATGTCTGAAGAAATATAGCTATATCATTTGAAATATTTTATATAGATTTCAGCTAGTGTTATGCATTGTTTCTAAGGTTATTTGTGCATGTTATTGTTCTGAAGAAGTCTTTTGGGCAGTCGAAACTTTTGTCATTTTTAATATGAATGAAAATTATGATAAGATTGCTTCTATATGTTGTGTATGTTACAATTCTGGAAAAAACTATTGGACAGTCAAAATAAAATATTGTACTTGTATTGTGTAATGTGTGTAGTGGAGGGTGTTATTATTGTCTATGATATCAACTCAAAAAGAATTGAAAATATCATCAAGAAAATTGAATGTACTAAAAAAGAACTAAATTAATTGTACTTTCTGTCATTAGAGCACACTATCTGGATTTACTTAAGAAAAAAGGAACCACTAGTATCAATTATAGACATTAAAGAGTATTATCTTACTCATGCTGAGATGACTTTAGGTACTATATCTTGTAACGTTGCTATAACCTTGAAATAATGTTAGTTTTATTGCTTGTCATTATTTAATTCTTTGAAGATTGTCTCTCATGCACATATGCAATGCAATTATAATTTTATGTTAATACTTTCATTCTGCTCTTTTCTGTAACAGTTTATTCAGGAAATATTACATTAAACTAAAGAATATTGCATTATAACAGTAAATTCTAAACAATGGGGGAAGGGTGACCTCTATCTAAAAAGGGCAGCATTTATGCTATCTCACATTACATGCATGTTTTCAAAAAGTACACTAACATTCATTTGGCTAATTCAGATTATTTTAGGACTTTCATTTTATAATAAGCACTGCCAAATATTCAATTACTAATAAATATTGGGTGTCTGGTTGAGTAATTGTGGAAGGAGTAAGAAACCTGAGTTTGATTACAAAATCCTCAGATTCCTAAAAAATATTAAACTGTAAAAAATTAATTATCTAATTTAAAATATTTTAAAGGTGTTGTCATTAAATTTCAACCCAGTGAATGAAAATTGATACAAATAAATGATAATTATGGTTTATGTAGGCACATGTTTAATGGACTGACATTGTTACTACAGTTTTGAACACAATTTAAGTATTGTCCAAATTTCCACAGAAGGAAATGACCATTATTGCCTAAAAAAATTGAAAGTATCATCTTATACCTGATCAGACTAAGGGTAAGTTGACAAAAGAAAAGTACTTTAAGAGGATGAAATAGATATGTAATGTCATGCGTACTTTTTCTAATGTTAAATTGAAACTGAACATCAACGGACAACCTTCAGTCTTTTCTTTTTGGTAAAACATTCCAGTAATGAGTTATTATTCATTAGGTATAATAGCAGAGTGCCTAAAAGATGAAGGTAAAACAATGAGGATATGATAGCCTTCTTCAGAAGTGATGAAACTTCATGCCATTATAATCATATCACACCTCCCTCAACAGCTTAAAGTTGCATGATATTACAATCATATGATATTGTCCTCAACAGTATAGTCATTGCATGATATTACAATGTGATAGCTTCCCCATTATGCCAAAACAATGTCATTACAGTCGTGTGACACTTCTCTCAATAGTGGTGTTGCTGTATATTAGAATCACATGACATATTCTCAACAGCACTGAAGTTATATGATATTAAAATTATATAAAACATTTCTCAACAATCTGAAACTGTATGACATCACAATAATTATGAAATTTCCCTCAACAATATTCAAGTTGTATGATGTTACAATTATGTGACAGATCTTTCAACAAACTTTTTTTAACAGTCAAAATGCTGCATGTTATCACAACTAATGTGATATCTCCCTTAACAGCAGTGAAGAAGAGGCTTTTCTCATTAGTGATCATACTGCATGATATCATATGACAGCTTCTTTAAACATACTCAAATTGTATATTAAAATTAAATAACATTTTTATCACAGTAGAAAAGTTATGTGAAATTACAACCATGTGACATATCACTTATTGGTGCTAACATATGATATTACAATCATATAACTCTTTGTTCAATATTGGCAATGTTGCATAATATTACTATCATATTATATCTCCCCCAACAGCATTAAAGGTGAACAATATATGAATGTGGCATATCTTTCACTGCTATTGAAGCTTCATGATGTTACAATCATGACACCTGTTACTATAGTGCTAAAGCTGTATTTTATATATATATATATATATGACATCCCCTTGCATGATGTTAGTTATACATAAGAGTTTTAATCTAATGCTGTATGATATTACAGTCTTGTGACATCTCCTTAACAGGGAGATGTGCTGCTTTCTTTAATAGTGTTGAAATTGCATATTATCATGTGATACCTCTTTGAAGAATGCTGAAAACACATGTTATTATACAATCTTATGATATTCCCTTAGCTGGTAAAGTTGCATGATATAGCTTTCATTGAATTAGTATTCATTGAGAAATTTAAATTAACTTAGTACTTTTACCTCTCTACTAGTAATTATTAGATATCTATTTATCAGCAATAGTCATATGAGTAGCAAGATTGTTTGAAATGAGGTTTTTCTGGATTTGAATCCAGATCATGGGCAGGAATATGTTATCTATTGCATATCAGGAGTAAAAAATCTAGTTCTTAGATCACGTAACACATGAGCTCTCAAATGTGAGATATAAGTAAAGTAATTTATTATCATGTATTTATATGTTTTGGTGCTGAAGACAGATAATCAGTCAAAACTATCAGACTGATTAAGTTACGTAACACTAAAATTATTACAGAGATAAAGAAAAGTGGATTTGTATAAGTATAATTTTATCAATGTATATAGAAGGATATAAAGTGAAATGAAGAATATTTTTACCAAACTTTAACATCTCAGTTTATGTCATAAACATTGATGAGCAACTGCCATAAAGACTTATTTCATTAATATGAATACTAATTGTGTATTTAAAGTGTAAAATATACTAAAAATCATATTAAATATCATTAAATAGAGATGAGCACAAGTTCAGGACTGATGAAAATCAGTGTATTTTTACCGTATCCAATCTAAAATAAAGTTATATTTATCTGTGACACATTTATATAGGTATATTGTAGCTATAACAATGGTTATGCTACAATGCAAAGAAAAAAATGTGCTTAATATTATTATTTTGTAATATATGAGAAATAAGGGAATGATAATAATATTGAAAAGGAAGAAGAAAAAAAGTTTTTGGTAGGAGAAAGAATTTGAATTGCGTATTTTTTTTTAAATCCAAATTTGAAACTTGTTTAGTTTGTTTTCAAATGGAAGTTTTAATTAAACAACTTATCCATTTTATAGTAAAAATGGATGGCAAAGCTAAATATAAAATTAAAATTTTGGAATTAATAATATTTTAAAAGTTATAATTAAAAATGTAAAAGCCAGCAGCAATTTTTTCTCATTCTATGTTATGAAATATAAATAAATAAAGAGAGAAAATAAAAATTGTTTTCTTTCACTTATTTATGTATAAAAACATGATATAATGTACATAAAATTTGTATCCACAACATGTTTTGGAGAGAGTAAAGAGAGTGTTTTTCAAAAAATATGTTGTTGTGATGATGCAAATGTCACATTTGCTCTAGCTGGTAACCCTATATATTATTTGAAAACATTATTTGAGCAACATCAAAGAGGTATAAATATGTCTGAAACAAGCAACTAGGCCTTATTGTTATTATTAGTATTCTAATTTCAGAAGTGTAGCAATCTGATTCCATATTGTTTTGTATGTCACCACAGTCTATTTTTAAAGCAGTGTTTCAGTGATCCAAGCCAAAAAAAAAAACAACCCCTGGTTAAAAGGGATTCAACCATAATTTGGATAGTTATGTTTTGCTGACTGTTTTTAAAGTATTTTTGAATAATCCAATTATAATAATCAGTATGATGATTTTATTTAGAAGAAATCTATCTACTATGTGTGGCTAGGTAACCAAAAACCATACCAGTCAAAATGCCTGGAAAATGCAGTTGGATCCAGAAATTAGTGCTGAAGATTGAAAAACAGTTTGTACAAAGCCTCTACAATACCGTGAAAGAAGAATTGGATAGTGTTGTATAAATGACTCAAGACCTGCAGATAGTATACCTCATATGATGTTACTAGTGCTGCTGTATTTACTCTCTCTGACATCACCAGTGTTCAAGGAGATTATCATCAGAAAAATTAAGAAAGACAACAATAAAATATTTAAAAATGATACCTGAAAAAGAACCATAATCAGTGACTGTGTCCCTGTTTAATGTGATAATATCTTATCACTATAAATAGCATAAGGCCTTAAACTTGAACCATAGCTTAAACTTAAAAATATTTTTTGTTACTATAATATTTCTGGGTGTATGTTGATGAGTCGTAACTATATATGCAACTGTTTTATTTATTCATTATTAATAAATTGTTAATTTTTTTTATTAATCCATTTAGTTTGTGTTTGTATCTCAATCCATATATATACATATATATATATATATATATATGCGTTTTACACACTTATGGTAGTTAATATCCACTGCCCTGAGAAATCATGCAATCCACTGGAGAACATGCTGGAATGATGGTAATAATTGATATTGATCATTCCTTTAAAAGTTTACCAAGAGTAAACTTTCTTTTTTTTAGAAGGTTTGGCACCTTTGAATTTTTTTTATTATTGAAACTGAAAAACATACAAAATACTTTTGGTAGTACCTCTACTTTTGAGTTATAAATTATCATCATCATATTGGTTAATATTATATATTTGAGTTAAATTTTTAGTTGAATTTTATTAACTATTTCCAACATTTCATTATATCTATTCAATGTATTTGGATTACATAGAGTATCTGGTTTGAACTCAACTTTGATCTACTTGTTTCAAAATTCCATTACAATATATGTATATATATTACAAAGAAATCAAGGCATATGTCACATGACCTAATTTAACAAACTTGTATTACAAATATTATATAATGAACTTGCAAATAGCTCTTAACAAGCTTTTATATAACATTTGTAATACAAGCTTGTTCAATTAGTCATGTGACACATGACTTAATTTCTTTGTAATTTTATTTTTTGCTATTAAGGCTTTGATTTTATATCACTAAAGCTATTAATATATGGTGTATATGACCTTGGTTCAGTCCCATATGGCTATTTAAGTTGGATAGCTGGATTGGAAGACATATGGATGTCTGAAAATTTCAGATCTTTTACATAATAGTTATCCATTAGATAAAGTGCTGGGCTTGGCCTGGTATTTTAAATTTAATGCTTGAATATTCTAGCACTCACCGAGGAAGCCAGTAGAAGAAAACAATCTGGGGTTGGGGATATTCTCAAAAGTTAAGAGCTATTTGCAAGCTCATTATAATATATATATATATATTGTAACATAATTAAATGTTCAAAAGATATTATTACCATATCTGAGTCCAAAATATATAAGAGATATTTAAAATAACTTGGATTTCTCAAGTAAACACTATCTCAATAATTATAAGCAAATTATTAATAACCAGTATTATAACTCAGGTATATGAAATCACCTGAAGTGAGTACACTAGTAATTCAATAAAATATAACTCAGGTATACAGGCAGTAATCTTATCCACTTTCATTTCTTGGTTTGATATTAAGTGCATGTTTAAACAAATACTAAGTGAATATGGTCTAGCAGGGCGCCACTAGATTATCTGAATCTAGACACGGTTATATCTAATAACCTTTCACATGTACCGGGTTTGAATCCCCTTTTTTGGTACTTTATTTCTAATAAAAATGGAAGATTTTGCTTTTTGAGCCATATCACTATACGCACTAATATTTAGGTAAAAATAAAACATCTTTAAACCAAAGTGGAGTATATTAGACATAAATCACTTCTTAGATCTTAGCATAACAAATGTGTTTCAATATTTTTATAAGTTTACTAGCTCAGATTATATATAACTAATTTAGGATGGCAATTCACTCATCCTTGCATGAAATAGATGACGGGATGTGGTTATAATAATAATACTAAGAAATCACTAAATATTATAAAATCAATATTTATTTATGGCCTTTAAACAGTTAAACAGCTCATTAATTAAAACGTTGATGACGATGATGATGATGATGATAATAATAACAATAATGACAATGGTTTCAACTACAGCTCTAGGACTAAGCCTAAACATAAAACTAAATTTTATAAAGAAATTCATAATTATTGCTTAATTTTAGCATATTTACTTATATCTTAAATAACTAATATTCAACCATTGATGATGATGAATAATCACACTTAACAAAGACTACACTTAATGAAATATATACGCCTCGTTTAATAAAATAAACTAATATTTATTACTACATTTCTAACATATACATAAAAATTTCTAGATAAATATGAAAATTGACATGAATAATAATAATAATAATTGATTATATAACAATCCTCAGATTAATTTTAAGTTCTTCCCCCTTTCCCTTCAAATGTATTTTGTATTAAGTTGGACGTCACATTGACCATGATTTTCAGTCCATGAGAAAAGTATTTCAAGAAAAAAAAAATATTATCTGCTCATTAGCACACATACTTTAAAAATCTAACATGTAAATAGAATGTAAAAAAAAAATGTTAGTAGAATTGAAAGAGCAAGTTTTAGCAACAAGTTTTAAATTATTTTCTCCCCCCTCTCTTCTACCTCTGAAATGCTATACTTAACTTGAAACAAACTAATCTAATATTCTAACACTACTTGTTACTCCACATTCACTCGCAATTATACACATATAAAATATCATTATGTATGTGCGTGTTTTATCCCATGATAACAAAATATTATTTAAAACCAAAATAATAATATATTAGTTAAAACTAAAATCATAATACCATAAAAAAAAATTGTTTTACACATTAATATTTTTCATAACTGTAAAATTAATAAACAAATAATTTTCATACATTCAAGATCATTTATGAAGCTCAAAGTTATTATTAGTAAGACATTCTTGTTTTTAATCAATCTGAATAGTCTTTAAAAGTTCTTTAAATAAAATATACCACTTTATTGCTAAAATGTTTCTTAAGACTAATGTCATAAAGAAAATAGATATAAAAAGTCATATTACCGATCTTTTGTTTGTGGCGAATTTCCAAGGGTTCAAACTTGTCTTGTATAATGTCTATATTTCTGCAGCTACCATTTCCGTTTTACGTGGGAACAATCTCTTTCTTGAGGTGTATAACTATTTGATGATGATGACTCTATTGAGGTTATTTGCTTTAGTGGACAATTTGGAAATCATTATATTAATTTTTCTTCTCTTCCTGTCAAGCATGTGGATGAAATACAGCAGTTGTTTTCACATTTATAAATTTTCTTGAGTTTAAAATCAGTTGTTGTAACAATTAATTGGACTTGATGATTAATATTTATCAGTAGATTAATTCATCTTCTTTGAATGCAGGTGAATGCTTTCTTCCTTCTATTAAAAACATCTTATTTCTCTGGTCAGTTGAAAGGTGTAGAATATTATTTTAGACACGACATCTTTTCTTTCCTCTATGATGTGCAGCTTCCTCCAGATGGTCAGCAAAAAATGGGACATACATATAATTTTTCTAGCCAGCCATTTCTTATATTTTCAACATTCAATTTGATAGTTTAATAATCTGAATCATAAAAACCAAAAAAAAATAATAATTCCAGACAGTTTTTTATATCCAATTTTTAGCTAACTTAACCAATCAGAGATAGCGTCACTTGCTATTTTTGGACAAATTCGTTTTAATTAGATCTCTAATTTATTTTCAACTAAATTATTTTTCAACTGAAAAGTTTAATCCTTTTTCCAGACACTTTTGTTTTAAAAAAATAGACTTAATCCTTATTTCCTTTCTTTTTTTTTTACATTTAGGTAACATTTCAAATTTTTGAGCTTCCTTCTTTAGATCTTAAGATAAGACAATTTCAAAATTAGAGCTCTCACCCATTATAAGCTCCCAAAGTGACAAACAATTATTAAAAAAAAAACAAAATTGCTACAAAGATAGATATCTGATTAAACAATTTCCTCTTTTAACATAAAATTGTACAAAAAAAAAATAATTTGACAGATTTAATCCTTCCTTTTCTTTCAATATTTAGTAAATGTAAATTTCTGTATGTAATGTACACACATCCTTCATTCTTTCAAATCATTCATAAACTAACATTAAATAATATAATTGCTAGCTTAGTAATTATAACCCAATTATTTAATTAAATCTGTAACTTTTAAATCCCAATTATAATTAAAGAAAAGCAAAATAAAAGCATAGAATAAAATATTAGAATTGATCAAGCATAGGTTAGTTTTAAAGAAAGTTAAAATGTTGAATATTTGAAATATAAAACAATTAAATAGCTTACACATACATTGCCTATACGTATGCATTATAACTTTGCTTTTTAACAGAAAATTTAAATATTAAATAGTTTAAATGTGTGTATTACCTTTCTATCAACACACAAACAAATAAAGCATATAATTGTTGTCCCACTCTTTCTCTGTTTAAAGCTTTTAGAACTGGACCTTGTAGGGTTTAAACTTGGATGCCCTACAGCTTCATTTATGATTATATAAAAATGTGATGATGATTTTTGGTTTACCTTTTCTACATGC
Organism: Epiperipatus broadwayi; assembly: GCA_028023455.1. Taxonomy (NCBI): domain Eukaryota; kingdom Metazoa; phylum Onychophora; class Udeonychophora; order Euonychophora; family Peripatidae; genus Epiperipatus; species Epiperipatus broadwayi. Next base: position 4,986,029 of record JAQFVV010006284.1, on the reverse strand, counting down.
ACATTACTATAAATTTAGCTAGTGACTAAATTGTAATGGCACAATATATATATATATATATATATATATATATATATATATATATATAAATGTTCATCCCACCACACATTCTTGAGTCATGTGAATAAATATTTTCTAAAAAGATAAATTTTTAAGATGCATTTCAAGCTGAATCAGCATTCTTCAGTTAATCCACTCACCATTTCTTTCTTATGCATGTTTTCATCATTTTTCATCAATGTTATTATAGTTTGATTTACTAGTGTCAAACTGCCTGTACTAAAAAAATTGACACCATCCATTTTAAATAAATGCATTCATGTTTATTAATACACTATACAGGCTTAAAACTGCATATATATATATATATATATACATGTAATGTATGCAGGATTCAAACTCAGACTTTCACACAATCCTCAACTCTCCATACCATTTCATATTTCTGACCCACCAGATCACACACATGTTGAAAAGATAAATAATCACCAATAGACGTATTTCATGCTAAACCAGCAATCATCATTTGGTCCAGATTACTATCTCCATATATATATATATATATTAAATCAGTGCTCAGCTTTATATTAAGATAGTCAATCTTCATACTTTAATAGACAGGCTTCAAACTACTCCAACTCTTAATATAAAGCCAATAAACATCACATGACCACCACTTCTTATGCTTGTGTATAACTGTTGTTAAACAGGCAAACCTCACTATACATATTGCCATACACAGCAATCTAGAGTAATCAATGGATGCCAGATAGTTTTGTAGTTAAGTGGAGATAAAAGGTGGCTGCTGGAGGGTTGCATTAGATCCTAAGATGTAGGTGCAATGCTCTCAGATCCAAGGCTCCTCACTGACAAAGACCTCAAGCCAGAAACTAGTCTGGGGATATTGGATGAGTAGGCACTAGATGGGGATTTTATGCACAAGCCTTCTGGCATCCATTGATTACTCTAGCTCTTGCTGTGTGTGGCAATATGTGTAGTGAGTTTTGCCTGTCTTAATATAAATCTGAGCACTGATTGTGTATATGTGTGGAGATAGTAATCTAGACCAACTTATGATTGCTGTTTTAGCATGAAATATGTGTATTGGTGATTATTTATTTTTTCAAAATGTGTGTGATCAGGTGGGTCAGCAATATGAGATGGCATGGAGAGTTGAGGATTATTTATTATAAATCTTTTATCAAGCTAGAGATTATATCATTGCTAGCATAGAAATAAACTTTAAACCCAGATAAAGATTGGTATATTAATCTTTAACTGAATTTGAAGTTTATATATGGGCTAGCAAATAATATGATAATCTATAATGGAATGAATGAATAGTAATAATTATTAATATATTTATCTAAAATGGATTGTGTCAAAATTCCTAGTGCAGATAAGTTTAATACTTATAAATAAAATTGTAATATATGTATTAAAGTAAAATACTAACAATTTCAATAAGATGACTTGAGGGCAAGCATCATATTATCGAACGTTGGTATTTTGCTTTAATTTAATTTTATTAAATATGGTTGCTCACAAAAATATGGTTTATAAAACATCTTTTGCCCATGAAAACATTCATTTCAGCATATGTATATATAGTAAAATGAAACGTATTAGATTAAACATTTTTATATACAAAAATTAAATATACAGACAAATATTATGCTATAACCAGTGTCTCCATCTCTAAAAGCATGTGTGTGCATTAAACTCTTCAACAACAACAAAAAAAACAATTCAATTTTTTTAATGGTATTAATATAATATAAATAAAAAAAGATGTATGGCTTTATTGCTGAGAAGGTCATAAGAAGTTTGAGTGCCAGACCTATGAGCACCGAATCAATTCTGGAACCTCCCAATCCCTAATCCAACATCCTACCAGCTGTGCCAAAATGCATAGGGTAATAATAATGTTATTCATTAAACGAATAAGTTTCCTTTTTCTGAATTTTTTTGAATTTAAATGTTACAGCTAAGTAATGATATGCCATAGTGATAAATGTTTTGATGTCATTATCTTTATTAAAACAATATTTAATTAACAGTTGAATTATAAATTTATAAAAACAGATATCATAAACAAGTATTAAAACAAATGTAAAATTCAAATAACCTTATCCATTATAACGATATTGTAGTAAAGTAGATTGGCCGTAATAGTCATGGAATCAATACACATTTTAACTTCAAAGCTATTTTCATTTACAAGCACAACCATCTTCCAAATAGTGAGCTTTAAAACCTTAGCTTAATCTATTGGATAATAATAGCTTAATTTTTTTTGAAATTTAATGTGCAATTTTATTATTGTGCCTGATGTGATTGTCTGAATGTGTCATAAATACAACACAATTATAGGGGATTTGAAAACAGTCTTTCAAGCTTCAGCTATCCATTCTATCTCATACAACCAATACACATGGCCACACATTGTGTGGTCATGTGTTATATGAGATAAAGTGGATAGCTGAAAGGAGCTTGAAAATCTGTGTTCAAATCCCTTATAATTACATCTAAACTCCAAATATATAGAATACACTTGTATTAAAATATATAATATTAATAAAATTAATTGAATTGATTCATTTTTGTAAATGCATAGAAGATTCCTTTTATATATTATTAGCAATAAAATGAATTGTTCCCAAAGTATATTATCAACTTATCTTTCTTTATGCATTGATAAAATTATATATATATAAAACAAATCCCCCTTTCTTTTTACTTTTTCAATGCTTATTTTATTAAATTAAAATTAATCCATTTGACAATTATATTTATGTATTTATATGTTTTATAGTTCTGAGGGAGATTGCTGGGTAATCAAAACTGTCTGGATTAATTTAATAAAATAAGCTTTAAAAGAGTAAAAAGAGAGATTTATTTAGTTTTTTTTATAAGTTTATATATAACACATAAAGAAGGATAAGTTTATAATGTACTTCATGAAGAAGATAAAATATATTGAAGATTGAGATAATAAGGGGAAGCTCTGAGAAAGATTGCTGGGCAATCAAAACTGTCTGGATTAATTTAATTTAATAAAATAAGCATTGAAAAAATAAAAAGAAAGAGGGATCTTTTTTTTAATGAATTGTTATTATAATTATTTAAATATTCAGTAAAGTATTTAAAAACTATTTAAATATTCCTGGCTAATTAAAAAAATATATGATATGAATAAAATCAGCAATAACTGTAATAGTTTTATTTTTAAAAAGCTTGATGTTGGAATTATTGGATGCAACAGAAGATAACAGATTAGATTTTATGTGGATTAATACAATGCAGACTCTTTTTATTTAATGACATGCCTATAATATATATATATTTAAAATGCTTTTATTCACATAAATGTATAAAAAGTAAAAAAATAAACCTTCAGCTTTCGCAAATAAAAGATTGGGGGCGCTCATATTAGAAACAATCTTAGTTTCATTTTCTATAATTTTTACAACTTATCATCAAAAGCAAAAATTATTATTTTTAAACTTAATATTTTTCATTGTTTTACTACTATATATATGAAATAAATATATCTAATTTTTGTACTTGTGTAATATCCTGTCAACCAAACTCAGCAGCCATTTTTTATATAATTATACAGTTTCAGGGGCAGACAATAAATCTTTTAAACAAAATGGCTGAAAAGAAGCAATCAATCATATTTAATATTTATTATTATTATTATTTTCAAAAAAAAATTTGCAAAAATTAATTATAATATTTCCATTTTATTTATTGCTTTTTTTATTAACCCTTTTTAAGAAAGTTACGAATCAACTTGAACATGACTTTAACTCGCTCTAAAACCTGCAGATTTTACATTACTGTATCGTATTTAGGCTCATTTTAAAGCTTAAAAAGTACCACAAGATGCTGCCCTCTCTAGAATTATTTTACAACTAAAAAATCAATAATATTGACATAAGAAGCTACAATAGGAGAAGGCAGGCTTTCCTAGATGCTGATTGGTTGGTTCCCCTTTGGAACAAAAAAAGATTGCCTGTCAATAATTTTCATCGCTCCAACTTCTTTGCTTCGATTTTGAAAATGAAGGTTATAGAGTGTTTTTTTTACTTATTATAATTTATTTTGATAAAATATACTGAAAGTATAATTATTTTAGAAAAAGAGTAAGATTTTAGCAAAAACTTCTTTACTTTTACACGAATGTAAATTGAAAAAGAAACCAGTGCTAACAACAATTTTGACACCTGTCAAAAATTCTTTACTTTTATACTAATGTAAATTGAGAAAGAAAATCAATGACATAAGCAACATTTTCTAATTGGTTATGGCATTCTTTTTAGGTTCTCTGCTATAAAATATTTTTATAATTATAAATAGAAATTTAATTTTGAAAAAACTTTAGTTCACTTTTATATTCTGACAAATTGTTAATTTGCTTTTTACAAATGAAACTAAAATGAATATAATATTAAAAGAGGAATATATTTTTACTGCTGATTCTGTAATTGACCAATCAAAAGTTTAGAACTTTAACTCACTTGTCCAACTGGAGTTTGTACACCTGTAAGGTTAAATCAACTTATTAATATAAAAATATAAGAAACATAAAGTGTCATATCATGCCCATCAACACAGACTTTTTTGGGGGAAAGGGTTCCACATCTTTGGAAATACTCCACTGCATGCTGTTTTGTTTGAGAAAGATCCCAAATTTTCAGTACTGTACCAAAATGGTAGTGACATAAAGAAAGATGCTGATTTTAAATAAAGCACGAAAATATTTCAAGCATGTAGCTATTATAATATAAATAAAAAATTGAAATAAACCTTCTGAATGGAATTTATAATTGATTTGTTATTATTTTTGAACTTAACAACTAACACATATTCTGTAAAATAAAATTGGAATAAAACCATAAGCAAATACTTGTAGGGCCCCTGAAACTGTATAATTAAAAAAAGGTGGCTAAGCTTTATTGACAGGGTAATACACAAGTATCTCAATTTCTAATTATATAATGCCATGCTTTTATTTATGAAAGCCAAATAATTTTTTTTACTTAGTTTGCATTTGTTTATTTTTTTCTTTAAATATTCTACTTTTTCATTTTATATATGTAACACTTAATTGTTGAAATAAATTTATTTAAATTAATTAATTTTATATAAAATAAAAAGATCATATCATTTGATTGAGTTTTCAATGAACCATTTAGTTTTAAATTACAAGAAAGCTCACTAAACATCACACACTTCAACAACATGTACAAAATTAATAATTTTCATTAATTTTATGCTAAAATTCTTTGCCTACTCTAAAAAACTGTACTGTCAATGGGAATACATATGTATGTAAAGTTTCAAATAGATCAGAAATTGGAAATTGGGTAAAATATGAATTATAGGATTTTATTCAGTCAGACAGACTTTAAAAAAACAGAAAAACATATAAAAAAAGCAAATAGATATCTATCTAATCAATTAAATTGTCTTTCTTTGGAAGATAAGTTTTACTGTCAGCAAGGGGCAAGCCAGTAGTGACACCTGTGAGCAAAACTTTAGTTAATACCCTTATATCTCTCCCCTGATAAAAAAAAAATCACTTTGTAAAGACATATCAATGAGTAAAAATAAATACAAAATATATTAATTATAAGTTCATTGAACAAAAAGCAGAAATTTCAGGGGAAAAGGTATAAAAACAATAAACATACAAGAAGGGTACAAAAACAAAAATAATTTTTTAAAAAAGAAACCATTTGCTAATTTCACTTTATATTGTTTAATATAAATTAACAGATAAACTTACAGCTTTTATAAAAACCAAAATATTAAATATTTTTTGGTACAAAATTTAACTATATTTTATTTGGCAAGAAAATCTCTTTGTACTTTGTATAGGTACGAATAAGAAACATATACACTTATAAGTATATACATATTAAACATTATTGGATAAAGAAATATATAAATAAATATTTAAACAGAAAGAAAAATCACTCGGTGAATTGAACTTTTCTAGTTTTCATTAATGAAAATTCGCAAACAATATCACCTATATCATGTTGATTCAAAATTCCTGATTGTTGATATAAAGTCTGTCTTATACCATTGTGGAGCCCAAGTAGTTTTTATTAATTTTAAGTGTAGAAAAGAATCATTCTGCAAATTACAAATACGGGTAATTAAAAAAGAATCCGAAGAGCAATTGTAAAGTTTTGATTAATTGTGATTAAATTATCTGATATACATATAGTTTTTAAAATTAGAAATAAATGGTTAACTGTGTAAAATTTCATCACATAAATGATCTGTATCGATATCTGAATGATTCTTACGCTGTTAATTTTGTAACTTTTTATGACAAGATAATAAATATTTTTTATTTTTAAAACAATGATGTAATATGATGCACAGTGGCTTCTTCTTTATTGGAATCAGGAATCTCTCAGCAACTATGCCCAAAGAAAATGGTCAGCCACCTTTCCTTCCCTTCATCACCATAAGTTTTTCCCATATTCTTCATTATCCTGCTCCATTTCATTTCCACAACATAATCTTTGTCAATTCTATGGCCTTTATATCTAAATCCCCTTTATCTTTCCCCAAACCCAGGATAAAAAACAAAAACCCACTTTCTGTGTAATCACAGTAATGTGATGTGATAAGATGCATTGCGACTTCTCCTTAAACAGAGTCAGGAATCTCTCAGCAACTATGCCCAGAGAAATCTGTTACCCACTTTATCTTCCCTTTCCATTCCCCACCCTAAGTTTTCCCATAATCTGTTCCATCCCATTTCCACACCATAATCTTTGTCAACTCTATGGCCATAGTAATCAATCAATGCTAGAAAGTGTGTGTATAAAATCCTTATCTAGTGCCTACTTATCCAATATCTCCAGATTAATTTTTACTGTTTGAATGACTTGTGAACGCATAGGAAATAGTGATCATGTGATAATTTATTATTTTGGCAAGCCCTTAACAAATATAAAAACTGAAATGAATTCATGTTTTTTTAATAAATTAAAATCTTTCCTGTAAAAAATATAATGTTTAATCTATTAAACAATGCAGAGAAAAAATTCACTTTAAATGAAATTTTAGGATTTACTATATTTTCATTTTCATGTTTGTAATCAAATTGTGTTGTCTTTTTACATCGCCTTAATGGTGCACTACTACAAAATACAGTTTTGCATCCAATTTTGTTGCAATTAATTTTGTGTTTTCTGCAATTTTTTTTTTAAAGTTCCATTAGACCTATAAATCATTTTAAAATGTATTTGTATCATTCAATGCATTTAAAGCAAACAGGAGATTCGTAGATGAAGGTTGCAGTATTTTGCAGACAAAATTCACTTTATTTAAAATATACCAAATTCTAATTCAACAAATAAATGAAAATGTAGCAATTTTTTCACTTGATATTTTGCCTGATATTTGAATTGTTTGTCCAGTTTTGAAAAGTCATTATAAATTTCAAATAAAGCATCTTATATTTCAGGTAAATATTTTTAAGAAGGTTTTATGGCCACAATTCGGCTTGACTCCCATGTTTCAGATAATGGTTTTAAGATTAACAATTATATGGGTAGTTAACATATTTCATCAGTAAATGAAAAAGAAAAAGAAATACTTGTACTATATTAAAGAAATCAATAATTTCATGACTGTTATTTGCAGCATCATTGACTACCAGGTTTAAACTATGATTTGAACATGAGATATAAAATGCACAGAAATTTAAATCTATAATTCTTTTTTGTAAACCTATATTTTTGGTGTGCATATTAGAGCTATTATTATAGGCCTGATTTCTTAAATTATTTATGTCTAAATTTAATTTATTCAGTAAATCAGTAAGAATCATTGCCAATTCAGCCTAAGTAGCATCTAAAATTGGATAAAATACAAAAAAGTATTCATGTATTTTAACATTCTTATACCCTGTATTGAAATGAACAAATCTGACTATCACACTAATTTGTTCAGTACATGATATGTGCGGAGTACAATTTAAAATAATAGAAAAAGATTTGTTTTGTTGATACAGTTTAATAATATTCTTTTTAATATTTAATACAAATAAAGTGGATATTTCATTTTGAATTTGATCTCCTAAAGAGGAAGGCATATCTGCTAAAGTCTGGATCATTAGTTACACATCATGTCTTCCAATATAAAAACATCAAACTTTTCTAACATCTCAATGCATATTAAAAAATTGCCATTGTTGCACAAAGTTTATTACTTTTATCATGGAGAGCTTATGGTAAAACTGCACAACAAAAGTTATTCTTTTTATAATTTCATACCAACATTTTCTTTAATTATCTAAAACCTTGTTGCAAATGATCAATACAAGTTTTTTTTTTAAGGATGTAAATAATTCTGTCCATGTTTTGTAATTGCTCAAATGATTACAATTTTTCATGATGATTCAGATATATTGCAAGATGTTCCCCATAATTAAGTCCCTGGATACATTTATTATATTCAGAATTATAAAGTCCAAAAAGTTTGCAGCTAAATCAATAAACAACATTTTTTGAAATTGAATAAATTAACCAATTTCTATGGTATTCTGCAGAATTTTTATATGCTTTTATTTTAGCTTGCCCTATTGTATTTCTGTCAGTATTCTCACATCTTTGTCTGTGTTTCTGTCAGGATGTCCACATTTAAAAAATTTTAACAATGAAAAAAAAAATACATTCTCATTTAGAATTTGAACTCACATCCTTACATTTCCAAATCTTTAGCAACTGAGCCAATGGAAATATTATTATAATAGAATAAAATTTTGCTAATATTGATTTAACTCGTACTTAATTTGTTAAAAGCAAATATTTTTTCTAAAATCTGAATTATTTGTCTGAAGTAATTAATATTTCATAAATATTTTGTGAAACAAATAATAAATGTATAAAAAAAGATTAAACAATTATATATTTTCATTTCCAAAATCAAAATAAAAAAATAGAAATCATTGACAGCAAGCATTCTCTTGTGGAGAGAACAAGAAACATAATAAAAAAGACTTATAAAGAAAATTATTTTATTTAAATTGAAATAATGTTTTATTTATAACTAAAAAATAAAAAATATTTTTTTTCTTCAAATAATGCTTTTATATAAACAGCTGACTAAAAAGTAATACAACTATCAAAGTAATCAACTAAAAATATGTTGTGTCATTTCATAAATGCATTTGAGTCCATAAGAATCAAGAAGGCCTCAAATGCTTTTATGAAATGACACAACATGTGTTTTAGTTGCTACTTTTTGGTTGGCTGTTTAAATTTTTTAAAAAATAGTTATTTAAATGCCTTTTATAATATGTACATAAAAATTTTCATCTGGAAGAATTGCATGAGAAGTTAAAATCTTTAATTTGTTTAGTACCCATTTCTAAAATGGTTTGCCTTGTTGTATGAAAAAAGGTTTCAGTAGAAAATCAAAGATCACCAAAATTAAATATACTTATTGAACCTTCAGTGGATTCTTCACATTCCAAATTAGTGAAAATCTCTAGTATCTTCCCCTATTGCTTCTTCTGTATTTTTTTGGTCTCCAGATGAATGACAATTTCTTCAGTATGTTATCTATCTTCATTGGAATTCTTTTCCAACTGACTGAGTGTATTTAAAATATCCTTACTGCAACCAAAAACTGACTCTAAATCATTCTTCATTTTGTTTAATGAAGTATTGACTAATTTTGTAAGCATTTCTCTCTTTCTTCTTCCTGTTTTATTTATTAAATTTTGATACCTGGAAAGTTTCTTTTTCTTTTCCTCTTGGAATATCTAATGAAAGAAAAAATATACAATTATAATAAATTTTATTATTTAAATTTGAAATGAAATATATATTTTTAGTAATATGAATAAAAAAAACTGTACAAAACATATTCCGTGTATAAATTTACTAACTTAAATAAAAATTAATATTAAAAGAAATTAACTATTTTTTATATTTTTTATTGACAGTATGACAAGATTAAAAAATAATATGTTAAATATATAAGAAAAGAATAAATAACTTACCTTAAATCTTAGTTCAAATTCAGGTATACTTTTATGTTATTACTGACACACTACTCCTTACTGTTCTATGTCTAATTACAAAAAACTTACAACTGATATCTTTTTGATTAATGATACATTACAGTATGTACACTGTAACAGTAAAATATACAAAAAAGTTTAAACTGCAGCAAATTTTTTTATATATATTTAGAGCAAATGCAAGTTTGAACAAAATTCAAATGTACGCCATTCAGTAAACTCATGAAAGTTCAAGTTTTTGCTTATTTATGCTAAACTACTTACTTGTTAGAACTGGAAATAATGACAAATAAGTGATTATAAATAATTTAAGACAAATCTATAAAATATAAGGGATATTTAAACAAAAATGCAATTTGCTTTGACATCATTAATAAATAATGTTTTTTAAATATTTCCTCTCACCTGGAATTTTTGTCTAAGTGTGTCACACACCCTGCACACTATGCCAACGCATCCTATCTATCAGAAGCAGTTTTAAATCTTGTTTGGTGTTTTTAATCTACTAATACTATTTTCTGATCAGGTATTAAATAGTTTACTTCAAGCAAGGTTTTTGAATTCCATTTATCTGTATTTAGAAAAAGTAAAATATCATTACTATTAACTGCTTTAATGTGGCGATCATTATTATTTTACAACTATTTCTATTGTTCTAATCAGCTATCCACAAGGCATGGTGATCAAGCTGGATTGGATGAGACGGGCTATTTTTTTTTTACATCCTCTCTTCTATGTTTTTTTACTTCATGGTATATAGGGGAAATCTGTAAATAGATTTGCCCAACTTAAAGTCATTTAGTAAAATAAAATTATTGTCTAAATAAAGTGATTTATTATGGATTCTAATGCAGATGGAATCATAAATACATTGACCCAATGGTAGAGTCATTTGGAATAATAAAATTATTGTCCTAAATGTAATATGAAAACGAATTATTGATTCTAATGTGACATTAAAGATCATAAATAATGGCTCTTAGATTGCTAAACATGTTTCTTAAAAAGATAAATAATTACTGGGTGAATAATCAAAGGAGGAAAAACTATTTGCCCTAACACACAATATTCTTGTCACAGTTAGGCCAAGAATGTGTCTACTGGCATGGGAGATTTATGACGACTGGGCTTTATACTAATTTATATTATTGAAGATATGAAGATAAAAAAAAAAAATCGAATAGAGAAAGATGATCTGTATTGCAAACAATATTTGGTCTTTGAATACTAACAAACTTTTCAGAATGCAGCAGATATTATTTATTGGTTATTCACAGTTAACTGTCAAATCCGACGATCATTCCGTTTTCTGCATTTACTTAGATGTCATGATGTTTTAAATCATCTATATTTTTACAGCATTCATTGTGTTAAGTAATGTTTTAAAGTTTAACATAATATTCTTTTTTTTTTTTTTTTACAAACAACATACATTTTTATATTATTCAATATATATATTTTTTTCATATGTCATAGCATCGGCCGGGACACAAACCCATAACCGTCTGCAACCAACTACTTGCTTGCAAGGCATCTGCGACGATCTCCCGGCTAACAACGCTTGACATGTTATTCAATATTTCTTTTTTTATTATTTTAAATTCACCTTCAGAACTAAGTATTTGATAGGAGCAGAAGGGTTATTAATTTAAAATTCAAACGAAGCAGTTGGTAAAAGAACGCTTCTGACATTCAAGTCAGCAAGAAAACAAATCTTTTTGGTTTCTTTTAAGGAGAGAGAGAAAAAAAATGTAAACCCAACGTTGTATATCAACACGTACGTGTTGTATATATTATTTAATTAGCATATTTGTTTTTAATTATATTTGAAATCAGACGTACATTTAAAAGCTATTTCGTATTATTTAAACTCGTTTTCTGAATGTTTAACGTCAATGCTGTAATTGCTTTATTCATCTTCTATTTTGAAACACTTAAATGAAAATGATGGGCTTTTTTTTAATGCATATTGAACTATAATCTCTTTGTTGTTTTCTAAAACTTTTTAAGAATCTCCGAGCCGGAAGTAAAATCATTAGTCTTGATTTGTTCTTTTTTAGAAGAACGATTAAACTAGTTAATGTCTCATCGTAGCTACCCGTGAAATTAATTTTCAGATTCATAGTAAAAGTTTTGTTAAAATGGGTGGAGGCCAAAATCTTTATTTCTATCATATATCATAAAATAATGAATGACAATAAGTCAGGTGAAATGATAAATCTATTGATTACGGAGTAGATTTTAAAACCAAATGTCTGGCTGGAATATTTTTTGTAGTTAGTTTCAAAAAAAAAAAAAAGTAATTCTTCCGACTCTAAATAAAGTTGACATTTAGGTATTATTGTCGTTTAATGAAATATTTTAAACATAATTACTATTATATTTTGTGAAAAATAATGGGAAAAAATAAACAAAATTGTCTAGTTAATAGGAACGCATTCACATTTTACTTTATTTTATAGCGCCATCTACTTATAACTTACGAAAACTTGTTTAAGGAAATAACTTTAAATAAATTTAAAACTAATACTATTTATTACACAAATATATCAATTGCACAAATATATCATTTATATATTTCTCGAGTTGTTGTAAATTTAATTTTTTTCGAGTGCAGGTAATTTGTCTATAGCTACTACGAATCACGTGATAATTCCTATTCATGGTTCAGTTTTAGTAATCCTCATAACATATTTTATTTTTGCATCTCACGAGTATTTTAATATTGTGAGGGCAAAGTTTATTATATAGTTCTAAATACTACGATTCAGAGCAAATAACCTCTCGCATATATATAGATTTACAGCTAGATAAATAAAATAAAGAAGACTATTATTATTAAAATTAATATTGACAGTTTGCTTAGAATTTTTTCTGTTAGCCCAATCAAATTGACTATCCAAGTGTCTTTGGATAGTAAAATAGTATCCAATTATTGTTAGTTAGGAAACTAAACAAGAAAGATAAAAAAAAATCATACATTCCTTACTGCCTAATTAGTATCCGATTAACCCTAAAAGAAATGTTTCCCTCTTTATTATAGTCTGAAAAATATTGTTGGAGAAGTCTTTGTTGCAGTGGCCATTTCAAATTGTTTGACTTATTTTTATATGCTACGAGTTCAGCATTTTATTAAATCTCCCTTGCTGCAATGTAAACCAATTTAAAAATCAATTGCTATACCTGTATTTTTTGATTTTATTTAATGAATCCACTATTGCACACTAGTGACACCTAATTGAACTCATTGAGGAACATTTAAGTTTGACATAGAATGCTTGTTGGTGTTAATAATCAAAGAGCTTTGTGTGAGTAATCATTAATGCTTTTTCATGACATGGTAAAATATTGAGTTCAAGTTAAAGTAATTTCATAAAGTTTTATCGTACTTGTGAGTTTTCTGGTAAACTAAGATGGCAACCTGTATTTTTGATAAATATATAGTTTCAGTGGCCCACAGAATGTTTACAAAATGTCTTATATAATATTAATTTATTAACAGAAAAATGAATTAAAAAAAAAAGAAGAAAAATTGAATAAAAATTCTTAATGAAATATATCGAAATTTATTACTTTTTTTAAAATTTAACAATCAATTTATTATTCTAATTTTTTTTTAAATTTAACAAATTAATACAAATAATAATAATAATGCTTAAATATTGTAATTAATTTTTTCCACAGTTATTTCGTTTCTTAAAATAACAGTAATAATAAAAAATAAAATGTAAATATTAAATACAACATTTTGCAAACATTCTAGGGACCCTGAAACTGTATATTTATCAAAAAATATGGAATGCCATCTTGGTTTACCAAAAAACAACAAGTATCATTTTATTAGATAATTGAAAATCTATTAAACAAACTTTTTGACTAATTCCTAACTAATGGACTTACATTAAGATGGAAAGGGTTGTTAGATTGCAGTAAAATATAAAATTAATCTCTAAGCACAATATTTATGTATATGCAACACATGATGATCGAAATATATTATATACATGTTTTTAGTTTTAAGTCATTCCATCAACACTCAACTTACCAACTCAAATTATTTTTAAAATTTTAATTTCCTTCTAAGAACAGCTCCCTGTTTATATAATACTAAGAATTCAACAAAAAAGTTTGTTCTTTCTGAATTTGAACCCTAGGTTTTGGAGAAAAAGATGTGTCCATTGAAAGTTTCAAGACTGATTTAGTAATGCTGTCATGAAATAAAATATAAGACTACTCCTTTTCTCCAATCTTAATAAAAATTAATAAGCCACAATTGCTCTTGCCTAATATTAGTATATACCATCTAATGTTCAGTCATTAAATCATTTTGGATCTATTTATTAATTAATGTTTAAATTTTTTGACAGCTTAATTATTAACAAAATATCATAAAGGTACCATTGAGGTTCCAAATAGAAGATAGAATCACTCATGACTTTATTAAATCCCCCATTATGTGACTGTAGCCATAGTTTGTCAATCATTAACTATGTGGTACATAGTTTGTGTTTGACCTCATTTACATAATTCAGAGACTGATAAATTCCATTTCTGAAGTAAAATGAAATTCTTACAACAGTCCAAATTTCTTTTTCCAGATTCAACAATAAACTAACAATGGTCCTTCATGGGTATTGCCAGTTGCATTTAGAAAGATCAAATCCAATTGGCTTTATTGTTGAATTGGGAAAAAGAAATTTTTCTGGAACATTGTAAGAATTCCATTTTTTTTTACTATATTTCTTTGATTGTAGATTCAGCCCAAATGGGTATTTTGATCTGAGATGAGTGTTAGATGATAAAAAAAAAAGGCTAATAGCTTTATTGCTCAGGAGTTCAGAACTACAAATGCCAGAATTGATCATTGGACCTCCTGATCCCAAGCTGGACACTACAAATCGTACCAAACAATGCAGGATGGCATTAGATGATGAAAATACATATTGAGTTATTGTTATACATATTCTATGAAGCAACTGATCTTTTGATATCTGGTGGAGGAATATCTGTAAGAATAGAAAGCTATTCAAAGAAATAGACATGGATGTACCAGTGATATTTCTCATTGTAATTTTAATTGAATTAACCAGAAGGTTGATGATGGAGTTTTTTTATTAAATAGGAGCATACAGTATTCATCATCAGAATATACCATACAGTATTCATCATCGGAATATACTTGTATCACAACACTAAGTAGTGCCAATCCATTTTTCGAAGAGACTATTCCTAAAAATTATTTTTTTCTAATCTTAGATAATTGAGGAAAATAAGTTAGGCTATGATTAAATAGTATGGGATAGAAATATATTTCAGTCTATTATTTCAAAAGTTTATATGCAAATAATGAGATGATTCTCTGTTGATTAGATAAAAAAATTAAATATACTGTCTTCAATGGATTAAAAATAAGATCTCAGTATTTTGAATAACAGTTCAATTTTTCCCCCCACTTTTCTTATTGAGAGACTTTTCTGTTTCAGGAAAGGATTTCTTTTGAGAAGTCAAAGTCATAGCATTACCAAATTCACCACTTCCTTTATTCTGCTGTAATATCTTATATAAATGCAATTTCTTCACTCTAAACACTTTTTAGCAAAAACTGTTTATTGTACATATATGCATACATAACATTACATTTCAACTGTCCTGCAGTTTTCTTTAAAAAATCAAAGTAAAAGTGGCTCTGAAGAAGACTGCAAGACAGACAAAATGTAAGATCATATATGCATATATGTATAATAAAAGGTTTTTACTAAAAAGTATTTAGAGTGGATTATCATCATTGATGAATTTCCTACCTTCTGTACTGGAAGATCACTGATGAATGTATTAAATAAAATAGGGGTAATAACAGAACTGAGGAAAAATATAATTTAGTATTACTTGGAATTTTTCTATTATAAAGTAATTTGACAAGTAAATTAACAGTTTTCCTGCATAATTGGTTGCAAGCAAAAGTAAAGGCTACTGTTATATAATGTAAGAAAATAAGATACCATCGTGTAATTTTATTTAATGAATCAATTAAATAGAGTCGTATGTATAATGTGATTGCCAAATATTTTTCATGGTTGTGACATGATATTTTTTTAATGCAATTTAGACACAGCTGAAGGAACTTTTGGTGCAGTTCACCAGAAACATAGTTCTCATAGATTGATTTAGTCTGTTGTTCTATTTAAACAGTAAGATGATTATATAGGCTCTTTATTCAAATTAGAAAATATACATAGTCTATTTGCTTAATAAATGAACAGTTTTCTTTCTTGTGAATTACATCTTATGGTTGGCTATGAGCCATGTCTTCTTAATCTTGCTTTTCTTGTCATCCCACTCAAGATTGGCTATCTGTGGGTCAAATGCATGTCCAAAATGCTTCATGCTTTCAAAAGACAGATTTATATTTGGGATTATTTTTAGCATGCTGATATAGGTATTTATACTGTGCTAGTCTTGTGGTGATATTAGCATTCAATTGTCTGTAATAATACCATGGATAAATTACCAAAGGAGGACATGCCGTAGATTGTTTATAAAATCCTATGCAGCAAGCTAACCTATATTAACATATATTATGGAGAATCAAGAACTAATATTACTACAAGACTACTATCACATAAATAACTATAATCCTGAATATTAATCCATCTTTTGGAAGCATGATCAGCATTTTGGACATGTATTTGAACATAGTTGATTAACCTTGGGTGCATAAATTGGGATGACAAGAAACCCAATCATAACAACATAATTAACAAGAAAGAAAACAGTGCCTAGTTATTGAGCAAATAGAATGTGTGCATTTTAAAATTTGAATAAAGCACTTGCAGAATCATCTCACTGTTTAACTAAAGCAGGAGACTTAATGAATCTATGAGATCTATGATTCTTGTGGATCTCATCAAAAGTATACTCATCTATGTCTAAGTTGCAAAAAAAAATTTGTGTCACAGATGTTGAAAACATTTCACAATCAAATCATATATATATTACACCCTTTTCACTAGGCCCAAATAGGTTTACTAAGTTAATTTTTGAAAAAATTTAAATTAAGGGAGAACTTAAATAGTATAAATGCTATATAATGTTGATAATATTTTTAAAATTTTTGTTAAAATAAAGTTGAGAGTCATAAATATGTAAAAAAAACTATGTTAATATGCTAAAATTATAAAGTAAATTTAAATATGATTTTTGTGTTGTTGGGAAAACTGGCCATAGTGAAATAATATAGTAAAAGTCCTATTAAACAAAGTGCTAAAAGTTAGGTTTGAAATAATAGTTTAAAATTAAATAAGCTAATGTATTTTAAATCAAATTAGATTTAATATTTATATTATAAATTATTTATTAAAAGTATAATATTTTGTGGCAGACAAATGTATTTAATTTATTACTGTTTAAATAATTTCAAAATTTATTATTCCAAATTGTATTATTATATTTTATTATTTTTTATTGTGTAATATTATGTAATTTTATGTTTAAGATAATTCTGTTTTCAGGCAGTAATTATAAAAAAGCTTGCTAAATTTTGTCTGGTTTTAAAGTCATGTGACCAAAAAATACACATACACTGTGCTTACAAGGTTTCTAAAAAAAGTTTCAAAATTACTTTCAGAATTATTTTAAAAAATTGAAACATTTGTATATCATAAAAATAAATGTTAGAAAAATTATTTAATTAGTTATCTTTAAAATACGTGTAGTTAGTAAAGTTAAATTAAAAAAAAATATGTACATTAAAACTAAATATTGGATTAATTGCTAAAGTACTATTTAAAAAAATGTTATTCTAAAGTGTTTAATTTGTTAAGTGAAAGTATAAATTAATTTAGAGTTAAATTTTGTAATAATATTTAATATTTTAGTAAGAGTCATAAATTTTATTTCTAAATTTTAATAACCTAAACTTGACAAATATGTAAATTAGATCATAAGTTGAAGATTAAATAATCAATCAGATTGTAAGTTAGATCTGGTATAAAAGTAGATGCTCTTACTTAATTACTTCTTATTAACTTAACTTATTATCTTATTACCAATATTATTATCTTATATCAACATTGGAGTATTACTTAATCTCCTTCTTAATAATATTTTTAAAAAAAGTTTTGAAGGATTAACAATTTGTAAAGTCAAAGTAATAATGCATCCCTAAATTAATAAATTCTCTACTAGTTAATTTTATTGAAGCTTAAGCCAACTTCACAGTAAAACTATGGATTTAATACCAGAGATGTGTTTAAAAGAATTAACTACAAAGATACAACTGATAAAGGAAAATATAGTTTTAAAGGTATTATGGAAGAATTTGTATAATTATTTATTTTTAATACTTTGGATATTTGCAAGAGTATCGTGTAGAAATATTTTTCAAAGAACTGGCATATTTATGCATTATATTTTAAAAATCTTAAAGTCTTTACTTGGATGACAAAGAATTACTTGAAAACTTAAAAAATTAGTATTTCTTTAAAATTGGGAAATGAATTTAATATTGAACCTAAAAGGAAAAGATATCATTTATGCTTACATTAGTACTGCATAGTTTATTACAAATCTCTCTTGAAAAAAACACGATTAAAAATAAAAAACGATATTATTATAGATATAATTATTATGACAAATTATTGTTAAAAGATACCATAAATTATTGTTATAACATAAAACTGTTTTTTTAAATTATTCGTCAGAAAAAAGAAATAAATGGATAATTAAAAGAATAAATATTATCCTGACTGAAAAATATACCTTAAAATTTTCATTACTATAAAATCATATTTTGAATGGATTATAGAAATGTAAATTTTCAGTAAAAAATATGTATGGATTTATAATAGCTGAGAATGATGCATCTAAAGCCAATAGGATCAAAGTGAATGGGAAAAAACTCTGGAGATTACTTTTGAAACCTTTTTCCAAATGATATCACCTTAATAGCTATTATCCTGGAAAGCTACAGACAATAGACTTTGTTTTATAGACTTTCAGAACAGGATGAATAGCTAATTTTCAAATATTTTTGGATTTAAAAGTCGACATCATTTTTTTTTTAAACTTGTGAACAACCATCCGCTGGGAGAAAAAAAAAGAACCCTTTTTAAAACTTTCAGACAGTAGTGCTTGCTTAGCAACAGTGCTGGAGGAACTTCTATGGAAATTTTGGGAATAAGAAAAAAACTTTTTAAAATTGAACTTTATGAAGAGAAGAGTTGGAGTTTAGTAACTATAGTTTTATTATCATTTTAATAAAGCTAAAGCTTTAGTACATGCGCCTGGAGTGCTTAATTTTAGCAAGAGAACTCTACAAATCATAACATGAGATTCGACTTTATAAAGATAAGAGGGATCCTCTTATCTCTAACCTATTTTTCTTAATTATATAGGAAAATCTAAAGCATTTTGATTTGGGAGCATGACGCTAATAAATTCTTCACTGATTAAGTCCACGATTTCTATTAAACATTAACATTCGCGAAATCTTTCGATTTACAACGAGTCAATTAAGCACTCAAGGCGCATGTACTAAAGCTTTAGCTTTATATAAGAATTACGTGCTGACATTGCGCTTAATAAGAATTAATATTTATCATTTTAATACTAATTGTAATATTAAGTTTTTAGTGTTAGGATAAGAAAGATTACACTTACAATATTTTTATTTATTCTAACAAAATTAATATTTTAAAGAATATTTTAATATTTTGTAAAGTTTTTCATAAACATTTTAAAGGTATGATAGTGTTATGCTGAATGACTGTTACTATTAATTAATGTTTTCTTAGGTCAAATATTGGACCAGAAGACGTTTATAATAGTGACTGACAAGTGTAGGATCACTATATAAACTTTATAAAATTTATTAATTTTTTATATATATATATATTTTATTTTCTAGAATTGCTTGGAATATTTATCATATTGCCTTGTCATATGAACGTATAAACATGTGTGTGTGCATTAATTACACATAAAGCTTTATTGTTGTTCTAAGATATAAGCCATGACTTTAGAAAGATATGCATACATTTCTTTTATATTACCAATGTAATATAATTTATTGATACTCATAATTTTTTATGATTCTTTAATGGATGATTCCTATTTTTGGAAATATTTTGAATATTGATTTTAATATTTTAAAACAAAATCATTTGTATTTTTTATTGCTGTTTTTTTAAAAGCAAATAAAATCTTTTCTTGTAGTAGTTTTAGATTGTTAAAGTCATACGCGAATTTTTTTAGAGCAATGCTAGTTATTTTTGCAATGTAGGTTATTAAATCTATTGTAAAGTTTTAATCGATAGTGACTTTGGGAGTATGTAAAGAAACCTTTGGATGCTTATATGTAGGATCTATGGAGAAAATAGGAAAGTAACCTACCTATATTATCTTAGTAGTTTATGCAAGTACAGATAACATAGCCCTGTGTCTTGTATATATTTTCCGTGGACAGTGTTTTTCTTGATATTTTATATTTTAAAATGTTCGAATGAGTGCTAAAATAGCCTGGACATTATTATTATATTTGAGGTTATTAGACAGAAAAGTCATACCTCTTATTCACAGCTTCCATGTAGATTTTCCAATATATTTTATACTATTGAGTCTATTCTCTAGTTATTTCTTCATACCTATGCATCGTATTACTATCTTAATTTCAACAGTTATTACTTCGTATAGCATTGTATTTTATGAAAGAAAATAATGAATAATTTTGAATTGTAGTATTGTTATTTTGAAATGAGATGAGATAAGTTTTTCTTGTTTTGGTTTAGGTTAAGGACAAATACAAATGAGATTGAATGTAAATGCTAACAGTGACTAATAAAGAATCATAGATATTTTTCATATTTTTTTCTAAACTATTTTTTTAAAAATAAATAAATAAAAGAGATGATGATTATTCATGAGATTTTGAATAATCTTGATTTTACGTGTCAATGCATATTTTTTAAAAAAAAATAAAACATCCAGAATGAACAACAATGCTTGTATTTTATGAATATTATTTTATATTTTAAATATACATGAAAAACACATATAAGGATTCTTATTTAGAGAGTAGTGCCAAGCAAAATATGTAGAACACCAATATTATTATTTTATTAAAGTCAATTTTATTTATCGAATGAACCAAGAAAAAATATTTAAAATAGCACTAACACTATTATAGGAGACAAGTTTAACTTATTTATTGTAAGAATATTTGAACATATTTTAAAGACGAGTATTATTTAAGTATTTCCTATTTTATATTTTTCGTGTACACTTATGAAAACTATTTGGTCTAACTATGTTTAATTAACAGATATTTTTATTAAATTATAAGAGTAGTCTTAAATTTAAATTGTATTTTTTAAATAAATGTGCCATAAATAAGTACATAAGTCGGAGTAAACGCTTATCTATTTGTTGATTTATTATATTTTTATGATGTGGAAAGATGTAACTCAATTTATCTAACTTAGCTATATATTTTTTAGGTTTTATTAAGGATAATTGTAAATAGTGTATATAGTTTTTTTTGTTAAATGTATAGGATAATAAAATTTGTTAAATTTTTTTATTAAACTTTGTGTTATGTTGATTTATTCACCATCATAAATACATGATTGCCAGATACCAAAATAAACATAATATTTGCACAGTACAGATATAATTATTTATTTAAGAAATTATAATGATTCAGAATATAATTGAGAAATTTCTTTTTGCATTAATGTTATTATTATGGTAATAATTAATTGTACAATTTATTGCGTAAAATTTTAACGCTGTTTATTGCCACATATTTTTCAGATTGTATCAGATTATGCCACATATTCTATTTAAGATGCCACATGAGAACTAAAAGAATTATATTACTTATTATTATTGTTGTTGTTGTTATTCATCATAATATTGAACAGTGGATAAGATTAATAATTATTTACCGAAGATTATTATTATTATTGTTATTAGTTAGGTGTAGTTGAGGATGATACAAAATCCCTTATCATACTTGATTACAGGAGATTATAAATTGATTAGAGTTATTTAAAGAACCCGAGATAATTATAATTGTATTGTTTTAATAAAAAGATTAGAATTTATTTAGTAACATTATACTAAATTGATTATTATTTTAAAGTCTTAAGAATGCTATGAATTTATTATTATTTGAAATAATAGGGGGGATAGTATTCTTATGCCATTGAGATTGTATACTGTGGGATATTTGGCTCAATGTAATTCTTTACTGCTTGTCCTTCACTTAATTTTTTCATGATTTATTAATATTTTATTTATTTTATTTTTCATAAATTAAACCATTTATTATTTATTAATCAGTTAGAGCTAATTAAATAGTAGATATTATCATAGGATATCTTTATTATTGATTATATTAAGATTATATGTATTTTAGCCGAGCGTAATCATTTTATCTGCCCTAGTCGTATTTTCCTATTATTATAACAACTCGATGATGAGGGTAAATATATATATATATGATTTTTACCCAAAAAATATATTTAGATATGTACAAACCAGAAACCTATTGCTAAGCATTCTCAGTTACCAACATAAGTGAGCATTTGAGATGGCATGTAAAATAAATAATTATGTAGCCGGATTTTATTTATTTTTTCACATTCTCTGTTGATAACACTAGAGCCACCGATTTTACAATTAGAACATTTCGTAAAACAAAAACAAAATTATCACACAATATAGCCTTCTCTAGTGCAAAAGTAGGATCTTTAACTAAATAAATAATCAAATGGCTTTATTACATGGGAGTTCATAAGAAAGCTTAGAGTCTGGAAGTATGTATATGATCTGTGGATCTTAAGCATCAGTGTTACCATTCTACAAAAGAATTAAACCTTGAAGACCAAAGAAGTGTCATTCAGTTGAGTTTTTTTTCACCTTCTATTGCAATTCAACCTTCATCTATTTTTTTCTTATTTGAAAACTGGTCCACAAAGCCATCCTTGAACAGAATATACAAACTTTAGACCACATGATGTTCATAATTTTATCTAATTATTTTTAATGCTACTTTAACTCTTAAAAGAATAGAATGAAAAGATGAGATTATGCCTACATAAAAGAGTAAGCAAAATATATGGTGACAAAGTAGATCAGCAGCTGAATTAAAAATAAGAGCATAGAAGTCATAGATTGCTTTTGCATATTTTAATAATTTAATAATAACATGTCTAAAAGACAAACACAAGGGCTGGCATACCTTCAAAACTTTATGTGTTAAAATTATTGAAAAGACATTTGAAATAGTCTACTCAACAGAGCAAAGAATGTAATGTGATAATATATATATATAATACCAACAGATTTCATAAAAAAGGTATCTCTTTGGAATGTTGGGAGTATTTATAGTTAACTATTTTCTTTGATTACTATCTATTAACATCTGATGATAATTTTTCTAATACGATATATAACAGATATTTTCACATACATAAAATCTCAGTTTATTTAACTTCTACACCTGAGGCAATTGTCTCATTATTTTATCTATGAAGACCAACTCTGGTCAAGAGATTAATCACAGAATAATTAGGGTAATATTATTATCTGCATTAAAATACCTGAAAAAGATTATTAGATTTAGATATATATGCCAAGCTTTCTGTGTGAATGCTCTATTACCTAGTTCTGTCTATTTAATCTTTAGATAGTAGAGCCTAAGTGTGAGAAAGATGATTTGATTTATCCTTGTGATTGCTAGCTATCCTCATAATATAATTTATTTGAGTACGTCAGTACTTAGAGCTACCTTGTAAACTCTAACAAGTTTCTTACATTTTTGATATACAAGTAAAAAAAAAACAAGGATCAAAACTGTTACTCACCATGATGCAAAACTTGGATATAAAAAGTTGATAATTCTTTTGAAATGGAGACTTTTAAACAGACTGAAGTCAGCAAGGAAAAAGCCAATTAATATTTGATCACATTAGATGCAAAATTTACTTCAAGCAAAAGTGTGAATAATATCATCATAAGCATATAATATTCATAAAGGCTTTTAATGCAAAAGCAAGATACACTTTTCTCTACATTGACTTTTTCAAGTTTCATTCTGAATGCTATGTAAATTTTTATAAAGTTTAACTGTATATTACTATGTTACTATGTTTAATAATTATATTTTAAAACTTGCAATGAAATGGGTGGATTCTATCATTGCATGATGAGAGTGTCATTGGATTGCATAAAAATCAAAGTGATGTAGCTCTTTATGAAAAAGATGCCATTTATATACTATTTATATAACCATCAGGAGTCCCTTTTGACTGGATGATAATAATGTATACATAAAAATAAAACATTTTCAAATATGTTACAAATTTATTTTAAAAGTTTTTGATACCTACTATTCTCTAAGAAATTCAACACATACCAAATAAATAGATACTAATGATATTTCTGAGTACTAAACTCTCCATACAGTAGTGCACCTAGTGAAAGCTTTCGTAAGTAATCAATGGATGCAGAAAGGTTTATGCATAAAATTCCTATCTAGTGCCTACTCATTCAACATCCCCAGACTAGTTTCTAGCTTGTGGTTTTTATCAATGAGGAACTTTGAATTTGAAGCTTGCACTTGGTGGCACTACTGTATGGAGAGTTTGGTAAACTTATTAACAGCATGTGTAAGCATATGAAATGGTAAGCATGTAATGACATTCCTGGTTTGTAATATTTTGATAAACTATAAATAACAGGTATTTTGCATCTTCTCTTTGATTTAACAATATTTTCTGATAATAATTCTTGACTAATTCTTTGCACTTAGTCTTTGTGTCATTTTTAAAAGACCAATAGAGTTTAATTTGTTGACAATCTCATAACACAGGTGTAAGGTTTCATTTCGAACTGATCATATCCAATAACTGTTGAATCTGCTTTTGTCTATGGGTGAGGTCACAATGTTATCATTAGGCCTAAATTCTCACCATTAATGGCGAGACACTATGAGTAGAAAGTCAGGATATCTGAATAAACCAGTGAACTTTGATTTTAAAACCACTTAATGAGAAGCACACACTTTTTTGGCTTATCCTTTGGAAATTGGATGTTATTGAGGAAACAATGCAAAATTCAGCTGTTGCTTAAATCAGACTTTTAAGATTTTGGAAATTTTGCTCAACTTTTATTAATAGACATCTTTGTATAATTAAAAATAGTTTTTGATATTACCTAATCTGTAGTCTCATAAGTCTTTTATTCTGCTGTTTTATTTTTATAGTTCTTTGTGCTCTTCATTTAATCTCAGATGTCTTTATCAAAAAAACTGTGATGTGATGTACTGTGACTTCTCCATAAATGGAGTCAGGAATCTCTCAAAAACTATGCCCAAAGAAACTTGTTAGCCACTTTACCTTCCCCTTCCATTCCCCACCTGAAGCTTTCCCATAATCTGCTCCATCCCATTTCCACAACATAATCTTTGTCAGTGCTCTAAATCCCCCTTATCTTGTCCCAAACCCACCATAAAAACCAATAATTCACTTTTCATATAATCACTTTGTTCATATTTATTCTCCTATAACTTCATTATTTGTACCCTTTCTGCTTTCAAGCATTTACATTCAACCAACAGATGCCTAATATTTTTATATCTTCCTTACACAACTTGCAGACTAAATCACCCATATTTTTCCATATACATCTATATTCTCTTTTTGCTAAAGATCCCATTCCAACCTTAAACAATAAGCTACTTTCCATACTATTATCATAAATTAACTCACACCCAATGTTCCATTTACTTATATATATATTTAAACTATTTTTACTCTCCATACTAGTTCTCCACCTCTCCAACTCCCTATTCTTTATTAATGCATCTATTCTTTTATACTATTCCTTACCACTATACCACTCAAAAATCCTCCTAACACAATCATCCCACCTTTTATACAAGTATACTGATATAAATTCTTTATCCAAATCCTTTGCATACCGCATTACCGTTCTCACCCATCTTGTTGCCTGCCCTTTACCCATAATCCAATTAAATACTATTTTGGCTATTCTTTTATTATCCATAAACTATAACCTACCAAACATTTTCATTTTACTTTTTGCATCTCTCATATGAAAACTTGACCATTTCTCCTTGAATAACCTCCTTTGCTGTCCATACCTCTACATCTAATGCATGTCTTCCTACTTCCCTTTGTACTTTCTCTAACTAATCTAATACCCTTTTACTAACACATAACACATCATTACCATATATTAACCCTGCTACTACAACTCCCATACAATTCTAGCTTCATCATATTTATTATAAGAAAACACAGTTCATTTCTTTACTAAACCCTTTCTTTTCTTTGCTTCTTTTACCAATTTTTTCTCCCATTCAACCAAGCAATTTTCCTGATTACTTAAGATGATTTCACAATAACTATATCTCTCCACAACACTTAACTTTATATCCCCCAATAAAAATTCTACATCTTCTCTTTCCCCATTATTAATCATCATTATATTTGATTTTTTCCCCACTAAATTTAAACCCCATCTCTTTACCCACACTTGCACATGTCCTCAGCATAACTTCCATATCTTCTCTTCTTTCTGCATACAAAAAATATCATCTGCAAAAAAAGACCCGACAAAATATATACTCCCTTGCCACACATTAATGGTATCTCTATCCCTCTTCCTAGTCTTTCAATTGCTTTCTCCATTTCACTCAAATACAACAAGAACAAAATAGGTGACATAGGGCATCCTTGTCTTAATCACACCCATTCTTAACTTTAACTGATTCTATATCCTCTAATTTGTAAGTATAGTAATTATTTTCATATAATTTCTCAATAATATTTACTAAAGCTTCATCCATTCCAAAATTTGCTAAACTTACCCATAATCTATTTCTATTTACTTTATCATATGGCTTCTCTATATCTATAAATCTCATATATAATGATCTACCTGAATTCCTACTCATATCCATAAGTTGTATAACTACAAATAAACTATCTCCTATACGCCTATCTGACATAAAACCTCCTTGCATTTCCCCGACTACATTATTCTCTTCCATTCATTTTACAACTCTTTCAGCCACCATATATGGGAAAACTTTATATAAAACTGATGTTACCACTATCGGTCTATAATTATTTAACTTTCTATGATCCTTACCCTTTTCTTTAAATAATAATCTTACTCTTGTGTTATTCCAACTATTTGGGAAAACTTTCTTCTGTGCCATCTTATTAAAACATGATAATAACTTTGCTTTTACTCGATACCCTAAATTCATTACTATCTCTGCTGCCCATCCATCTAAACCTCTCACCTTTCCACTTTTCAATCTCTTCTCTGCATCATTCAGTTTATTTTTTGTGAACCTAATATTACCATTACTAAATGCTTTCATGTTTTTTATCACTAAGTCCTTCACATCTAACATCTTTTCTATATCCATTACATATCTATTTAATATTCTGTCTAACTCTTCTCTAGAGCTACACTCTATTCCCTCATTATCCATTAATACTATATCTCTCTCTCTTACATTTCTCCTTTTAATGTAATTCCAAATTTTTTTCCTCCCATCTCTTCCACTTTTACTAATATCCTTCAACGATTTACTATTCAACTTCATCCTCTCTCCATAATTATCCATTTTAGCCAACTTCTTCTTTTCTAAGTACTTTCCCCATTTAGCATTAATATTATTTTCACTTTTTTTGTTCTTAATAGCACACTTATATTCTCTGCATGCTTCTTTCCTCTCTTTTACACTTTTACTAACTCTCATTTTTATTACTTTTATTCTTCTGCATATTCTCAACTAAAATCCTATTTGCCCCTTTTTTTTAAATTTCACTACATCAGTTCTTATACTCATTCTTAACCAACTGTTTCATGGCTTCTTTAACTTGTATTTTATACTCTTCCAACTTATTCTTATCATTCACTCTCCATCCACATCTTTCACTATTGTTTCTACCTTTCTTTCTATCCTCTATCACATTACTAACCATTTCTATTACAATAAAGTTATGATCACTATTACATACTCTCTCTTCATTATCAAACACCTTAATTTTTTCGTATTTTATTCATTCCCTCTTTCTCTACCAATACATAATCTATTGTGTGAAATATATTATTCATAGACCATGGGTATTTGTCCCTCATAAATATTTGATAAATTCCCAATGCTCAAATTTACTCTTTAACAAAATTTCTTAAAAAACTCACTATTCTTATTATCTACATCATCAATTTCTTCAATATGTCCATTCATATTCCCTATAACCATTATTCTCTTCCCCTTTTCTTTAAAACTCTGTATATCCTTAACTAGGCATTTATATATACTACTGTTCCATTCCATTACAGTTTTACTATCTCCAGTGGCTATATATACACTACAGCCACCATCAATACTTGTCTAACCAACCTTATTTTAAACCACAAATGCTCTTGACATTTAACAATATTTAAATATTTCTTCGACATAACACCTATACCACCATCCCTTTTTTCTTTTCTATTTATACATGCCATACCACATTTTTCAAAACAGGTTCTTCTTCTCTTAGATGTGTTTCCACTACTGCTAATACCTCAAGCTCTTCATTTTCAATTGCTTTGTTTAATTCCAGCCACTTTTCTGGTCTCCTACCACCTTGCAAATTCAAAAACCCAATTTTAACAATTTCTTCTTTCCTAACTACTCTTTTATAAATTCTTTTGATTCTTTCTTCGCCATTACATTTATAAAAAACTTTCTTGCCATTAATCTTACAGATCCATTCCCTCTCCACATCTACACTTATATCTAAATCAACCATATTTTGCTTATTTCTTACATTCCATCCATGGCTTCTTCTTTTTGATAATATTACAATTTAAAAGCCTACCCCTCTTTAAAAGTTTCTCGAATTATATTCTTTAAATATCAGACTTCCTAAAACTTCACTTCCTTGTTTTCCTAAGTGCAATCCATCTTTACTATATAACTCCCTCTTTCCAATAAACCAATCCCATACATCCACAAACATAACATTATTTCTCTCACACAATTTTTTCAATCTCTCATTTTTAGCACATGCCCTATCTAACAAATGCTTCTTGTCAAATCTTGGGTAATACTCCAACTGTCCATACTCTTCCTTTAATCTTACTCAAATTCCAAATCAATTTTATGTACTCATACATTACTCTTTCTGATAGCTCTTACAAATTATTAGTCCCTACCATAATATATACATTTCTACTACCTTACTTTCTTACTTTATCGGTTACATCCCTAATTCTAGATTCAGGCAAACATACTCTTACATACCTGCTTCTATTTTCCCTTGAAATTATATCCCATCATTCTCTGATTAGTGAATATCCTATCAATACTGTCTCATAGTCTACTCTCTCTCCTCCATCGGTAACATTTTCTACCATCTTCTGAACCTCCTTATCCATTTCTTCCTTATCATTTCTACTCAATAATTTCTTTATCTGTTCACACTTTGTCTCTAACAATTTTAATTTTACTTCTACATCCTTCACTTTTTCCTCTATCTTACTTATTTTCTGGCTAACCATCTCCATTGCATTACTACTTTCTCCACCCATATCTCCTGACACTCCAATAAAACCATACTCTGTCCTATCTTCCTTAACTACATTTTGCTTTCTCTCCCCTGTCTTTCTCTCTAGATTACCTACACTTAGAAACCACTTTCTCACCTCTTTTATCACATTTACACACTGATTACATAAACAGAAACCTGTCACACCCTTCCTATTCTTATTCAAACATTTCAAGTTATATATTTCAGCACACACTGTACACTCTAACAATACCCACCTAATTCCTTTCTGCCAATTATATACATATTGTGCAATACAAATGCAATCCATATTCTTATTTTCTAAGTAACCTATTTTATGCTTCACTTTATAATACTTCTCTTATTCTTCAAACCTCCTTACAGGGAAGAATAAAAGTTGTTACTTTTTTCCAAAACCGATCAAACTATAACCACGTGTTTTCCGACCTTAGCCCTCCCAAACATTGTCTTTTTTCTCAAAATAAATTACTGTTTTACAGTTTAAAAAAAACCTTCAGTAACAAACTTAACTAAAAACGAATTAATCTTACATACAACTTTTTTTATAAATATCCTTACACTAACACACATTTAACAAAAAAAAACAACTTTTTTTAAAAAACTTAAATGGTGAAGGAAAACCTTTCAAACAATTAAACACAAAAATATTCAATCTTTCAAATAACTCATTCTCTTGACCACAATTTATACTTTCATACACAATAATTAGTCTTTATATTGATGCTCTCAAATGATCAATCGTATACACATGCCACAAACAGCAAAGAAAAAAATTTAAAAAATTTTAAAACTTAACTGTGCTCTTTGTCTTATTCGTAATCTATTGTTTCTACTGCAGCTCTGCTATCTGGTGTAAGCTTGTGTAATCAGTAGATACTAGAAGGTAATGCTTAATAAAGCCCTTTCCTGTGCTTTCTTATTCACATCCCCACACTACATTTTAGCTTATGCCTTTTGTCAATGAATATTCAACCATCAAACAAGGTAGCAGAATTGGAGTAGGAGAAATAGATTTTTTGTTTAATGTGTAGACAGAAGTCATACAAAGTTTTGTTGATGTCTTTGTTCCTAATCAGTGTCTTCTATCTCTCATTTTACTATACTCAACTGAACTTCTCTTAAATATAATCTTAGCTTCATCTCTCATGAGTACTGTTTCGATGATGCCTCACATTTTTCTTTATATCGATAATTACAAAAAAAAACCTTTTATATTAATTTTTTGTTAGCAAAATAATGTGCTGCCCTCACAACTTTGACACAAATCACTTAATGAGAGTGGTGGGTCATGTGAAAGTCTGTGCTCGTACCCTGTCTATTACATATATAGACACAGATATATATATATATATAAGCCTGTGTATTTCATCTATTAATGAAAGTATAGTAATAATTTTTATTAGATTAGACTAGAGATTATTCAATAACAAATAATAATTCTGCAGTTTAATTTTTACTACATCACTCTCATGGGTAGGAACTGGTTTCTATCCACTTTTAACATTTTGTGGATGGATGTAATCATAAACATATGACCAAAGATGTGAAAAGAACTATAATCCCCAAGATACACATTTCATGCTGAACCAGCATTCATCAGTTGGCCCAGATCACAATCTTTTACACATATTTTTATCATTGTTCAATATATAAGTGTAATAATACTCAAGGCTAAATGGGTTTGTAAATAATCATTAAAAACCAGTCAACACTTAGACAATCCTTATGTCAATAACAATCAACAATTTCAAACTGTTGTCAAGACAACCTTCTTTTAACAATAAAGGTGGAATCCCTCAAACTGTTGTTAAGGCAACCTTTTAACAATAAAGATGGAATCTCCAAACTGTTGTCAATCTCCTTTTAACCATAAAGTGGAATCTCTAAAATGTTGTCGAAGCAACCTCCTTTTAACAATAAAGGTGAAATTGCATCTTTATTGTTAAAAGGAGGTTACTTTGACAACAGTTTGAAATTGTTGATTGTTATTGATATTGGTATTGTTTAAGTGTTGACTTGTTTTTTATGATGTGCTACCATCACAACATTAATAAAAATTATTAATATACTTTCATCATTAGTCATTCAGATTATCCAACAATGAATAATATTTCTGTAGTCTAATGAATGACTGATAAAAATTATTAATCTACCTTTGGAATTCTTAATAGGTGGATAATAGGATAATCTTAAGATATGAAAGTTGAATGTGATTAATCATTAAGCAGTATTTAACCAAAAAACATTTCTTACTGCCTTTTAGGAGCTAAGGTTTGATTATCCATAGATAAGTACTCTTTATTATTAATCTCTTCATTCTTTTTCACACTCCTTTTTAGTGCATACAGTCACTTAGATAGCTATAGATCCAATCATTGTGAGTTTCTTACATTATTTCATCTACTTGCACTTACAATGAGAAGGTGCATTTTTGTAATTATAATCCCCATCCATTATTTCATCACATGATCCATGCTTGCACAATGCTGTTTGACAGCAAATTCTTTTTTATTTTACTATATGTATGTCACATAGTGAAAACTTTAGTAATTAATAGATGTCATTTAACAGTACTTATTCAACTGTATTGAGTATTGTTCTATCCAATATCCACAGATTAGGTTCTAGTTTACAATTTTCATCATTGAGGAGTTGGAAGTAGTATACCTTGATCTTTTTGGGTCTAATGCATCTTTGCAATAGCAGCCATATTCTATATCTTTGCTTTACTATTAAACCATTAGCTCAAAGTGAAAATAGTTAGGACTACCATCTGGCATCTATTGATTACTAAACCTGACACTTGGTGGCAAAAATATAGTGCTAAAGAATTTGCACCTCCATTCTTTAATTAGATGCACATAAATTATAGCTACAATTATTTCTTGTCTCTTGTATGCAAAGCTTTTACCATTGAGAATAAGACTAAAATAGAGCATTTTAGGAGACTGAATCATCTGTTTTGGACACAAGAGTTTCAATACTTTAACAGATTCTGAATTCTGCTGATAACAAATATGGAAGGCTGAAAATTGCTTGTTTCACAAATGTGTATTAGTTGTATGAGATAGAGAAGCTATCTGAAAGGAGCTTGAAAGTCTGTGTTCAAATCCCCTATATTACATCTAAACTCCATGCATATAGAGTACATGTATTTAAAATATTACAAAATCTTTGTAAGTTGTTATGCCTGGAAGATTTCTGATTTTAGTGACTAAACAGTTTTAAATTAATCTATAGCTCAATATATATGTAAACAAAGAAAGTAAATCACCCACTTCCAGGCTATGACTTGCCCTCCAAATGTTGAACAAAGAATGAACCCACCTATTCTTGGTTACTCTGATGATTATGAGCATTTCTTTGTCAACATTGTTAGTAATTCACAGTGAAATTAATTTATCAGCCAGATGAAATATGGCATTTACAAGTTATTAAACTCATAATTACCTATACAAGGCTGGAGACAGCATATCACTTTTAACACCTTGATTTTAATAATTAAACCAAGATTTAATATGTAAACTTTTAAATCAAACATAGCTCAGTGTATATGTAAACAAATGAAGTAAACAGTTGTGAATAAGTGATATTGGCAAAGTAAAATGATGGAGATACTAAGTCTTTTAATTTTTTTTCTAAATGTGAGTCATTGAATGTCTGAACTCAGTTTGAACTGAACTCTTTTGAACTCAGTTTGATCTGAACTCTTCAAAGTCTACAGGTAGGACAGCATTTGCAATTTTTTAAGAACTCAAAGCACTATGAAATAACTTGGATTCTTACAGGAGCAACACAATGACTTTTGGATTATGTTATTGTTAGAAGTCATAATATAAAGAAAGCCAAGATTATAGCAGTATTTACAAGTGTAGATTGTTTACAGATTTGTGCAAATTTATATTGTTTAAATTGATTTCACTGAATTTCAAATTAATCAATGGAAAAAGAGATGATTAAATAAACTTTCATGATTAAAGAGATTATTGAAATGATTGTTAAGTGAATAGATGTTTCAAGTATGAGGTAAATTTAAAGCATCATCATTCCTTATTTAGATAGTACTCTGCATTGCATGGTAACAATGGTAAAGTGAGACTCAAGACCTATGAATTATAGCCCTGCTGTCACTTCTGTTGGTCAGTCGTTTCATGAGTAAATCATTTGATTATTATTATTTATATGGTTGAGTTTTTTCTTTATTTCAACAGCTTTTGGATCAGACTTTCTTTAAATTTTGGTTTCATCAAAATTTATAATATGATTAATATTTTCAGTATAAATAACAACTTCAACAAAAAATTGTTGGATTTTCAAAATTGCCAGTACTGAGCGTAATGATTGGATTCGGTTAGGTTGGAAAAGCAAGGTCTTTTAAAAACAACAATTATTGGAAATTAAAGCTTTTTAAATGTAATTTTAGTAATGTCCATCTTTATTTGAACTAAAACAACTTGTACAAAATTGTGTAGCAGTGCTGGGGGTGGGGTGGGTGGGTCAATCATGTATAGAAGGCACTGATAAGGGTGCAGCCACAGAAGTTCCAATGCAATCAGAGTGCTGATAATTTTTGACTCATCCTTGTATATCCATTAATATTGGGGCTCAGTGTCATAGTCATGGATGCAGAAAGTTTGACACATTTAAGTGAAATTGTAATAATTATGCTATATTTGTGTTATATTAGTGTGTCGATGCATGTTTTAATTAACAGTTCACTGACATGCCTTCAGAAAATAGAGGTTATGACAGGTGAAATACTTCCAAGATATATTTCTATCAATGGAATCTCTTCAACTAGGCTAAAGTCTTTAAAAGCTGACACCATTATCATGTGGATATTGATGTATTGTTACAAAAATTAATAAAAAAATGACTGACAATCATTTAAGTATTTATTGAAACAGGATATAACAAATACATACTAAATTCACTTTTGAAGTAAATTAAGCATTCAATGACCAATATTCTGTTTCAAATATATACATTAATATTTAATGAAAGTCTTTATATTTAATTTTGAATTTAATATGCCATGTCTAATCTGTCAGCTTTTTTTAAAAAATAGGACAGAATCGATCCATAAAGGATAAATATAAACTATGGGCATTGTACTCATAAGTTTATAAAATATATTTCATCCATTATTCTAATACATTCACTACCAAGATGAAGAACAATAGATACCCATTTACCAACCAATAGTAGAATGACAATAGATACCCATTTACCAACCAATAGTAGAATAACAATAGATACCCATTTACCAACCAATAGTAGAATAACAATAGATACCCATTTACCAACCAATAGCAAAATAACAATAGATATCCATTTACCAACCAATAGTAGAATGACAATAGATACCCATTTACCAACCAATAGTAGAATAACAATAGATACCCATTTACCAGCCAATAATAGAATAACAATAGATACCCATTTACCAACCAATAGTAGAATAACAATAGATACCCATTTATCAACTAATAGTAGATTTTCAATTGAACATAGGCCATGTACTTAGCTTGAAAATTTTTTTTACAAAGCAATGGAATTTTGTATTTAAAACATCTTTAAATTTCATTCAGATTTTAATTGTTGTCACAAGATTGTCTAGTAACAATAAAACAGCAATGTGTCAACATGAAAAAAGGAAGAAAAAGCTCATAAATTACAATAATTATAATTTGGGAAAGATTAGAGAGCTGCTCCAACATACAATCTTATTTGTGCAAGCAACCAAAATTATAAAAAGTAGAAAAATAACCAAGTAATCTAACTAAAAAGTAGAACAGAACTGACTCTTTGTTAATTTGTTATTCTTGGAAAATATCAGATATCTTAAGAATTTATACTTTTTATAAAACAATTGGAAATTTTAATAATATTGTCGTTTCAAAAATACACTCAAATAAATCATAAAAATCAAAAAGACTCCAATGTTTTAATGAAACACAGTATTCCTGCAATTTTCAATTGTTTTATAACAAGTGTAGATTCTTAAGATCTCAAATATTTTCCACGAATGGCAAATTAATTGAGATTCAGTTTTTTCTACTTTTTAATTGGCTAATACTGTTTATATAAAAGCATTATTTAAAAAAAATTTTTGCATATAATTTTGTTAAAAACTAAAAAAAAAAAATCTCAGCCGGAGCAAATTTCAAAAACGTGGACATATAGACAAAAACATATACAGACATGATAAGTTAATAAAAAAGCATATAAAAGATATCTGTCAAAGTTACAAAGTGGATTTCCCTTCTAATCACATTCCTACTGCAGCTTACTATAGATCTTTGCATTCCACCAATACAGCTAATTTATTAATAACTGGGCATCATTACTCACTGAAAGAAATAGGATACAAATTTCAACTTGTATGGCGAGAAGCATTTTTAACTTTCATACATTACACAAGAGAAACATCCAGTTAGTGCCTAGGCAAACATCCAAACCCCCAATTTCTCTTGAACAAACTAAAACTTCTTATTCTACTAGTGTAACCCAAACTGTGGATTCTTTAGCAACTTATTCCACTTCATTTATTGCATCCCACTAAAAATAAGCAAGATCAATCTGTAATTGTTTTTCACAAGTTTTGCGTTTGTCTTCTGTAAAAAATACAGATGTGGAAATCCATAAGAGTTGAATTAATAACAGAAATATTAAAGATGCATTGTCTATGTCTACTTTCAGTTAAAACATTATAAAAAAAATAGAAGTACAGATATTTCTTTAGGGAACATTCCTTTTCTGAATACGTCATTAACTGAAATTTCAAGGAATAACAGTGCTTAATTTAAATTGTATGAGATTCAGTCCTGTCTAAAATTTTTATTTTTACATCTAAATATTTAATAAATAAGGAATTATTTACTAAATATTTTTTTTTCTTTTTTTATATGCGTAAATTAAGAATTAACATGATTTGATTATTTCTCTTTTTCAAAATAGAGGGCATGAAACGCATTTTGCTTGAATGACATTAGAAAACTTGAAGAAACGTGAAAAACACTTTAAAGAGCATATAAATCTTTGCATTTTACCCTATTGAGAAAATCGTCTAGATGCAATATTTAATTTAACTAAAAAACTTTTAACAGGCTAAAAATTCCTTTTTTTTTAAAAAAAAAAATTAGCACTATAACCACACAGTTAAGCATCCAATATTGGTCAGACAATGGATATCTAATTATTCTTAGCTAGGCAATAAAATTGAGGGTGGAAAAATGCTAATTGGCAAGCTTGGTGATTACTGTTTCGTGCCTCATGATTTCTCTATGAAGAATTGTTAGGAAAAGGTATTTCCTTTGCCTCTTTGTGGCTTTTTAAAGAGCATTATACCCCATTTGTCCAAATCCAAATGAAAATCTTCAGTTTAAACATCATTAGGTAAACATCGTTGCAATAATCCGGGAATCTTGTCTACAAGTACTCTTATGTAGATAATGATTTTCCTTACGAATCCTGAAGTCAGCTGGCCTAACCTGGTGCTAGTTAATATATATATATATATAGTGATTTTTAAATATTTGTACATTAAGAAGAATTTATGAACAACAGTTAATATGTGAGTCCACAAGGTTGCTGTATTAAGGTTGGACTTCATAAATAATTTATGACAATGATAATAATGAATTTAAAAAACATCAATTACACATTTCTGTTATTTTTATTTACTTTCTGCATGATGCTTTTACTCCCGACAAATTAACATATTTAAATCTAATTAAAATTAGACCTTTAATTGCAAAGTTGAAATGTTTGAATTTTAAGTCCGACTAATGATTAATTCGCTCGGATTCAGAGTGCGATCCGTCATCTGAAGCCTCTGCTGACTGGAAATAATCTTTTATTTATAATTTTAATTAATTTATTTTACTTTTCTTAAATGCTGTCGGAATAGTTTTTAATTTCATTAAAGAAAACTTTTCTATGTTTTTTTATTTATTTAAAGAAATGGTTAATATTTTTTAAGGTTTACACATCTATGTGTCTATATTATATATACAAACAAGGTCATGATACTGTTTATGATGAACAACTGTCTGATATACAATGCCGTGCTATTTTTGATGATGAAGATAATCAGAAATTTTACACAGTAAGAGATTAATTCGAGTGTAAACCTTATTTCCAGAAAGTCACTACTGTACAACATAGACATCAGTATTTTTTTTAAATAGATAATTTTCAAATAAGCTAATATATATATATACTTGGTCTATAATTAACATCACTAACCATTGATTATTGGTTAGTAAAGAGGTATCTAGAAAGTAAAGCCATAAATATTCTCACAAAGATAAATAGCCAGGAGAATATTTTCTACATAAGTTTTTTTTTTTGTCAGTAAGGTAATATATATGTATAATCATTAGAAAAAAGTCAACACTTAGATAATCCCAATATCAATAACAATCAACAATTTCTAATTTGTTGCAACCTTTAATATCAATAACAATCAACAATCTCAAACTGTTGTCATGGGAACCTTCTTTTAACCCAACTGTTGTCAAAGCAACTTCCTTTTAACAATAAAGGTTAAAAGGAGGTTGCCGTGACAACAGTTTGAGATTGTTGATTGTTATTGATATTGGGATTGTCTAAGTGTTGACTGGTTTTTAATTATAAGATATATATAAATTAAAATGTAACCCATTAAATAAATTACCAAATGGCTTTATTGCTTGGTGGTTCAAAAGAAATTTAATTGCCAAAAGTGCTAGAACTAGAATCAATCTGAGGATCTTAGACCCAAAGTCTAACATTCTACCACTGAATTAACCTGCAGAGCAGTGATCCATTAAAAATATACTATATATATTATATACTATAGATAATGACTTTAATTGTAAGAATGATGTAAATAAAAAAGTAGTAATAACAACACATGGAATTATTTTTGGTTATTTATATATATAAAATCCATGTGAATGTATGTTTGTCTGTAAAGCTGTAACATAATATTGAAGTTAAACATTTCTTTGTTAGAGGATGTATTTTTCAAGAAAAAAAAATATTTATTTGTTCCACCATTGATAAACTGTAATTATTTTATGAAACATTTTATGCAAAGGAAGTAATTTGTTAAAGCAACTGATTAAAAAAAACTATTACAAAAAACAATGGTCTTTTCATAGGCTGGGTACATGTCTGGATTTAAAAAAAATATGGTATTGGAATAAAATTTTTTGAGGAGAAAAATGCTTGGGGAAAAAACAGTACATGTGTTTTAAACTGCAGTACAGAATTGAATAGGTATAGTATTTAAATTGCAAAGAAAATGTAAATATAGTATATAGATTCATATTTGAAATATGATCTTTAGTGAGAGTAAAAAAAATGATGCTATAGTATATATTTACATTTGGTTTTAGTAAGTTATAATTTAAGTTCTATAGCTTGATATCGCAGTGCATAATTCATGGCTCCACAGTAATACCATGCATGATTGAAATTTGTTAAAGCAACCAATTAAAAAAGAATTACAAAAACAACAGACTTTCAATAGGCTGGGTACAGTCTTGTTTAGATCATAATTATAATCAACTGAACTCACATGGTTGAGAAACAGATATGATTTTCCAGGAAATGTGTATTTCATTAATTAGCAGATTATCTATTTGTTATAGAATGTTTAAACCGATTTAAAAGAATTGATTATTTAATTTTTCTCTTTTTAAAATAACAATAAAGAAAAAGAAAAATTACTTTATCAATTCTTCAAATCAATTTAAAATTTCTACAATACAACCTGCTAATACTGAGATACAAAATTTCTGGAAAATTACATATCTAATTTCTCATTCATATAAGTTCAGTTGATAATAATTACAACCTAATTAATCAAAAATAATGCTAAAGAATATATTATTACAGCTTATTTGTACCATTATTATAATTTGGAAAGTATTGTGCATGCACACACATGTATATAATATAACCATAGACTACTGTTGCATTAGTAAAATATTGGAATGCAAAATGAAATAATAAAATAATAGCTATTAAATTTTTAAAAAAAGTAATAATAAAAATGCTTTTTATTAAGATTTCATCTACAGAAGAAAATAGACTTTTAAATGAAACCATAATCAAGGTTTTTTTAAAAAAATTATATTGTTAATTTTATTATTATTCTTATGTAAATACAAATATATTGTCTATACTTAATGTAATATAATTAAAAGGGATTTGAACTCATACTTTTAAGTTCTATACAACTCTCCACACCATTTTATACAACTGTTACACATGATCACATACATGTGAAAAAGAATGATCTCCAATATAGGTATTTTGTACTGAACCAGCATTCATCAGTTGTTCCAGGTCAGCATTCCCACATACATATATAATCAGTGGTCAGTTTATATTAAGATAAAAAAATCTTCAAACTTTAATGGATAGGCTTCAATCTTATTCACATTCCAACTCTTCAGCCATCCATATCATTGAAAATCTGATGATGGAATGATCAAAACCCTTGTTGATGCTAATCTTATTGTCATACCCATTTTGACTTTAAGTCATTGTGACCTCTCACTTATAGTACTTCAAACTTTAATGGATAGGCTTCAATCTTATTCACATTCCAACTCTTCAGCCATCCCTATCATTGAAAATCTGATGATGGAATGATCAAAACCCTTGTTGATGCCAATATTATTGTCATACCCATTTTGACTTTAAGTCATTGTGATCTCTTACCTATAGTACTTCAAACTTTAATGGATAGGCTTCAATCTTAATCACATTCCAACTCTTCAGCCATCCATATCATTGAAAATCTGATGATGGAATGATCAAAACCCTTGTTGATGCTAATCTTATTGTCATACCCATTTTGACTTTTAAGTCATTGTGACCTCTCACATATAGTACCTTAATATGTCCATTTAAATATATAGAGGAGGTATGGGCAGACTATAGGCTGAATATGTAATATTTAAATACAAGTATATTATTTATACTGAACCTAATGTAATTAGAAGAGATTTGAACTCAGAATTTTAAGCTCCCTACAGTTATTTACTCCATTTTAAACAATTGATTCACATGACCACATACATATGAAAAATATAAATGATCTCCAATATATGTATTTCATTCCTCATCATATTTTCAATAATATGGATGGGTGAAAAGTTAGGGGGCTGGAGAAGATTGAAACGTGTCCAATTGAATATTTGCTATCTTAATATAAACTGATTATATATGTAAATATGATGACTTAGACCAACTAATGAGTGCTGGTTCAGCACAAAATATACGTATTGAAGATCATTTATCTTTTTCACATGTATGTGGGCATAGATATCAGTTGTATAAGATGGAGTGGATAACTGTAGGGAGCTTAAAAGTCTGGATTCAAATCCCTTCTAATTATATTATTATCATTAATATTTTATATTTATAGCATAAAACAGTGATTATATTTTCTATATTTGGATTTGCTATTTATTTCTATGAATAATGTTTTGTGGATCTTAGTGAACTTGTTTTGATTATATATGTGAGGATTTGCTAAAATTTTGTGTATTAGTTTCTTTTTTGCTTTATTATATGAGTGTCTGATTATAGATTTCATTTAATGATAATAGTTTTACCTGTTACTGTAGATTGAATTTATATATTGGTGGTATTCGGTATATATGGAAAGTGAACTTATATTTCAGTATTTTTACATTAATGTATTATATTATGTGGTAGGTTATACTTAATAATTTTTTCTTGTCAAATATTAAAAATGTTAGAAAATTGATTAAATTATATGTCAAAATTGACTTTATAATAAATAAATAATTATTAAAGAGGAAGTTAACCTCCAATAATGAGCTGTTTTTTAAATATTACAAATCTCCGCACACTTACCTACCAGTAACTATACACCAACTCTTCCTTACATCAGGGCTTGAGTCTATTATGCGCCTGAAGTTATAATTAACTATTGAATTGTATAAATTTAGTTAACCTATCACAGGAGAAAGACAAAGTCTCATTATTAACTATCTGCAATTAGATGTATATTATTTATAAATGTAAATCTATTACAATAAAATGCTGAAAATTTGTAATTATTAAAGAGGAAATTAAGCTCCGATAATGTGCTCTTTCTTAAATATTATAAATCTCTGCACACTTACCCGCCAGTGAGAGTTTTAAAAGCTTAACTAAATTTATACAATTCAGTAATTGATTATAATATCAGGCATGTAATAGACTCAAGACCTGATATAAGCATGGTCAGTAAGAGTTGGTATATATATATGCTCTAAGCTTAAGTGATTCCCTTAAGCTTTTAAAATTCTTATTGGCAAGTCAGTGCTTGGAGATTTATAATATTTAAGAAAAATCACCTTATTGGAAGTTAACTTTCTCTTTAATAATTACAAATTTTCAGCATTTTATAATAATAAATAAATATATGCTTTAAAAACATAAGTTTTCTTCAGCTTTCACAAATAAAAGTATCGGGTAAAACAACTAAGTCCGAAAATGTTATTTGATAATTCACAAGTTAGATTCTCAAGGAATCATTTAAATAAACTTATCAACTTTTTTACATCAATGCCGATCTATCAGAAAAAAAAGTCAATTTTTATCTGATGAATAGATTATCATTGATATAAGAAAAAGAGTGTTAGTAAACACCACTAGCATTAATCTTCATATAAATTAAATTTTTTTGCTAAAATTGTTTGCAAATTCTAAAAAAATATAGTCAGGAGGAATATATATATATATATGTATATTTAAATGAAAAATGTAATATAAAGAGCATGCTAATAGTTCTAAACAAGCTTATTTTATTTATATTTTTTTAAATTTTATTTTACCAATAAATGAAGCAAGAGAACACATTCAAAATCTCTATCTAGACTTATCCCCAGCACCAAACCGGTTCCAAGCTATGGGACTTGTCAGTGAGGAGCTAGAACAGTTACATAGTAGAAAGAGGGGTGAGCATTACCCGAGCTAAAGTAAAAATGGAAGCTCAGGAACGTAAAACAGACCCATAATAGTGAATTTGAGAATATGATTATTAACATGCTAACAGAATTGAATAAAAAATGGATAAAGTGAAGATCTTAAAACAAATAAAGAGATCATGGAAAGCATGTTCACAGAATTTAGAGACCAAATGAAAAAACTGAAGGATGGAGAGAAAAAATGAAAATTTTGTTTACAGAACCAAAAGATGTTAAAGTCTAGCTGATAAATGATATTAGAGGAAATAATAAAAAAATGGTGTGGTAGATGAAGCAGATAAAGCTAGTGATAAATGCCCAATGTTCAGTTTATTTATAATCTAAATAAAGCCTTAGAAGGTGATCTTTTCATTGTAGGTAACTGTGTATCTAATTGCACACATAATAAAGATAAAAGTAAAGAAATGTATGATTTGGAAAACGAATTAAGATATTTAAAAATATTAAAGAAATGACTGATCAGGAAGATCACTTTAATGGAGTCATATATAAAAGTATTTAGCTTGTAGAGTATATAAAAAAGTACTAGGAAGCCACCCAGATTAAGTTTTAGGTAACTAGAAAAGAGAAATCCTGAGTTTAAGCAAATAATTAAGCTAGTTAAATGGTCCAAGACCTCATTATGTGTGGGTGCTAGAAAACACAAAATGAAATATTCATTTTTTTCTAAAAATGTGATATGATAAATGAAAGGTATTACAGGTCATTTTGAGTGAGGACCTGCATACTGAGTAAAAAATATTTAGAGAGAGGCATTGTTTAATTCTTCTATGAATAAATATAGCTTTTTAGTTGATGACTTTGGACTTGTTAATGGGTACTTGATATAGGAGAATGGACAATTATAGTACATATTACAAAAGTAGATACTACTGAGCACTGGGGAGAAAATTGATTTGGTTTTAAAAAAATAAATTGTATTGTTCAAATGCTAAAACAATAGTTGACAAAAAAGTCATGGCAAACGAACTAAGTATAATAATGATGTTCCATTTAATATTGAAAGGTTGTTAAAAAATAGAAGTATTGCCTTCATATTCTAAATGTTTGATAGAAATCTCAAAATTATTGGTGTCACATTTAAATCAGGCTAATATGCAAATTTCATACTCTACCTTCCAACAATATCAACAAATGAATAGTTAAAGAAAAACATCAGAGCTTGGAATTTAAATGATATTACTCTATTCTTTGCATTATTGATTGAGCATGTAAAGGAAAATACTATATGGTTTGAAAACAAAATTAATTTTATGAGTTTATCAATGGTTCATTATGTTTCATACTGGATTGTGATGAATGAAGAGTATTTCATTATTTTGAGGTTATGTTTTATTGATATTTCAGAGTTCTTATCTCAGCATTGTTCTCAACCATATTTTTATATTTGTCAGCTTCTAAGTGTCAAAAGTGAGCCAGACATATTTTTTAGATTTGTCAGCCTCCAAGTCTCATAGCAGAACAAGGCTTTATTTAAAGAGACTGTTCATTATATGGTTTGGGTGCTATTTTAGTTATGCTCAAAATGGCTCTCTTGGTA
Source organism: Epiperipatus broadwayi (assembly GCA_028023455.1). NCBI lineage: Eukaryota > Metazoa > Onychophora > Udeonychophora > Euonychophora > Peripatidae > Epiperipatus > Epiperipatus broadwayi. The sequence goes on along the minus strand of JAQFVV010006284.1, from coordinate 4,941,803 downwards.
TTCATTTTGCTTGATACAATCACTGTTAGTGGGAGATTTCTTTGTTCATTTCAACATTGCAAACAGATAATCAGGTCCAATAAATAATTTTCATTGAATTAATGAAACAATTTTTTTATATGAATACCAATGCACTGGATTTGTGAGGATGATGTTATTTGTTAAATTCATACCAGCTTGTAAGTCCATTTCCAAAGAAGTGTGGCTAAGCATGACATTATTATAAAATTAAAAGGAAATTTTTTTAGAGTAGAAATAGAATCGAGTGATGTTAATGGCAAAATTGACTCTATTTTATTCCTAAATGGAGGAGGAGCAAATTGTAACCTCATATATGAGTTTATGAGTGTTGCTTTTGTGTAAATATTTTTCTTTATTATATAGATTACAAAATATTAAAAGTCATTTATATAAAATAAATTTTGAAGTGTTTGAAAATGATAACAGTAAGTGCAAAACTAAAATATATTATAAATTTTTTATTTTAAACTAAATTACTATTTTAAATAAAAAAAATGTAACAGAAACCAGTCACAAATAACTGGGGGTGGGTGGGTAAAACACTAAAATCATCTGTGTTTCCAAGAAGGGAGTGAAAGATTATTACTTTTGTGCCTTTTACTATATAGAAGTCAATACAATTTGTAAGGATTTTAAGTGAATATCATGCATTTTATGGACTAGAGAAGCCTCCAGAATGCTTTCCCTGATCTTTCCAGTGTTGTAGCTGAATATGGAGCTGTAAACAAAGAAATACCTTAAAATTAATATTGATCTTGCCAATCTGTTAATCACTTCAGTGCTGAAGAAATATTTGACATTTACTTACTACAAAAAGAAAACTAACCTTCTAAAGTGGTTATCCCATAGAAATGTAGTTCTATAATTAGTCTGCTACTATTTGTGTCACTTCTCATAGGAAAATTGCAATGGGGACTCTCATAGAAAAATATGCCACAAAGTGAATCGAAAGAAGTTAAAATCTTAGTATTGCATAGCAGATAGTTAAATTGATGATTTCAAAGGCCATATATCCTCATTTACAGTGACAGAAATATACAAATATATGTGAGCTCACAAAGACATTAAGGTGATTAACTGAACTTTCTATAGTTATTCACAGTGAGTTATTATAAGCTGCAAAGTTTTTGCCCCTCTCACGCGTGATCGTCATATAATTTTTTAAGTGTAAATATGTAAATACATTTTTATTATTATCATATAATTCTATTTAATTAAAGTTCCTTGTTGTTAATAATTTTATTGTTTGTCATTTCCCATCCTTATTCCAAGCTGATTATTTATTTTGCTAATGTAATAAAGTATTAGGTGGAGGGATATAGATTAGGAACTATAATTGAATCTGCATGGAAACTTGTTTTTATGTATATTCAGTTTAATCATAGTTTGTGATTATTATAGATTTGTCAATTAAAAATAAGTTGTATGTAGTCAATCCACTACATACATGTTCGTCTGTTAGTTATCTGGAAATTCCTCTAGACTAAAATTAATTTGCAATATTGTATTTTTTCATTTTATTGTTAACTTGATTATTACCAACTGGAAAAAGGGTAGTTATCGTTACAATATATGTATTATATGGTTAGTTGCTTCGTATCTTTATCCAGATGCGATCTAAAAAAACATCAGTATAATAGTATTATTAATTACACAGAGATAAATTCAGACAATATATGTCTTTTATATGTATGTAAATTGTATGTGCATATATATTGTTTTATAATAAGTTTTGAACATAAAATGTTAGTATAATTTTTTTTAATGACATTGAAGTATATATATTTTTTCCATTTGTTTGATCAAATGAATCGTTGAAATCATCTAATCTGTTTTTTCAGGAGATCGCTTAACATACACATGACGTCAATGATATATACTGTATATATTTACCTACCTACTACTCTGTAAACTTTCAATCAGTCGTCATTTAACAAAGAGCTTCTATCCCCGAGCAAGTTGTTAATAATTTTAAGGTATTCAGCAATCGTAAATTACTCTTTTTAAGATCAGAGAAATTTTTCTTCCCTGTCGTATTGGCAATTCTACCTTTAAACTCCCGTAATTGAGTAATTATATAGGATGGACCTTTTGATAAATTTCCAACCACAGCTATTATCTCTGCTAGAGTTCTTCAAAGAAAACACTACCTTTTTTCCTTTGGTTTACCTTATTAAAGCATTTTATTATTATTAGCATTATTTCCACAGAAAATTACCCTCACTTTTAAAATGAAACAATTGTTATCATTTTAGTATCTTCGGAGCTGGCAAATGATATGGAAATTTGCATGTGTATAGAATATTTTGGACTGATACAGAGACAAGTTGAAATTAAACAGAGAGCTAATAAAAATAAGGAAAATAAGAAATGTTAAAATTAGTATAATTACTTTTAAATGTAATTTATTTATTGAGCTTAGAGCAAATAAAAGAGTGAAAAAAATTCAGAGGTAGAAAAAGCTGTTTATATTGGAAAGTTTTTTTTCCTATTATTATTACAGCTATTATAATTTTTTTTAATCATTATTAAAATAATATTAAATAAATTTTTTACTCGTTGATCCAAATAATAATCACAATTTCCCATTATCACCACCTAAACTCCATTCTCTTCCTGCTAATACTATTGCTTTGGCAAAGAATTTTTGCTAAAAGAAAAACTTCTGAGATAGTTATTTGCATTAAGTGCGATATTATAAAAGATAATTATGTTCTGCGGCTTATGCGTAATTAAAAAAAAACAAATCAAATTTTTTATAATTTATGCAGAAAGAAGCTAACAGTTATTTAAATGGAAATTATTTTGAAGGGTATTCTCTGTAGAAAGTAATAGCCAATGACGACAACAATTAAGTGTTTTTTTCTTGATAGAATGTCAAATAAGACTCTAAAACTGACTTTCAAAGGGATGTCTTCCCAGAAGTCTTAAAAAAGTTTCAGATTCACGGAAAATATAGGAAAATACTTTAAAAAAAAAAACAAAAACAAAAAATAAGCTGGTTTGTTGTGGACTAAGAGTTACAAAAAAGTTTTTTTTTTTTTTTTGTCCATCGTAAAAAATAAAGTCACAGATGAAAACTTTAAAAGCTTTTTATTAGATTATATCTCCAGACCACTCAAAAAAGTATGGAGAGTTGCATGTTAGAAGTAACACGAAGAGATTGAAAACGCAATATATGGGTAAGAGACCAAACAAGGGTTAGTGACATCGTTGAAAGAATTAAAAGCGTGGAGTTGGACTGGAGATATTGCTAGAAGATATGATAATAGATGGACAATTGAAATCTTAAACGGGATTTCAAGAGATGGTAAAAGACCCAGAAATATCCCACAGGTGAGATAAATAGATGAAATAAGAAAGTGTGCTGAGGTGATATGAAGAAGGGAGACTAGATATTGGAGATGGATTGAACTTGGAGAGACCTTCATCCTGCAGTGGACTGATAATGGTTGACGATGATGATCTATTTATAAGCTTAATTTTTTATATATTTTTTAAATCGTAAATTTTTTAATTATTTTTTCTTGAGCAATTACTGATGTATAATTTGTTTTTGGTGACCTTTAAAAGTGATATCTGCAAATATTGCATATTTTACATATCCATATAGCTCACGGTTTTTTTATATCTCATCATCATCATTTTCAACTATTACAAATCCATGTCTGTTTAATCCAGTTTCTCCAACCTCTAATCTCTCTTCTCCATAACATGCCAGCAAACATTTTTATTTCATTGATCCATTTCACACATGGTATCTTTGTAGATCTTTTATCATTTCTTGGGATTCAATTTAAAACTTTAATCACCTATTCTATAATCATCTCTTCTAGTAATGCGTCTAGCCCAGCTCCATTTCAGTCTCTTAATTTTTTCAATGATGTTAGTGATATCTATTTGTTCTCTCATCTATAAGTGCCATTTTCAATCTGTGATTATTATTTCTAACATACATCTCTCCATACTTCATTGAATGGTTTGACATTTCTGTATTGCTTTTCTGTTTCTCAGGTCCTTATATCTATTAAATATTCCTTTGCAAATACAGACATATTTCCTTTTAATATTGGTATCAAAATTACTTCATCAATATTTAATTCTATAAGATAATGTCATCCATTATGTTTCCATCTGAATTAATAATCTGACAAAGGTATTTGTAGTTATTAATGTCTTCTAATGCATGCTTGTCCAATGTTTATTTTTTCTTCCAAGAAAATCCATTGAACATTACTTTAGTCTTTTTAGCAGTTATTTTTGGTCCTACTTTTTAAACTTTCATCTGTTAACTCTTACATTTTCTGAAATTCTAAAGCCTCATTTGCAAGAACAGCTCCATCATCTGCAAAAACTAAATGGCATAAATAATCTCCATTTACTTTTATTCCTTTATCTTTCCATTTAGTATTGAAGATATTGAGTCATTCTATCATTCATTTTTCTTAATGTTAACCTTCTTAGTATCATCATGCAATCTAATTGTAGCTGTTGCATTTTTATAAATATTCTTCAGAATATGATATTATCCTGGATCTATACATTGGTGATCCAATGTTTTAATCACTGAAGAAAAGTTTATAGAATCAAATGCCTTTTTATAATCTACAAATCCAAAATATAGTGACAATTCATATTCATTAGTCCATTCTATAAATTCTTTCATTATTTAGATGTGGTCTATTGTGCCAACCCTGTTTTTAAATCTAGCTTATGCTTTTGATCAGTAGGGTCTCTGTATATGAGTTGTAATTATCTGGGTAAAGTTTGGGATATAACTGATAGAAGACTAAAAGATTTGTAATTTGCAATATTTTCTTTAACTTCTTTCTTAAATGTCAATATTACTACTGCATTCTTCCAATCATATGGTACATCTTTATCATTTAAACATTAGGCATACAAATTTGCCAAAAGTTTTTCTAGTTTTTGGCTTACTTATTTAAAATATGAATAACTATTCCATCACTTCTTGGAGCTTTTCTCTTCTTTATAGATTCATTTTCAATTCTCACTTCTCCATTTAAAATGCTGGGTAATTCAGAAATATAGATTCTTAGTTGTTTAGTGATTTCTGAAGCTTTGTGATGATGGTGTTCTAGTTATTTTTTTTATATTGGACTATTTCCATCATCTAATATGTGTGTTGAATGTCTTTAGAACAATTTAATTTTATTTAAATATTCCAAATACATTCAACTGTTAGTAATATCACAGCAAACAGGTTAGTATATGCACTAACTGTTAGTAATATCACAGCAAATAGGTTAGTATATGCAGATTGTTTCAAGAGGTATTGTTCTCCTCTCTTCTTCAGGTGTTGCTGGCCTGACCAGTGGCAGTATTAGCATGGGATTCGAACCTGGGTTCTTATATTCTTGATTATTGAATTTTAAGGTAATTCTCTAACCAAGCCTCTCCCGCACATTTCATGATTGCATTTCTTTTTTTAGTAATAATTCCATCTTTTCTTCTATTGTAAACATCAATTTCATTTCAAAACCATAATAATGTTTATACTTTTGAGATTTTTATTCTCTCTATAGCTTTCATTGTCAATTCCAATTCATCATCATTTTCAAGCACCTTCATCTCTTATAGTCTCTCTTCTCCACCACACTTCCTTATTTTGTCTATTCATCTAAATATGGTCTCTTTCTGGGTTTTTTGTAAACTTGGAATCCAATTTAAAATTTCAACTGACCATCTACTATCACCACTTCTAAAAATATGCTGAACCCAGTTCAACTTCATTCTCATAAATTTTTAATGAAGACAGTAATATGTTTGTTCTCTCACTCTTATATTTTATTTTTGATTCCTTCTTCTTACTACTTACATCCATCTTACCATACTTTGTTGAGTGGTCTAAAGCCTCTGTATTGCTCTTTTGTTAAGTGTCCATGTCACAGATCTATAAGTAAGTGTTGGTAAAATACATTTTTAAAAACTTTTCTTTTAAATACATGGAGCTATAATTTAAAAAGAAAAAGAAGTGAAAAGATGTGTATATAATTATATTTAAATACATAGGTGTATTTTCTTTTAATACTAAGTTAGTTTTATTAAAAACACTCCATTTAAGTTTAATTTTATGATTCATTTTGTCTATTACATTTCTACCTATATTAATAATCTGACCAAAGTATTTGTAATTATTTACTTCTTCTAATTCATCATTGTCAATCTTTATTTTTTTTTTTTTGAGAAAATCCATTGAACATTAGTCTTTTTAGCATTACCGTTAGCCCTACTTTCTTACTTTTATCTAATAACTCTTGTGACATTTCTGAAGCATGATTTACAAAAACAATTATATCATGTGCAAAATCTAGATGATCTAAATAATTTCCATTTACTCTGCTTCTCATTTTAATTCATAAAATATTTTTTTGCAAAACTTTGATAAAACGTTTTGGAGATATGGAGTCACTTTTTCACACACCCTTCTCAATGATAATATTCTTAATATCACTATGTACTCTAATTATTGTTGGTGCATTTTGATAAATATTCTTCAGAATATGACAATATCATGTTTATATCATGCTATTTTAATTACTGAATGTTATAAAATGTTAATTAAAGATGACTATAATTAATTGTAAAGAAGCAAAGACAGTAGGTGTAACATTTTATATTTTCATTGAAATAACAACATACATATTGCGGAAATGATCTCTCCTCATCCTATTGCATTGTCACAGATTACTAGGTTCAGCATTGATTTCAGGTTCAAAAACAAATTCTCAGTGATAAAAACATAAGTAACTCCAGAAAATGATCTGGGGATAGGGTTTAAATGACTACCATCTGTTAACCACTAAGTACTCTAGTTTACAATAGGTAGCATTAGAACAAAAAGGAGAAGAGCTCTAGGTATATTATATAAAGCTGAAAGAATCATGTGACAAAAGTAAATGTTTAATATGCTCATGTTATTTTACAATAATAACCTTGTCAGGCTGAGATCTTGAAATCATGTGAATGAGAATTCTATTGCCACCAGAGTTGATGCTGCTATTTACTGCTGTAATTTAGTCTACTTATATCACTCCAGAGCCATCTATTGTAAGTTTGAAGAACAATTATGATTCCATTATCTAAGATCTACTAATTACTCAAACTTACAGCAATTAGCCCTGGAGATGGAATGAAAAAAGAGTGAATTATTGATTTTAATACCATCATTTTATCTCATATTTGTTTTTCTTCTTTCCTCTCAGAATTTTGCTCATCTATATATATATGTATAATTATTGTTTATTTTAAAACAGATTTATAGTCAAGTGTTGTTGTCCGAGAGGTCATCGCACCCGCCTTGCAAGAAAGTAGTTGGTTGCAGACGGGTGTGGGTTCGCGTCCCAGCCAATTCTATGACATATGAAAAAAATATTTATGTGAAAACTTTTCGTTATATTGTGAGTTTGTAATAATATTGTCGCTGTTAATTGAAAAAAAAGCTTTTAATTCTCTTTTAAGGCCTTATAGGAAACGATAAGTTACACTATGATGTCTACTCCTTACCTTCCTATCATTGGAACTACTATTACTATTATTGCCACTGCTACTATTGCTACTATTACTACAACTACTGCTGTTATTACTATTACTGCTGTTGCAGCTACTACTGCTACTACTATTGTGGCTGCTTGTGCAGCTGTTGCTGCTACTGCGACTATTGCTATTGTTATTATAATAAGGATATTCATATGGTAAATAAATATAAACGAATTTCTCACCAACACATATCAATCAGTATGATGAGTTTTTCAGTTTTATATTTGAGTTTAAGACCTACAAACATCATAATCCTTTTTCTCAGTTGGTCTTATAATTGAAGCATCACTTAAGTTTTTTGCAGGAAAGATGACCGAGTGAATGTGTGTATGAATAATCTTTCTCTTTTATATTCACCGTTATGATAGATAAAATTAAATTATGGTTTTCATTTCCAAAAGTGTGTAATGTCATCGGCCAAGGAAATGGTTGGCAGGCGGTGGATGTTATAAGTCCCCTGACTGAGCATTAGGCAGCCATTCAGAAAAGAACTTTAAGCAGAGGAAGTTTGCACGAGTCGGAAGAACTATTTAATATGAAATAAGAAACCATCAGATTTTATAAATTTAAAAGAAAAAATGAAAAAATAAATAATTTGAGAAAGGAACATGCACTTTACTTGTAGTAATTATATATTAGAATATTTCCACCATCTGAAATTTATTATTATATGTCTAGTGAAATTCAACGTTTAATTAAACTTTTCAAATACATTCAACTCTCAGTACCAACACACATGTTGGCATATAACACGTTTCAAGGGATATTGTTTTCATTTCCTCTTCAGGTTTTCGTGGATTGACCAAAGACATTAGTAGGGTGGGAAGTGAATCTGGACCTTCAGATTCTTGAATATTAAAGTTAAAGAGAGGCTCAAATCATCTAAAGTATTTTAATAGGATAGCCTAGTTGTTAGAATGTCACTTTAAATTAAAAATTCTCAAATCTAAAGGTCCAAGTTTGATTCGTATGCTAGTATTATCACCAGGCAGGCCAACAACACCTGCAGGAAAAAAAGGAGAATACTACTACTCAAAATGTTGTGCCATATACTAACCTGTATGCTATTACTAGCAATTGAATGTATTTTAAAGTTTAAATGAAGTTTAATTTTTTCTGAAAACATATAACAATTAATATTAGATGATGGAAATATTTTAAATGATCAAATTTCAAAGTTAAAAAATTTGTCCATAATGTTGTCGTTTTTATATAAATATTTAAAATAATCAATTTAAAACAAAATTGAAATAAACTACTAAATATAAATAAAAAAGTATTTAATACATTAATCCAGCTTTCATTCCAGTTATTAAAATGTTTCTTTTTGGAAAATCACATGTGATGATGTGATGCACTGTGACTTCTCCTTATATGGAGTCAGGAATCTCTCAGCCACTATGCCCAGAGAAATCTGTTAGCCACTTTACCTTCCCTTTCCATTCCCCACCCTGTTTTCCCATATCCTGCTCTGTCCCATTTCTACAACATAATCTTTGTCAACTCCATAGCCTTTATATCTAAATCCACCTTATCACGCCACCCAGCGGACATTATTTACATTACATTTATTATTTAATTATATTATTGTAATGTGTTCATTGGGTGGTGTTGCTGTAGAGTAATTAGTCTTCATCTGAAGTCTGCTCATTCAAGGTTCCTGGACTGGTTTCTAGCTTGTGGCCTTCGTCATTGGGGAGCCTTTGTTCTAGGAGCGCTGCACCTAGATCTTAGGATCTAATGCAACCCTCCAGCATCCACCTTTTATCTCTACTTAACTACAAAACTATGAGTGTTAAATGCAAGAAAAGTGCTAAAAAGTAGGTTCATAAACAAATAGAATTTTTGAATGGCTTTGGATGTATTTGACCATTTATTTTAGTACTAGATCATAATAGAATCTGTATATATATCTTAACAAAAGTAAAAGTTCTTTTAAAAATAAACACATAAAAAATTACTTTGACAGTTTGATTTATTCACAAATTTTTAATAGTTAAATATTAATCATGTACAATAATTAATATTTAAAAGCATTCTAAATGTTGAATAAAGGACCAAGAATGGAATGAACCCATGTATTCGTGGAGTTCTGATGTTTGTGAGCATACCTTTGTCAATGCTGGGGGTAATCCAGAGTGAAATTAATTTATCAATCAGATGACATATGACATTCTGAATTGCCATCAATGTTGACAGAGGTATGCTTGTGAACATCGGGTCCAGGGGTGGATTGATTCATTCTATTTTTGATCTGTTCAACAAGTAGATTGCTTTTAATTCATAGTCTGGGGGGTGGGGAATGATTTACTTTTTTTTTCATATGTATTGAGCTATGTTCTATGATAAGGTTGTATTCAAAAAATAATGTAAAGCACTTTTTTCTCACCTAGGAACTCTCAGGACCTAGCATAACCTTATTTAATTTTGTATATATCATTTTCAATTTGTACACATAGTAATTAATAAATATATTTTTGAAACAAAGACATCAAAATATTTATTTATAAATTTTACGAGGAAGTAAAAAATGTGTTTAAATTTATCATGATAAAAAGAGCTGTGAGATTGAGTTCAAAGAGCTGTCTTTGTGACCCCTGTTCTAGACAAAAACAAAATAAAATAGTTTATGGAAAGTAAGTAATTAAATAAGATAAAACATGAGAATTGGTGATTAGCAAATTTTTCTATTCCGATTTTGGTTCTGCCATCTAGTGTAAGCTTTAGTAATCAATAGAAGCTAGATGGAAGTGTTTGGTCAATCCTTATCCACTGCTATCTTAACCATATATCCCCATACTAGTTATTAGCTTATAGTTTTCATCATTGAAATTAACTAAAGCATAAACTAGATCGGGGCTGGAAAACCCTTTGTTTCAATGTTCGGATAACAAATTTTAAGAGTTTTCATGGAGAAATATAAAAAATACAGACCAACATGTAAATAAAAAAGTCATGAACAATGCATATAAAAATGTTTATTAAAAAAGAGATAAAAATACATATTTTATTTGTACAGATAGAGTAAACATGATAATGTTATTTTCTATAAATAGTAATTCTTAAATTTAGTAATATAAATTTATATTTAATGTTCAGTTCCCCTTCTAGTATTTTTCTTAAATTAATTTATTCTCATATTTTCTATTTTGAGTTAATACATTGTACAAGCTTAAACCTGCATTTACATATGTAATATATGCAGGATTTGAACTCAGACTTTCACATGACCCACTACTCTCAGTGCCATCTTGTATTGCTGACCCACCTGATCACAGACATGTTGAAGGGATAAATAATCACCAATATCCATGTTTCATGCTAAACCAGCACTCATCTACATATATGATTGATCATCTGAGAGCATCACTATAAAGACTGGTTACTGTCTATGAAAGTATAAATTGTGGTCAAGAGAGTGAGTTATTTGAAATATTGAAAATTGTTTTGTTTAATTGTTTGAAAGGTTTTCGTTCGCCATTTTATGTATAAAAGTTTTTTTTTTGTTGAATGTGTGTTAGTGTAATGATATTTATAACAAAGTTGTATGTACAATTAATTCGTTTTTGGCAAGTTTGTTACTAAAGTTTTTTTTTAAACGTTAAAACAGTCATTTATATTGAGAAAAAAAGATAAGGTTTGGGAGGCCTAAGGTTGGAAAACACATGGTTATAGTTTGATTGGTTTTGAAAGAAAGTAAATTTTTTTATCTTTCTGTGTAAGGGGGTTTAAAGAATAGAAGAGTTATTATAAAATGAAATATAGAATAGGTGACTTGGAAAATAAGAATTTGGATTGCATTTGTATTATACAATACATATATAATAGGCAGAAGAAATTAGGTGGGCTTTGTTAGAGTGTAAAGTGTATGCTGAGATTTATCACTTGGAAATGTTTGAATAAAAAGAAAGTAACAGGTTTCTGGTTATGTAGTCAGTGTGTAAATGTGATAAAAGAGGTGAGAAAGTGGTTTCTAAGTGCAGGTAGTCTAAACAGAAAGTCAGAGGAAAGGGAGCAAAATGTAGTTAAGGAAGATAGGACAGAGTATGATTTTAGTGGTGTGTCAGGAGATATGGGTGGAGAAAGTAGTAAGTAGTGCAATGGAGATGGTTAGCCAGAGAATAAGTAAGATAGAGGAAAAAATGAAGGATATAGAAGTAAAATTAAAATTGTTAGAGATGAAGTGTGAGCAGATAAAGGATTATTGAGTAGGAATGATAAAAAAGAAATAGACAAGGAGGTCCATAAGGTGATAGAAAATGTTATAGATGGAGTAGAGAAAGTAGACTATGAGACAATATTGATAGGAGATTCACTAATTATAGAATGTGGGGATATAATTGTAAGGGAAAATAGAAGCAGGTATGTAAGAGTATGTTTGCCTGGATCTACAATTGGGGATGTGACAGATAAAGTAAGAAAGCAAGGTAGAAGAGATGTGTATGTTATTGTAGGGACTAGTAATCTGTCAGAGCCATCATAGAGAGTAATGGATGAGTATGTAAAATTGATTAGGAATTTAAGTAAGATTAAAAGAAGAGTAGGGGTAGTTGGATTATTACCAAGATTTGAAAAGAGGCATTTGTTAGATAGGGCATGTTCTATAAATGAGAGATTAAAAAATTGTGTGAGAGAAATGTTATGTTTGTCGATGCATGGGATTGGTTTATTGGAAAGAGGTAGTTAATAGTAAAGAAGGATTGCACTTAGGAAAACAAGGAAGTGAAGTTTTAGGGAGTCTGATGTTTAAAGAATATAATTTGGGAAACTTTTAAAGGGAGGTGGGCTTTTAAATTGTAGTATTATCAAAAAGAAGAAGAATGGATGGGATGTAAGAAATAAGCAAAAGATAGTTGATTTATATATAAGTGTAGATGTGGAGAGAGAATGGATCTGTAAGATTAATGGTAAGAAAGTCTTTTATAAATGTAATGGAGAAGAAAGAATCAAAAGAATTTATAAAAGAGTAGTTAGAAAAAAGAAATTGTTAAAATTGGGTATTTGAATATGCAAGATGGTAGGAGACCAGAAAGGGTGGCTGGAAGTAAACAAAGCAATTGAAATGAAAAGCTTGAGGTATTAAAAGTAGTGGAAAAACATCTACGAGAAGAACCTATTTTGAAAGATTTGGTATGGCAGGGTATAAATAGAAAAGAAAAAAGGAGTGATGGTATAGGTGTTATATCAAAAAAATATTTAAATATTGTTCAATGTCAAGAACATTTGTGGTTTGAAATAAGGTTTGGTAGACAAGAATGGATGGTGAATATAGTGTATATAGCCACTGGAGATAGTCAAACTGTAATGGAGTAGCATATATGAATGCCTAGTTAAGGATATACATAGTTTTAAAGGAAAGGGGAAGAGAATAATAGTTATAGGGGATATGAATGGACATATTGAAAAAATTGATGATGTAGATAATAAGAGTGGTCAGTTTTTGAAGAAATTTTGTGAGAGATTGAATTTGAGCATTGGGAATTTATCAAATATTTATGAGGGACAATACACATGGTCTAGGAATAATATATTTCACACAATAGATTATGTATTGGTAGAGAAAGAGGGAATGAAAAAATATGGAAAATTAAAGTGTTTGATAATGAAGAGAGAGTATGTAATAGTGATCATAACTTCATTGTAATAGAAATGGTTAGTGATGTGATGGAGTATAGAAATAAAAGTAGAAACAATAGTGAAAGATGCGGATGGAGAGTGAACGATAAGAATAAGTTGGAAGAGTATAAAAATACAAGTTGAAAAAACCATGGAATAGTTGTTTGGGGATGAGTATGAGGACTGCTGTGGTGAAATAAAAAAGTGGCAAATAGGGTTTTAATTGAGAATATGCAGAAGAATAAAAGTAATAAAAAATGAGAGTTAGTAAAAGTGTAAAAGAGAGGAAAGAAGCATGCAGAGAATATAAGTGTGCTATTAAGAACAAAAAAAGTGAAAACAATATTAATGTTAAATGGAAAAAGTACTTAGAAAAAAAGAAGTTGGCTAAAATAGATAATTATATAGAGAGAATGAAATTGAATAGTAAATTGTTGGAGGATATTAATAAAAGTGGAAGAGATGGAAGTAAAAAATTTTGGAATTACATTAAAAGGAGAAATGTAGGGGGGGGGAGAGATAGTATTATTAGATGATGAGGGAATAGAGTGTAGCTCTAAAGAAGAATTAGAGGGAATATTAAATAGATATGTAATGGATATAGAAAACATATTAGATGTGAAGGATTTGGTGATAGAAAACATGAAAGCATTTAGTAATGGGAATATTAGGTTTACAAAAAATGAACTGAATGAGGCAGGGGAGAGATTGAAAAGTGGAAAAGAAAGAATTTTAGATGGATGGCCAGCAGAGATAGTAATGAATTTAGGACTAGAGAAAAAGTAAAGCTATTATCATGTTTTAATAAGATGGGACAGAAGAGAGTTTTTCCGGGTAGTTGGAGTAATATAAGAGTAAGATTATTATTTAAAGGAAAGGGTAAGAATCATAGAAAGTTAAATAATTATAGATCAATAGTGGTGACATCAGTTTTATATAAAGTTTTTTCATATATGGTGGTTGTAAGAGTTGCAAAATGGATGAAAGAGAATAATGTAGTGGGGGAAATGCAAGGAGGTTTTAGGTCAGATAGGCATGTAGAAGATAGTTTACTTGTAGTTACACAACTTATGGATATGAGTAGGAATTCAGGTAGATCATTATATATGAGTTTTATAGATATAGAGAGGGCATATGATAGTGTAAATAGAAATAGATTATGGGTAAGTTTAGAAAATTTGGAAATGGATGCATTAGTAAATATCATTAAGAAATTATATAAAAATAATTACTATACTTATCAATAAGGGGATATAGAATCAGTTAAAGTTAAAAATGGTTTGGGACTAAGGCAAGGATGCCCTGTCACCTATTTTGTTTTTGTTGTATTTGAGTGAAATAAAGAAAGCAATAGAAAGACTAAGAAGAGGGATAGAGATACCATTAATAGGTGGCAAGGGAGTATACACTTTGTCAGGTCTTTTTTTGCGGATATCTTTTTGTGTGCAGAAAGAAGAGAAGATATGGAAGCTATGCTGAAGACATGTGCAAGGCTGGATAAAGAGATGGGGATTAAATTTAGTCAAGAAAAATCAAATATAATGATGGTTAATACTGGGGAAAGAGAAGCTGTAGAATTTATTGGGGGATATAAAGTTAAGGGTGGTGGATAGATTTAGTTATTTAGGAATCATCTTAAGTAATCAGGAAAATTGCTTGGATGAAAGGGAGAAAAAAATTTGTAAATGAAGCAATGAAAAGAAAGGGTTTGGTAAAGAGATTAAATATGATGTAGCTAGAATTGTATGGAAGGGAGTTGCAGTAGCAGGGTTAACATATGGTAATGACACATTATGTGTTAGTAAAGGGGTATTAGATTATTTAGAGAAAATACAAAGGGAAGTAGGAAGACATGCATTAGATGCAGTGGTGTGGATAGCTAAAGAGGCAATTCAAGAAGAAATGGGATGGTCAAGTTTTTATATGAGAGATGCAAAAAGTAAAATGTTTGGTAGGTTACAGTTTATGGATAATAAAAGAATAGCTAAAATAATATTTAATTGGGTTATGAATAAAGGGCAGGTAACAAGATGGGTGAGAAAGGTAATGCAGTAGGCAAAAGATTTGGATAAAGAATTTATATCAGTATATTTGTATAAAAGGTGGGATGATTGTGTTAGGAGGATTGTTGAGGGCCATAATGGTAAGGAATGGGATAAAAGAATAGATGCATTAATAAAGAATAGAGAGTTGGACAGATGGAGAACTAATATGGAAAGTAAAAGTTTAAATATATATAGAAGTAAATGGAACATTGGATGTGAGTTAATTTATGATAATAGCAAGGAAAGTAGTTTATTGGTTAAGGCTCGAATGGGATCTTTAGCAAAAAGAGAATATACATGTAAATGGAAAAATATGGGTGATTTAGTCTGCAAATTGTGTAAGGAAGGCATAGAAAATGTTAGGCACCTGTTGATTGAATGTAAATGCTTGAAAGTAGAAAGGGGTACAAATAATGAAGTTATGGAAGAATAAATATGCACAAAGTGATTGTACAGAAAGTGAGTTATTGATTTTTATGCTGGGTTGGGAAAAGATAAGAGGGATTTAGATATAAAGGCCAGAGAGTTGACAAAGATTATGTTGTGGAAATGGGATGGAGCAGATTATGGAAAAGCTTAGAGTGGGCAATGGAAGGTTAAAGTAAAGTGGTTAACAGGTGTTTTTTGGGCATAGTTGCTGAGAGATTCCTGACTCTGTTTAAGGAGAAGTCACAGTACATCACATCACATCATGTGATTTTATAAAAAGAAACATATTGATAAAGTTCCAATAATAAATGAAAGCGGGATTGATATATTAAATAAATTTTTTATTTATATTTAGTTGTCTGTTTCAATTTTTGTTGTAAATTGATTACTTTAAATGGTGGAAGTAATTCAACATTTAATTGCACCTTCTTCACAAGCTTTCATACAAACAATATTAAAAGTTTAGTAAAATGGAATTCATTAGAAATAAAAAATAGAGAATATTATAGAAATTGATGAAAGGTATATCAGATCAAGTGCAAAGATTTCGTTATTCATATTAATCAAAGATATTCAATACAGATAATATATATACTAAGAGATTCTTATTCTGATAAAGAAGACGATTAATTTTTAGATGTTCAGACTGCTTTTGATCAGGGAAAACATTTTAAAAATTATCAATGAAATTTTAATGCTAGATCTGGAAAACACTTGAAAAATGAAAGTGCTGTGAATAAATTTGGATGTGAAAAGAGGAATGAGAGAAGAAATAGATTTGAGGAATTGGAGTGGAGAGTGGGGTAAGAAATAGACCTGAAAAACATTCAAATGATGATACAGAATTGATGGATTATATTTAAATTAACAGAAACACAACGTACAAGATTGTAATATGTTTGATAGATTCAGCTCAGATAGTGAATAATTAATTCAAAAGCTATTAAGAACCAAAGTATTAAAAATTTGATAATTCTATCCCTGTTATATATTCTAATGAATTTAAACTAAACTTGCAAATAATTTAAAAATTATTAACAGATTTTGATAAAAGCTTAGGCTTGAATGAATTTAATAAGAAGATAGTCCCATAAGTAGCAACAAAAACATAGCAAATCACAGTGGGGGGGGGGTATGAACTATTGAAAATATTCATTTAGTAAAATTTACTATCTGAAATTCTGATGTAATTAGACAGGATTTATTTACTGACTTTCAAGCTTCTTTCAGCTATCCATTCTATCTTATATAACTGATATACATGAATCCCACACGTGAAAAAAATAAATGATCTCCAATATATAAATTTCATACAGAACCAGCACTCATCAATTGGTCCCAATCATTATTTCCCACACACACACACACAATCCACACATATATATATATATATATAATCAGTACTGGCTCATTTTATATTAAGATAGCAAATCTTCAAACTTTAATGGACAGACTTCAATCTTCTCCACATCTCCAACTCTTCATTCATCCATGTTACTCATAATCTGATGGTAGAATGCCCAAAGGCCCTGTTGATTCTAATACTAAAATTTTGTAAAATGTTATGGATGATATAAAGAAATGTAATCTTGAATTGGTAAGTAAATATAAAATGACAAAAAGTATAACACAATAACTTGGTATTAAAAAAAAAGTTGTTTCATCAATTCAAAAAATATGTCACTTTAACTTAAAAAAGAATGACATTATAAAATGTATACTCCAAAATCTTGAGCTGAGTTAAGCTATTATGAAAAGATATTTTTAAATCAAATATATATATTCTAACTATATATATCATCATCATCATCAACCATTATCAGTCCACTGCAGGATGAAGGTCTCTCCAAGTTCAATCCATCTTTTCCGATCTTTAGCTTCTCTTCTCCACATCACCCCTGCACTCTTTCTTATTTCATCCATCCATCTCACATGTGGACTCTTTCTGGGTCTTTTACAATCTCTTGAAATCCAGTTTAAAATTTCAATTGTTCATCTATTATCATCTCTTCTAGCAATATGTCCAGCCCAACTCCACTTCAGTCTTTTAACTTTTTCAATGAGGTCAGTAACACCTGTTTGTTCTCTTACCCATACATTGCATTTTTTTATCTCTTCTTGTTACTCCCAACATACATCTCTCCATACTTCTTTGAGTGGTTTGAAGTCTCTGTATTGCTCTTCTATTAAGTGTCCAAGTCTCAGATCCATAAGTAAGAACTGGCAAAATACACTTATTAAAAACCTTCCTTTTCAAACACATAGTCATATTTGCTTTTAGTATCAAGTTATTTCTACCAAAAGCACTCCAAAAAGTTTAATTCTATGATTAATTTCATCCATTATGTTTCCATCTGTATTAATAATCTGACCAAGGTATTTGTAACTGTTAACTTCTTCTAATTCATCATAATCAATCTTTATTTTCATATTGTGAGAAAACCTATTAAACATTACTTTAGTCTTTTTAACATTTATCTTTAGTCCTACTGTCCTACTTTCATCTGATAACTCCTGCAACATTTCCTGTAACTCTAAAGCATTATTTGCAAGAACAACTACATCATCTGCAAAATCTAAATGACTTAATAAATATCAAACTTATAAATCTAAATGACTTAAATAATCTCCATTTACTTTCACTCCTTTAGCTTACTATTTTAATCCACAAAATACTTCTTGCAGCACTGCTGTAAAAAGTTTTGGAGATATGGAGTCACCCTGTCTTACACCCTTCTCAATGTTGACTTTCCTACTATCATTACGTAATCTAATTGTTGCTGTTGCATTTTTATAAATATTTTTTAAAATATGAGAATATCCTGGATCTATACCTTGATGATCCAATACTGTAATCACTGAAGAAATGTTTATAGAATCAAATGCCTTTTCATAATCTACAAATCGTAAGCATAATGGCAACTCATATTCATTTGTAGCACTGAGTTAACTTTTGGTGATTTCTCATCAGAATCGTAGTACAAAATTAATTAGCTAACAACTCTGGGAGCAGGCTGAATATAAAGTTAATTAATTTTGTACTATGTTAACATCATGCTATTAAGTTAGAATATATATATATATATATGGTTTAAAAATATTTTTTCATAGTGGCTTGTCTCATCTCAAGTTTTTGTAGTATTTCATTAAGATATAAAAATAATGTAAAGAATTCCATTATGAAATGTATGAAACTGTATCACAAAGAATTATAAAGTATGAAAAAAAACAAAAAACAAAACAAAACAAGATAGTGTCTGTAATGGCAACATTCTGAGTATTGCGAAGTATTGATAAAAATAGAGAAGTCATTCTAAATGATAAAGATATCATAGATTGGAGGAATGCAAAGTGAAAAAGAAGATAATAGAAATCGTTTCTGCATAAGATATTCTCTAAAATGTTGAAAATTTGTTCTTTAGAGTCATACTAATGAAAAGAAACCTGGATTTAAAAATAGTTTTAGCACGATAGGTCTCACCCAAGTATTTAAGAGAAGTATAAAAAAATATTGATCTAGTATGTTTTGGATTTGTAAATTATGGTAAAACATTTGATTTCTAATAGCGTGATTAAAGGTTTGAAATATCAAAATATAATGACCAGAATATTGTTAATTTCTAAAAAAATGCTTATCAAAATGCAATTAGTAGAGGTAAGGTTTATGACAGTGATTACATATCTAAATTTCATATTTTTATTTTTATAGTAATTTCACTGGAACTAAATTAGTGGAATAAAATAGATAGTGGAATAAAAATTAATGGAGATTATTTAAACAGATTTTGCAGACGATATGGATTTTTTTTTAAGCCAATAATACTTCAAAGTTTTAGGAAATGGTGAATTATTGGATAAAAGCAGAAAGTAGGATAAAGAAAAATATTTAAAAAGAATAATGTTCAGTAATTTCTTTTGTAAAAAGAGAAAATAAGGACTGATAATAATGAATTAGACGAAAACAATTACAAAAATGCTCTTGCGCAAATTATTAATACAGACGAAAACATAAAACTAATCATAGAATAAAATTATAAAATCAATCGTAAAATCTGAATGAATTGCTTTTGGTAGAAATAAATTAATTTTTAAAGAAAATATAAATTTAAAAAGGAAGACTTTTAATATACGCATTTCACAGAGGCAAAACTCCATACAGGAGCGCCACTTAATGCAAACCAGAGTAATCATTGGATGCAGAAAGGTCTGTGCATAAAATCCCTATCTAGTGCCTACATATCCAATATCCCCAGACTAATTTTTAACTTGTGACTTTAATCAGTGAGGAGTTGAGAGTACTGCACCCAGATATTGGGATCTAATGCAACTCTCCAGCAGCCACCTTTTACCTTTTTAACTAACTATAAAGCTTTGAGTCCGAAATGAAAACACAATAATGTTTTCAAGCTAAACTCATTAGCTTGTGTAAGCATAAAGAATGGTCATCATGTGTTATATGTATTTTACTAGTTTTAAAGATGAATTTCATACTTAATCATATAACAGAATATAAAGAGATATATGACAATAATATTAAAGAGAGCAAAAGGTAAATCGATGGGCGAGAAGAGACTCAAATGGAATTGCAAGTGTTATGCTACTAAAAGATATGATAATAAATAAATAAGTTAAGTCTTAAATTAGATCCACAAAATTGCAAAAAGCCTAAAAAGAGATTGTGAGATGGATGGATGAAATAAAACAAAGAAGCTGTATATTGTTAAGAAGAAAAGCTATAAATCAGAAAAATTTGATTCAACATGGAGAGATCTTTATTTTTTAGTGGGTCAAAAATGGTAAAAAATTATGATGTATATAAATATATGATGTGCACATACAAGTATATTTGAAAGAACTTAATGATATAGTGGTTAGAGATTTTGTCTGTCACATCCATGACCTGCAGTTTAAATTTGGAATAAAACATGGATATATATTTTTATATAACTGAGTATCCCCCACCCCCCAAATCAGATAGATAGGCCATTTCTATTTTATATACCCATCTAATTATTGGATAGAAATAGGATATTTATTTATCTTTGGTTAGAATCAAACAAACAGTTTCTATGTGGAAATGTGAAGGAGAAGACAAGTTTTGCCCTAAAGTAATCTATTTTAAAATTTATTTTATTTACTCATCTAATTATTGGATAGCAAATATGTATTATCTTTGACTACAGTGTAAAACAGGAAAAAAATGCAAAACCTATCATCAGCCTATGCCTTTTAGATTTTTCTGTTGAAAAATGAAGAAGAAATTTTATCTAAAATACACTATTTACAATTATTTATTTATTCATCTGATTATTGGTCAGCAAATGGGTATTTAGTTATCATTGGCTAGAGTGTAAAACAAACAAAAAAAATGCAAAAAACCATCATCTGCCGTTTTAGACGATTTACAATTGTTTTAATAGTAAGTATATATATAAAGAAGAAAAAATAAATGCATTTATGTGCGTCTATGTGTACATACACATTTAAAGTAGAAATTTTGCTTGTTCCTTAATAAAACAAGTAACATTTAACGTTTTTACAAACTAATTCCTGTTTTTTATTAGCTGAATTTTCTATCATTATTTGCTGTTTGTTCAGTATGATAACTAACTTCACCTGCTGCGTTCCTAAAAGCTTTTTGATTGATGAAGTGTTGGCCTCGTTATCGCATATAGAAATGACTCGCTTTGGTGACGCTGTCTGAATGCTAAAATATCAATCAATACTGTTGATGATTATTAATGATTTAATATTTTTTATTGATCTAAATTGTTTTATTTAGATTTTCTTTCTAGTTAAAGGGTTCTGTCTGACTTGTATTCTACAAAGCATTTTGTTTTTAATGAAACATTTTAAAATCTGTTAAACCGAGGGTTAACCGCTGACATTTGCTCTTTTAGATATTCTTTCCTAGCTCACATTTCTTCTGATTTTCATCTTTTTTGCTCTTTTATGATTGGACTTTTAAAAGCATAGTAGAAGTTTGAGCACCAAATTATTCTTTCTTCTCTAGCACAATCTATTCTTCGTTACTGATGGGCAATTAGCTCGCAGAGTTTACTGCGGCCAACCAAATGTCAATTGCGAGAGAGGTGAAA
Source organism: Epiperipatus broadwayi (assembly GCA_028023455.1). Taxonomy (NCBI): domain Eukaryota; kingdom Metazoa; phylum Onychophora; class Udeonychophora; order Euonychophora; family Peripatidae; genus Epiperipatus; species Epiperipatus broadwayi. The sequence continues at coordinate 4,920,034 of JAQFVV010006284.1, read as the reverse complement.
CATGGACTGTGAATAGTTTGTGATTATGTTCGGATTCTTTCGTTCGATTCAGCCTCAGCTATCGATGCTTGTCACACGATTGAATACTGTTAATAGGCTTAAGACACAACCGGCGAAAACTCCCATGAGTTGTTGCTCTTGAATTTTAAGATATAATAACCTGAGTACTAGCACTCGTCAGAATGAAAAGCGTGGATCCGTGTTTGTTTTTTTATTGCTGTGCGCAGGATTCAAATAATTTTTTGACAAGTTTGTCATAAGGGCAACCTTTGACAAAAGTAACCTCTTTTGAAATGTAGGATGTGATGAAGTTATCCCTTTTAGAAAAAAAAAAAACTGTCGTAAAATTCTTTACGAAGATTATTAATCAACTGTCTACACTTTGACAATCTTTCACTTGTCATTTTATTCTATTAACCCAATACACAGGTTTTGAAATGAACTTTTTTTCAAGTCTATGAAAGTAAAGGTAAAAATACATTAAAAAGAAGGAAAAAATCTTTCTGTAGTAACTTTATAAAAAGAATTTTAAAAAAAATTAGAAGTCTCTCATCATTTCACTTATTATAAAGCAGGAGGTAAAAAAATATTAAAAGTAATATTTCTATTCTTTGATCTAATTAAAGTGGAAGTACTGAAACCCCCCAGCGAACTACATATAAACTAACTGCCAGCAAACGTACGTATAGAGGTTCTTCCGCCTTAATTTCATCTATATTCGAGCTATCAAAAAAAAGTAATATTTCAATTCTTTGATCTGTAAAAAAAAGTTTAGACAAAGTTATATGCATTTTTTTTTTTGAGTCTATAGAATCTTATGCTAAAAAAATTGTTCGCGAGAATGAGACCCGATGCATAAGCCAAAGTATCGCAGAGGCTATTTAAAAAATAAATCGATTAGTTTCATAAGAGATTTGACTATTGGAAGTGATAGAACTGGGTAACCATTCATGGATTTTGAACTTCAGTTCAGGGTCTGTCATTCCATCACTACATCAAATTACATAGGTATTACAGATGACATAGGCTTAATGTTTAGTTGTAACTTCCATTGCCTAAACTCTGTACTTTTTCTTTAAAATTAGATAGAATAGTAACATAGATACACAATGAAATTATAGTTTGGCAATTTAATATATATATACAGTGTTATAGTGAAAATATAGTTCTGTAACCAAGTTAACTGCAATCCATCTCTAACCATATGTGATAAGTAGCAAGAATGTTTAACTATTCACCCCCAAAATTTTAATGCACTAATGTGTTCAGATTACAAGTTATGATAAGAAATGGGACAGCCTGTTTTGAACCTCAACTTACCATCGGGGTAACATGCTAACATTAAATTTTGTTTTAAATTGTGCACAACTGTTAAATTTTGTTTTAAATTGTGCACAACAGCTACTAAAATGTTTGAAATTGTAGTGAAGCCCTAAATTGCAGGAACATTTTCAAATGATTTGCAAGATTTCATGATAGCAGAGAAAGCATAGATGACAATCCACCAAAGTATGAAACACATGCTTATATTTTCATGATTCAGATGTGCTAGTGCCACTAAACATCACATGATCACAATTTTCCATACTTATAAAAGTTGTTAAAACAAGGACAAACTTTCCATACAGTAGTGTACATATAGCTATTAAAAAACCAAAGATGAAAATTACAGATAGTGAACTGACTTCAAATCTATATGACTATACAAACAAATGAGCTTGGATTGAAAACACTATTTAGACTGATTATTATATAAATATTAGTGTGTTTTCATTTTGGACTTGTAGCTTTATAGTTAACTAAAAAGGTAAAAGGTAGCTGCTGGAAAGTTGATTAGATCCTAAGATCTGGGTGCAGTGCTCTCAGATCCAAACCTTCTCACTGATGAAAACCACAAGCTAGAAACTGGATAGGGATTTTATCCAAAAATCTTCTTGCATTCATTGATTACTAAGACTTGCACTAGATGTCACTATTGTATGGAGAGTTTAGTTAAGGCTCGGGGTTAAAAGAATCTGAAGGAAGGGGGAGGGGGGGGGAAGGGGGAGGTAAGGAAAGGGGGAAGGGGGGAAAAAGAGGGGAAGGGGGGGTGGGGGGGGGGGGGAAGGGGGGGGGGGGGGGGGGGGGGGGGGGGGGGGGGAGGGAGGGGGGGGGGAGGAAGGGGGGGGGGGGGGGGGAGGAGTCACTGATTTAGATATAAAGGCCATAGAGTTGACAAAGATGTTGTGGAAATGGAATGGAGCAGAATATGGGAAAACTTAGAGTGGGAATAGAAGGTAAAGTGGTTAACAGGTTTCTTTGGTTATAGATGCTGAGAGATTTCTGACTCCGTTTAAGGAGAAGTCACAGTGCATCACATCACATCACATCACTGTTCTTACACACTGTTATGAATATGCCACTATGTATTATATGTCTTGATTCAGAGATGGCACTGCAGGCAGCTTGGAGGGAGAACCAATCACTTTTTCACCAGGACAAATTATCTATATGTATTTCATATTCAGATGAAACTTTATTGTGAAACTATACCAAATGTGAGCAGCCTTTAAAAGATAAATGAGTAAGTTAAATGATATTTGATAGCATTTAAGAATTATGCAGCTCATTTCTTTCTTAACACTTATTGGGGGATAAAGGAATGCAAAAGTGCAATATTTTTACTACAAAATAATATATAATACCTGAGTATATAGAGTTTTAGCAAGCAATTTATTTGCTTGATGGAAGAGAAAGATATTATTGTTCATTCTCCTCAACTTTTTTGAGTTTTGGTAGTTTGCAAAGAGCAATTGAGGTCAGCTACCATTTAACTACAACTGGTCCAGATTGCATAAATGAATTTGTATAGTAGACATTTGAGATTCTATTAAAACATCTATATCATCTTAAGATTTTTTTAGTCTTCATCAGTACATCCCTATTATCAAGTACCCCACATTGCAACCATCACCTTGCACAGAAACTGAGAACTGCTTTTTCACTTTGAATATTAAAATCATGTGATAGTCTTGAAAACATATTTAAAACAAGCGCTGGGGTAAATAAAAATTGGTGTCAATTTAGTGGTGATCTACTGTAGGTTCATGTGGTGCAATGTTTTGCAAGTGAAGGACTAAATAATGAGATATTGAATTGTCGTTTACAATGCACATGTTTACTTATACAGGTGTAGTTGTAAGATAATGATAAAATGATCAATAAAAGATTAAATTACAAGGGGAGTCAAAAATTATTCACACTCCAGTTATGTTAAAAGTTCCATTGGCCACACTGTCTTAGCACTTTCTGTACAAAGTTGCTACCTTCCCCATCATACCTCTGCATTTTTAACAAGCTACATCAGTTCACATGTGATTGTGGTGCAAAAAGCAATAACAGCTTCACTTGATTTGTGTGAAATAAGAGCACTGTGAATCTATTTACTTTTTGTAGTTTAAGGATGTATCTGGTGCAATTTTTATTGAAGACTTTGTGCAGATTATCAGGATAGTGTTTTGTCATAAAGAAGGGTGTATAGATGGATATATAAGTTCACAGAAGATCACACAATTGCTAATCATGAAGAAGCAACCAGATGCTTATCTATGTCTATGACTGACAACATTCAGTGTGCATGAGAACTGATTCTATTATATAGACAAGGAAGAATGGATTATATAGCAAATCATTTATAAATCAGTCATGGTTCTGCCTATACAATAATCTGTGGCTGATAGGGTGTTTGAAAAGTTTGTGAGGCGGCTACCAGTTTGTGAGACAGTTACCAAAGCAACTCGTGAAAGAGAACAAACAGAAGCATTTGGATGTGTACTAATAATTTTTATTAGTCATTTATTAGACTAGAGATTATTCAATAATAAATATCTTTAGTATAATTTTCACTACACTACTCTCACACAAAATAGTGACTGATTTTCTATCCACTTTCAATACCTTGTGGAGAAATTTAAGATCTATAATTCCCAAGATGCACATTTCATGCTAAACCAACACTCATCAGTAGGCCCAGATCTACACACATTTTTATCATTGTTCAGTATATATAGATAGCAAATTACTACAGTTTAACTGATTAGTGTTAAATGTGCTGCCCTTATAACTTTGGCACAAACCGCTTAATGGAAGTATAATAATAATTTTTATTAGTCATTCATTAGACTAGAGATTTTTCAGTAATAAATAATATTTTTGTAGTGGAATTTTCACTACACCACTTATTCAAAGTAACTTTTAACACCTTGTGGAAGGAAGTTATCATATACATATGACCTAAGACATGTGAAAAAGATCTATGAGTCTCAAGACACACACTCCATGCTTAACCAGCATTCATCAACTGGCCCGGACCACAATCTCTTATACATATCCTTATTCATTATTGGATAATATCTAGTCTAATGAATGATTAATAAAAATTATAAATATAGTGGTTGGTGTCAATGTTGTAAGGACAAAACATTTGACATTTATCAATTAAACTGTAGTAGTTTTCTATCCATACAAATTGAACAATGTTAAAGATATGTGTAAGTGGTCTGGGCAAACTGATTGGTGCTGATTCAGCATGAAATATGCATTTTAGGGATCATAGATCTTTTTAACATCTTTGATTATATATATATGATTATATCTCTCCACAAGATATCAAAAGTGGATAGAAACCACCCCTACCTTGCATAAAAGTGGTGCAGCGAACATTACATTACAGAAATATTATTCATTATTGAATAATTTTTAATCTAATGAATGACTATTTCCATTGAATGATTTGTGTCACAGTTATGAGGGCAGCACAATGATACTTATCAATTAAACTATAGTAATTTGCTGATTATATATATATATATATATATATATATATATATATATATCATATATATATATATATATATATATATATATATATATTAATGATAAAGGTATGTCTGAGATAACTGATGAGTGCTATTTCAGCATAAAATGTTCATCTTGGATTTTCTCACATGTTTTTGGTCATATGCACATGATTAATATCCCTCCACAAGGTGTTTAAAGTGGATAAAAACTAGTCCCTATCTTGCATGAGAGTGGTGTAGTAAAAACTATATTTCAGAAATGTTATTCATTGTTAGAAGCACTTGGATATTTGTAAACAAAATTTGGACCAATACTCTAAGGAATATCAAAATTTCTTAAAAAGAGTTATTATTGGTTAAGGCACATGGATTAATCACTACAAGTCTGAGATTGTCTGATGAAGTGAATGAGGTGAAGGCAACAGCACATTCTTGGATCATAGCTCAACTTAAAACATTTTTAAATGAAGGATTACAAAAGTTTGTTGATATATGGACAAAATATATTGAAAAGCAGAGAGATTATATTGAAAAATGAGGTATCTGTTCTTTCTGAAAATCAACTAAAATAAATTCTGCAGCAGAGTGTGGATAATTTTTGATGGACTCTTAAACAATGATCATGAACAGTGGAGTTGAGAAGAAGTTTGTGCTAATGAGTACCAAAAACGAGCCTATATTAATGGCCATTGAAAATTCCAAGGATATTGCATTTTATAAAGACCTCATATGATGAAAACATTTTAATGCATTTATATAATTTTTTTAGGCCTGTTGCATAAATTATTAAATTTCCAATGGCATAATTTGCACCTTTCAAATAGATATAACATTATTTTCCCACCACCATCTCAAAAATTGAAAAAAAAAAATCATAATTCTGGAATGGAAATCAAGATAGACCTTTGTTAGAATCATGTTGTTCAACATATTGAAAATTAGCATTTGAGTAGATTTAGCTGATTGTTTCTTTTACTTGGCTTTAAAAAAATTAATTATTCAATATTTAATTTAAAATTATAATAGTTCATTACCATTTATATTAAAATATTTGTGCAAACTTAAATTGAATACTCATCATCATTATCACTATTTTTAACCATTATCGATCCATTGCAGGATGAAGGTCTCTTCACCCCAGCATACTTACTTATTTCATCCAATCATCTCACATGTGATCATTTTCTAGATCTTTTACAATCTCTTGCAATATTATCCCTTCTAGCAATATGTCCAGTCCAACTCCATTATAGTATCTTAATTCTTTCAATGATGTCAGTAATACCTATAGGTAAATAACATCTTTCACTAACAGTCTATAATCCAGTTTTTTTAATTAATTAAATTAAGTATTGAATTAATGTGAGATACAAACTGATTCAAATTATTTTCATGCTTTATATCTTGCATAATCCACTTGTATATCTTTCAAATTAGAAAATGGTAACTACTCATAAAAATCAGTGTGTTACATTTTGAATTTTTTCTGCTTTAAACATATTTACATTTATTTTAGAGTGTATGCCTAGAGTTGATATTTGAGAGAACTTAGAAGTTGAGAATGTTGAAAACTTTACAAAATAAAATATAGATAGCTGTTTAGTAATTATAATGAAGCATAACCTTAAAGATTATGTTATATCTATATTATTTTAAAATAACATTTTTATATATATATACTGAATCAAATATTTCTAAATGAGGAGATAATATCCATATAAATAGAAATAACCATTGATTTTACCAAGAAATGATCAATTACAAATAATTGACAATCCCCAAGGCTAAACCACTTTTCTCATTAACCTATTAATAACATTTTTGTTGGAGTTTTTTGTTGAAGTAAAAGTGGTCCTTTTTTACTTCCCAAGTTCTTATATAGATTTAAACCTAGAAAGTTATTTCTTTATAGATGTGAGAATATGAAAGAATAGCATTTTTCTTGACATTCTATAAAAAATACTTTAAACTTCTGCAAAGAATTATATATATTAAATTAAATATTTCCTTGAATTGTTATTATAATAAAGAATAGAAATGAGGAGTAATTGATAATTTCTTTGTAACATCAAAGGATAAAAGTTATTTTTATTTATTTGGATATTATCTTCTCATTTATATTCTTTATTATAATAACAATCCATGAACATATTTAATTCATCATATACATCTCTCTGGAGAAATTTAAATATTTGTAAAATGTCAAAAAAAGATGCTATTTTTTCACATTCTCACACCTATAAAAAGTTTTTTTAGGTTTAAATGCATATAAGAACTTGGACTTAAAGTAAAAAACCCTTTTACTTCAACAAAAAACTCCAACCAAAGAGCTGTTATAGGTTAATGAGAAAACTAGTTTAGCTTCAGGGATTGCCAATTAATAATTCTTGGTAATATCAAAGGTTAAAGGTTGTTTCTATTTATATGGATATTATCTCATTTCTCTTTATTATACATATATATTGAACCAGGTGGGGTAGTTTAGATCAGTGGTCTTCAACCTTTTCACACCTGTGGGCCTGGTAAAAATAAAGATAAGATTTCATGGACCGGCAGAAGTTTACAGATAAATTTTCTTAAAGATGTAACCTGCTTAGCCTTAGATAAGCATAATTGTTATAACTGACCAAAACAGCACACTAGTTATTGTGTATTGTAATGGTGTTGCTTACCTTCACATGCTGGACACAGAAAACAGTACAATACCAATCGTTCTCATTAATGTGCTTACATTTCTATGTTTATTATTTCATTGTTAAAACATTCAAGAATAAAATGTTATTCACTTGAATGTAGCTAGTGTAATTACATGGCAATGATTATGATAAATGTAATATCTGTATTTAATGTTAAATATACAAGATGGTTATATATATATAGAGGTTGTCTTTTGATAGTAGTAAGGGCAAAATAGAAATCGCGTAATTAATCACTGTAGTCAAAAAAAAATTCGCCGTATTTTAAATCTGAAAAAATAAAATGAAACGTGTAAAAGTCTGAAGTTTTGATGTTATTGTAATTTTTTTGTGTGTGCTGGTGTGCTGAAAGGATCAAAAAATGTAATTAATAGGAAAAGTTTTTTTTTTAAAAAATGATAAAATAGATATCGCGTAATAAAAATAAAGCCAAAAAAAAAATCGCGAAGTTATTTTTTGTTTGTTTTTATTTTTAAAAAAAGGTTAACAGAAATTGGTTTTAAAAATAAAAGTTTTAGTATATTAGTGGTATACAAATAAAACCAAAAAATATCACCTTATAGGCCAAAAAAGGTGGGCGTATTTTTAAACAAAAAAAAAAAAGAAAAAGAAAACGAAACTTGTAAAAGTCAAAAGTTTTGATCTTATTTTAATTTGGAGGGGGGGGGGGTAGATTGAGAAATACTTTGTAAAAGTTAGAGACAGATATTTTTTGGTTGTTTTTCTTTTTTTTAAAAAAGTGATAAAAATTGATTGCAAAAATTTGACTTCACTGAGATAAAAGTTACTTTTGGTTTGTTTTTATTTTTAAAAAAAGGTAATAAAAATTGGTTTTAAAAATAAAAAGTTTTAGTATGTTAGTGGTATACAAATAAAGGCAAAAAAGATATTGCCTTACAGGCTAAAAAAAAAATTGGCTCTATTTTTAAACAAAAAAAAAACCCTGAAACTTGAAAAAGTCAAAAGTTTTGATCTTATTTTAACACATAAACAATGCCGACAAGTGGCCGTGATTGGTTATCAAAAGACAACTGGAGTTTGTATAATAAAAAACTTTTTTTTTTTAATTTTGAATTTTTTTAGAAAAATAATAAAAAATTTAATTCTACCCCTCTGTAAACATCTGTGATAAATAGAAAAACAAATTAATTTATGAATGATTGATTAGATTTCATTTTTGTTCTGTTTCTTTTTTTTAACAGGGTAAAAATGCGATGAAAAAATGAATAAAAACTGTTTATATTAATTAAAAGTTTAAAATCTTATTATTTTGTTAACTTCCTTGCCAGTCTAGCACAGCCCAGCAGAAAACTTCTGTGGCCTGGTGCCAGTCTGCAGCCTGGTGGTTGAAGACCAGGTTTAGATTGTTATAGAAACAACATCTAGCATGAACTTTAAACTCTTTAAATAAAAAAACTTGTGAAAGCAAAATTATAAGACCTTTTTTTATAGAAAAAATATGATACACTTATTTATTAATCCGATCTACACCAATGCAATTTAATTATTGCTCCACCATGGTCCCTTAGGCAGAGAAGAGAGTATCCAAAGAGTACCTGTAACCAAGCTGAAATTATATACAAAACTATATATATAACTAAGACCACATTTCCAGGACACAGATATCTTCTTGGCTACAGAATTCAGCACCTAACATTCAAAGCACTTTTTTGTTTCAGAGTAAACCCCAGGCACCAGTTAGTTACTAAAGTAAATAATGTGCTTTAAACAATGGCAAACTAATTCAGCATCTAAGATATTCTAACTAGCTCAATCAAAAGGATAATATAATATACTGTTACTTCATTTAGTGGCAAAAGAATTGACCGAAAAATATTAAGCTTAAAGAATTTATTTTAACTAAATATTTATTATTGTAAAGTTTAAACTACTTTTATAAAATCGTAATTAAATTAGACAATGATTTATAATAACTTCAGGCACACACATATTATAATAAGATATATCATAGTAATATAATTCAGCATTAAAATAATTACATGCATTCAATGTTTACTATTATAATTTAGAAACTACTATTATGAATTTTTAATCAACTTAAACAATCATTTTTATATATAACTACACACACTCTTAATAAATCAGACAATGTAATATTACAAAACCTTTAAAATATGCACATCAATAGTTTGTTTATGCATGCTATAGAGTTCATTTGTTTTACTGACTCTGGAAGGCTTCAAGATTAGCAATGGCTACTTTAATATCAGAAATGGAATAAGAAAAGTTATTTATTACCTATAGGATTTTGGACATTGACTTCTTGCTGTTTGCTGCTTCATGTGCATTTTTCAACCAGTTGGGGGTTTTGTGGAGGTTTCTATGATTACTATTAAATGATACTATTAGAAAGACAGTTAGATATCTCTGGCAGTTTCAAGTTATTAGACAGTCATCACTTTTATCAGGCAAATTGCTGATCTTCCATTAGTCTAAGGGCTGGAGACTGGCCATATGTTTCCAACAGCTGTTAGCACTGCATTGTCATGGAAAACACTGATTCTGGATATGTGATAGACTGCTTGTAAAAACTCAACTGACTGAAGAACTGATTAACTGACTATGAACTCAACTGATTGGATGATGAAAAACTGGACTATTTATGTGATGACCTGTTGTCACTTTGTTAATTAGTTTTTATATCCAGTAGCTACATCCATTGTTGAAATTCATCCACTGTTTCTGATTTCATTCTGATAAGATTTTAATCCTGTTTTCATTTGGTAGCCATTGCTAATTCCTGTTTATAGATTCTTTAATTAGTAGCCATTGCTATTTCTGTTTGCTTACAATCTTTGAGAAAAATTCTTTTAATTTATAACCTTAATTTATTTTTACTATTTTTTAACATTCATATTATATTTTATTAATACGCACACATTTTACTATTCCTTTATATTTACAATCTCCTTTATTTTAAATAAATGGGAAGATACCTTTTTTCTTCTTTAATTTAAATGAAGAGATATTTTTAATTTATGTAAAAGATTTATATTTTAAGCTTTTAGTTTCAACTTTTCTTTCTTTTTTTTTTCTTTAATATTTTAAATGAAAAGAGAGAGTACTTTTAATTACTTGAAAATCAACTACTTTTAGCTTGTCTACATTATATTTTCTACCCCCTTCTAATTAATATGATGTTTATATGAATAACTTTTTAAACTCTTTTAGATTTTTTTCTTTTTTTAATAAGATGCTTTAATTCAATTATTTATGGACAGCTTAGTGATTCTAATCAATTTTTAAAAATTTAGTGTTATTTAAGAAAATTTTTTATTTTTGAATATTTATATATCTTTTTTTTATCTTAAAATTGTAGACAGCAATTTTAATATAGTGCTGCTCATTAGCAGTATTATATATATATATATATATATATATATATATATATATGGATGCTATATATATATATATATATATATATATATATATATATATCCATTCATGGAACAAACAAATCTGAATATATTACTAAAATAATTTGCAAGCAAGACTCTTAAGGAATCATTTAAATGAACTTAGAAACAATACCCATCTTTTGTCATACCAATGCCAAGAAGATCACTTTTACCTGAACTTTGGTTTGTTATGTAGTAATAATCAAAAACTGAAACTTTCTATTAGCAGCAACTTTTGTTTTTACATCAATCAAGTCAGCTTATAATTTCAAATAGAAAGTTTCAACTTTTTTAATACCAATGCTTGATTTATTATTATATAACAAACCAATGGCCAGATAGAAGTGATCATCTTTTATCTAAAAAAATAGATTGGAATTGGTATGATTAAAAGGTGGGTTTTGTTTGCAAGGTCATTTAAATGATTCATTCAGAATCTTGCTTATGAATTATCTTAGTAATGTATTTGAACTTGTTTGAGCTATGAATGAGTTTATATTCTTAGTTATAAGTATTTCATAAGCTGTCAAATTATTTATGTACTCATTAAAATCATTAGAATATATATTTATATTCATGCACACACATACATAAACTTATAGTGAAGGTTATACAAATGAAATGGAATATTATTTATATATGTGATGATAGAGTAGAAGAAATGCTATGAGCTAACAAAATCTGCTTCAAATAAAATAAAGTTCTAATCGTTCTGAATTATGGTCAGTAATACTTAGGAGTCATTGCATTTTTACAAAAAAAGTGATATTATAAATCTTCTGCAGTATACTAATCTTCTTTTCCCATTGCTGTATCATTTCCTGCAAGCTTTAGTAAGTAATAATAGATGCCACATAATAGTGCTTAATAAATTCATATCCAGTGCATTCTTTTCAATATTCCCAAACCAGTTTCTAACTTATAATTTTCATCAGTGAAGAACTTTGGATGCACCTTCCTTCTAACTTCCATTTTTTATACCTCTGTTTTACTATCAGGTTACCAGTCCAAACCAAAAACACATAAATGTTTTTAATCTAAGCCAACTTGCCTGTATCATTATATAGATTTGAAACAAGTTCAGGATCTATATTATCTGGTATCTGTTAGCTATTAAAGCTTACATTAAGTGGCATAGCAAGCAGTGAAGGGAAAAGAATATGGTGCTGAAAAACAATGTTGCAAGCAAAAGTCATGTGATATTGTGATGTTTTATTGATTTATTACCAATCGTGGGCATATGGTACAGGTGCCTGTGATTGTTAAAAAAGGATGATACTATAATATATGAATACTGAATTGGTTTCAGATGTGGATTAGTTGGCATAGATTGAAAACATGTATGTGTTTTTCAATTTCAGCTGATAGCTTAGAAAATGCTTCTTAGAAACATATTAGATCCTAAAACTCTAGGTGCAATGTTCCAAGATACAAAAACTCCTCACTAATAAAAGCCAGAAGCTAGAAATTAGTCTAGTGATATTAAATAAGACAGCATTGGTTAGGGGTTTAATAAGCATTATCATCTTGCATTTATTAGTCATTAAAGCTTATATTAAGTGACATGCTACAATCACTTATAGTGGTTACTAGTGACATAGTGCAGCAAGTTAATTCTCAATGGCTATAACTGGTATATGATACCACAATTAATTTTCATGTGCCTTAATTTTATAGAATTTTTAAAATTGAACATGTATTCATTTCAGCATCTTTTCTAGATATGACTGCATTTTTGCAAAAATAAAATTAATTCAAATTTTTCTCACATGATGTCAGTTTTATGCCACTTTTTCAGGTTTAGTCATATCTCATATTGCTTGTAGTCTAGACCCAATTTTATTTCTTTTTTTTTTTTTGCAATCTATTATTTTTTCCACTTTTTTAATACAAATATAATATTTTTTTTTAAAAGTAATGCTTATAATAAATAAAATAAATTTATTTCATTATAATAACTGATCATAAAAAATAAAAATAAAAAACTGATTGCAGTTAAAAGTGATTCTAAGCAAAAATAATTTTATTTTTCCATTTTTTTGTGATTTTAAGATTATATATTTTAAAGTTTTTATACAAATATTATAATAATTATTTTAAATTATGCTTATAATAAAAAAACTCAAATTTGAAATCATAATTATAAAATAATTCTTTTTTAGATGCAGTATCAGATACTGTTTGCAGTGTTTACTTGTAGCCATTGCAGATTAAAATGAATCTAAATAATTGTCATAGAAAATTGAAATCAAAGAGAATATAAAATGAGAATATGATTAGATCACTGTAATATGATTTGTTGGAGATTTTAAAGCAACAAAATACATTTTTTGATAAATCATACAGTGAGCTCCAGGAAGATTAATGGATAATGATATCTATGGTATCACCTAATTGTATACTCTTCTACATTATATTTTATCTTACTATATTGCCTCAATAAAAAAGCAATTGGTATTGCATCTCTTTAGAGTGGCTGAAAATGAAGTCTGTCTTTCCCATGAAAACCATGCTTAATTAAGTTCACCATAAAGCAGTTTTAGGGGATCTATCATTCTTTATCAATTATAAGTACCCAATCAAAAAAATAATCAATCGCTATAATGTTTGTTGTGATGACTGTGGTTGGGTTGTGAAAATTAAAAAAGAGAATAATGTTATGTGCTTTTGATTTGTTTAAATTTTCACTTGGATTATATTGATATATGGTTATGCGACATGGACATTGGCGACACAAGAAAGGATTTGATTAGAAGAATTAGAAATGTGACTTTGGAGATAATGAACTAGAACAAGTTTGATGAAAAAAAACAAACACTAATATTAAAAGAACTTGGAGTGAAAAGAGATCTACAGAATATGATAAAAATTTGAGAAGATTATGTTTTTGGATCATATTTTAAGACATGATAGTTTTTACAAAATATTTTGGAAGGCAAAATTTTGGGACGAAGATTGAAAGGCAGGCCAAGAATATCCTAAAACTGTGATCAGTGAGATCGGATGTTTTTCATATGCAGATATAAAAGAAATTGCTGAAGATAAACGATGTGGCTGCAATGACAAGGCATGGCCTTAGAAGCTGATGATGACGACAATATTGGTTGGAAATTCACGAAAAGTTCAAATAGAAGTGATGGAAAGAAGATGTAAAATTATGGTCCTTGAACTATAGACCATGAGCCCCAGAGCTACCATTCTAACACTGTATTATACTATGCATGGGCTGACAGCTATTCTTCTTATAGCTAGACTATCGAAAAGTCCATTTAACTTATCTTCGTATTATGTCGCTGAACATGTGGACGCATAATATATAGCTAGAATATCGAAAAGTCCGTTTAACTGATCTTCGTCTTGTATCGCTGAACATGTGGACGCATAATATATATACACAAGAATTTTGAAGTGTTCAAAATTTAAATTTATTTAAATAATTTATAATAAGGTTAAGTGCAAAGTGTCTGATCAAAAGGTTATTTTCTACGATAGATTATCAATAATGATATTATCGAGGATAAAAAGTCAACTTTATTTTACTTTTAAGCATTTTTCTTTCAACGCTCAACCAGTCTTATTAGCTTGATTATAAGAAAGTTTTATTGATATTTTTTGTTAATAACAGCCCCAAACCATTATGATGTAAAATTTAATGGTAAAAATAATATAAATTTGATCGAAAATGTCTAATGAATTTTCAATTTGCATATCTCAGCCAGCATTTTTAGCTTTTAATTATATTTTGATACTTTTTTTCCGATTCCTAACTTTACTTTACCTCCTTTCCGAATTCTTTTTAGTAGCAACTTTTCATCATGGAAATTAATTTCCACTTCACTGCAGTTTCTCTCTGCTTTTTACTGCAGAAATTTACTAACCAACGTACTCAATTCTTCCATTAAAATATCAATCCTCCAACAATAGTAGATAGAATCTAAGAGCCTCTTAACTCTTAGAAAAACTCTTCAAAAATATTGGCTCATTTAGAAAAAAAAAAAAAGATTTATTTTATTTTTTAAAATCCATTAAGGATAATAGATTTTACAAAAACTGAAAAGAAGATTCAAGTTTAGAATTTCATCAGTAAACAATTTGTTTAAGAAAAATGAAATCCATTCATAAATTTGCGTAAGCAATATTTTTAAAAAAGGAAAGTTTTGTTAGCTTTTAAAGGGAAAAAAAAGTATGTTTGTCATCTTCAAAAAAAAAAAAAAAGAGTGAAAAAAATATCTTTTTCTTTCTAATAAAGTTGCAAATTTTGATTGTAATGTGACCTTTCAATCAAAATAGAAAAGATTTCCTGCTGAATTGAGTCTTGTGAATTGAACTAATGACTAAGAATATTTTAAAGAAATATTGTAAAATGAAATGCTTATTAAAGTTAATAATTTAAAAAAAGAGCACTACAGTTTGATAGATTATAGGTTCAAATCTTAAAAAAAAAAGGATCTAAAAGATAGCAAAAAAGTTACTACATGATATATGTAATTATAGGGGATTTGAACACAGACTTTCAAGCTCCCTTCCACTGTCTACTCTATCTCATACAACCGATACACATGACCACAACATGTGAAAAAAATAAATGATCTCCAATATTCGTATTCCGTTCTAAACCAGCACTCATCAGATGGTCCAGATCATCATCTCCCACATATATATAATCAGTGCTCGGTTTATATTAAGATAGCAAATCTTCAAACTGTAATGGATAGGCTTCAATCTCCTCTCTCCCATCCTTCAGCCATCCATATCATTGAAAATATGATGATGGAATGCTCACATCCCTTATTGATTTGGGCATTCCATCATCAGATTTTCAATGATATGAATGTCCGAAGAGTTGGAGGGTGGAGTACATTGAAGCATGCGCATTACAGATTGACAGTTTGCTATCTTAATATAAACCGAGCACTAATTATATATAAATATGTGGAAGATGATCTGGACCAACGGATGAATAGGTTCACCATGAAATATCTATATTGGAGATTGTTTATCTTTTTCACATGTGTGTAGTCATGAGTAACAGTTGTATGAGATAGAGTGGATAGTTGAAGGGAGTTTGAAACTCTATGTTCAAATCCCTTATAATTACATTTGTATATAAATTAGACTTGTATTCAAATATTACATGCATATATGATGACTTTGAAGAGTCTCCTCGATGCAATGGTTAGTTCATCCATGCCTCAAAATTTAGGAATTGAATCTGGGTGAATTTAAAAGATTTTTACAGATAGCCAGATGGATGACCAACTCAGTAACCATCCAATTATTGGTTAAAAAATGGGTATACAGCTAATCCTAAAGGGGAAAAACACTAATTCACATTGACTGACAATATTCTACGCAAGCTAGTAATATCTTCCTCTGTTTTATGAGAAGAAATGCTGGAAAAGTTCTTTTCTTTCAATAAGCTATATAAGTCTGTTTACTTTTATACAAGTTGAATAAAAGTAGATTTTATGACTCCAAAATGTTTTTGGCAATGATAAAGTGGCAGACTCTGAGCTCAAGGTCCAAGGAATATGGCCTAGTTCAATAACATTCAGTACTCAAACTTCTTATGAAATCCTGGACAATAAACGATCATTTTTTGGGGGATAAAATGATAAAAATGCTTGATTATATTGCTTTTTCATTTTGATATATAATAATGTTCTAGTGTAAGCTTGTGGTTAAACACCTGTAGAGGTCCCTACTATCGCATTTTACAAGCATATTCTCAAGGTTATAGCCTCGGTAAATAATGTTCTAACCCAAAAAAATTAGATGGCAAGACATATGTCAGATTTAAGGATGAAAGTATAGATTAAAGATTTAATTTAAAAAAAAAATGGCATTGAAAAGAAATATGGACCAGTTCTAAGTTTATTTCCCTTTTTTTTTAATACTAATATTTAGAATTATTTATATGTGTTTTTAAGAAATGATATTTTATTTATTTGTTTAGTGCATGAATAAAAAACTATTAATAAATCTTGTAAAGGAATCTGCAGAGACTCTATTTAGAAGTTAGATTTATTAATAGCTTTATTAAACCCTTAAATTTTGCCATTGTATCCACAACTTTGTCAATCACTAACTGTGTGGTTCACCTTTTATCTCTAATCACATCTACATAGGTCAGAATGCTGTTAAATTTTATTTACAAACAGTCAGCTCAGAAACCATAGGTAGTCGTGAATCTGTTGTTGAATTTCCAGTAACATCTAAGAAGATCAAATCCATTTGATATTGTTGTTGGAGATTTGATAAAAAAATGTTTGGAACCTCATGATATATATTTTTCATGCCATAATTCTTTAGCTGCTTGAAAGATATTTTTGGTTGAAGGTCCAAAGGGATGTTTTGATTTGAGGTAAGTCTTAGATAATGAAATTATACCTCAAGTTAGTAGTCTTATATAGATAGCAGACTTTTTGATACAATTATGAGTAAAATTCTCTTCTGTCCATCTGATGAAGGAATATTTAAAAAACCCATTGTAAAGGAGATGATGATTGTACCAGTAATATTTATCATAGTAATATTCAATTTGTTATTCAGAAATTTAGTGTAGGTACTTTTTCTTCAAACAGTAGCCGAGAATTCACAGTAGAATATGTGGGTATTGAGGAAGTTGGACATAGAGTATTTACATCACCACTCTTGAGTACTATCAATCTTTCTAAAGAAATCATACTTAAAAATTATTTTAGATTTAATCATTGGTAAATGAGAAAAATAAGTTAGACTCTGGTTCAAGATTGCTTCTAAATAGCAAGGAATAGGATTGTGTTTCTGTTGGTTGTTGAAGAAAGTTATAGATTATTAGATTTTCTGTGTTTCTTAGATGGAGAGTTGAGAATACTGTCTTTGTTGGATTAGGAATGAGACCTCAGCCTTTAAAAAATGTATTCCTTATGGTGATATCAAACATAGTATAAGTTTGAATATGGTTTTTAATTTGAACCAAAAGTAAATCAAAATTTCAATTTTTTGGATTGTCAAATTAGAGTATGTTGTTGATTGTGATATTTTTATTAAATCAAAAATGATATATAAAGGATTTGATTTTTAAATTATTATTATTGAAGCATATTTTATAAGTCAATGATAGAAACATCTTTAACAACTTTTGACTTCATTGGATTCAAGCTTGAGAATGTATAACTTTAAATAACTTAGTTGCTTTTTAGAATGAAATGTGGGTTTGAATGTTAAAGTGCATTCTCAGAGCAAAAATTTACTGGATTTTTACTTTTTCCTCTGTCACACATTGTGAGAAAAATGTTTTTCAAGTCCAAAAGATTTAAATGTAAATATGCAAATATGACATAAAATAATATATTTTAGGTATTATTTTAGTGTGTGGTCTACTATTGTCAATTCTTAAAAACAGGTGGCACATTTTGCAAATTAAATACTAATCAGTAAAAAAATAAATTATGATATACAGTGAATATATTTATTTGTTCAAATATAATTACAAATAGTAATAAATAAGAAATTAAACAACAACATACAATAAAGGTTTTTTTAAAAATATAAATTACAAAATAATAAATATACCTACGATATATATATTTTTGCATCATTCAAGTTTTGAACACACTAATTTAAATGGAAAAATAAATTACAAGCTCAAGTAATAAGTAAAAAAACTGAACAATGTAAGAAATTATTATATGTATATATAATCAAATGGCTTTATTACTGGAGAGTTCATATGAAGTTTGAGTGCAGGAAATGCCAGTTCCGAAATTAATCTGAGTATCTTATACTTGCAAAGCTAAGAAAATATTATTTTTTATTATTCTATAATTATATTTGTGCAAATAAATATCACAATTTAAATTTTTATTAATCATTCATTTGGAAATTGAGTGTAATAAAAATTTGAGTGATGTAGCAAATATATATCACACATAAATTGATTGTTATTTTGTAATTATATTTGTAAAATTAAATATCTTCATTAAATATTGTTATATTTAAAAAGATAAATATGTTCATCGTACATTGTTATTTAATTTCTCATTATTTAGTCTTTCATTTATCACTTAATGATAGAGAGTCACTATAGTACATAATGTACTAAAGCAATACAATTTTTTATTTATCTAATATTTTTAATGCTTTTATTTAACTTAAAAATTCCGTTTGTTTAGTTCGAATAAATTTCATGATCAAGATTTAATAGGTGTCTATTAATAAGACTTTTTCAAATTTTGAACTTACATTAAAAATCAGTGGTAATGCAATGTGACAATGAAATACTTCAGATTGGTTTTCTAGCTTGTGTATTGTAGAGGAGTTAACAGATCAAATTTCAAATAAAATGCTATTGGGTCATTAAGTTTTCAGTCATGTATACAAGAAGGCAATATATTTTATAAACGTTTTTATTTAAAAAAAGGTTAGGTCTAAAAAATATAACATTCAATTAAAATGGAATTAAAAATAAATCTTACTTTCAATTGGTTGTAAAAGTTTCTTCTTTTAATTTTCTTGCCAGCACCATCAGTGTCTTACAGAAAATTGTGATGGGTTGATGCACTAAGGCTTTAAATCATTTTTCAAACTTCTTTACCATTATTTACATCCATTTTGTAATAAAAACTTGAATTAAGTATTGATTTATTAGTTCCAAAAAAACCATCTGAAGCTGACAAAAAATTAGACAATTTTCTTAGCATATTTAAATGTTTGGAATTATTTTTATAAAATTTTTAAATATTAAAAAAGAAATATTTTTATGTTTACACTTGGTTTTTTTTTAAAAATTTGTTTCATTTTCAAAAATCCAAGTTAAGAAACTTGAAGTAATGTTAAACTGGAAGTAGTTATTATTATGGTCACGATACTCCATCAAATAGCTATCAAACAATGGTGGTTCTGAATTTTTGTGATAATTAATAAATATATATGCAATTTTCAATTTCAGAAAAATATTTCATACATTTGTTATAACTTTATATTAATTTGTTCAGGTTTAAAAATTGGAGTTCATTCAACAAATATTTTATTAATTATCTTTTTACAGTAGCATTATGATAAGAATCAGTAAACATAAAATCATTACTCCTTTTATATATATATATATATATATATATATATATCATCATATCATATATATATATATATATATATATATATATATATGATATATATATATATTAAGTTTGATGTCTGTATTCTATAATTTATAGTTTATGTGAATTTTACTGTATTTTAATATATATATATATTGATTTGAATATTATATATATTTGGAAAGTTCAAACATATATTTAAAAATTTTTTATTTGTAAACTTAAATTTTGATCAAATCAAGTTCAATTTATTGATTCCTATAATAAAATAAAGGTTTTAATATTAAAATTAAAATGTTGAACAATTAATTCAAATTCTCACTTGGGTTAGGTAGAAAAATGTTGGACTGTAAAAGGGTTAAAATGGATAAAATTTTACTTTCTCTTGATTGTAAATTTTTATTAAACAATGTCTTTCATAAATAAAATAATATTGGAATTTATTTTTAATGTACTATAAATTTCCTTTAAAATATATGTTTGCAGTAATGTTTTTTTTATTCTTTGTTTTGAATAGAAATAACTACAAAAATATCTGAATAATAAAAAATTAAAAATAATTTATCTAAAAAAATATTTTGTTATAAATACTTACATTTACTGGTGAATACTAAAAATTTAATAATAAAAATATTAAATAGTTTATTAAAAACATTTTTATTTACTGTGTACTAAAAAGCTAAAAAATAAATATTTCTTCAGTTACAATTGGGTTTTTTATATTTAACTTGAAATAAAAACATGGGATGTCTAGAAATTAATTAATTCAATTTTTTTACAAAAAATGATGGAATTAATTTCTAGACACCCTAAGCTTTTATTTCAAGTTAAATACAAAAAACTTGAATTGTGATTGAATAAAATAATTATTTTTTCTTTTTAGTGCATAGTAAATAAAAGCAATTATAAAATAGTTTATATATATAATTTTAAAATATGGTATCAATACTATTACATAATTTTAATCTATATGTTATTTCTTTGTGTATGAATTTATAAATGTTTGTATTCAGTAGACATTTTATTAATTCTATTGTAATCATTAAAATGTATTTCAAATCTTATTTTGGAAACCAAAAATTAAATTAATTGTTTTTATATATTAACATGTAATTTTTCATACAATAAACATATCATTTTTTTACAATTCATTATTTATATTGTATTTTGAAATCTGTTTTTGTTTATTCTGGTTTTATTTTAAAATTTGCTATTTGATTCAAAAACTTATTAATCTCTGGCTTTTAAAAAACATTCAGCTTTTTTAAAAATATCTTCCTCCCATTTATTATAATTTTTCCTATTTTTAAAATTTTATACTTTTTATTTTTATTTTTAAAAAACAGATAATTTACATTCTAAATCATTATTAAGATCTTTCATAAAACCAATAAGACATTACCACATGAAGTTTACACAGTGCTGTTCTACCGATTATTAAAGCTTCCACTAGGTGGCAAAAGTGTGATAAAGAAAAAAATGCTATTAAGATCTTTGATGTGACACAAACAATCAATAAATAAACGCGAACAAAAGTTTATTTAACTTGCTTGTAATTTTTTTTTAAAACCATTAACAGAACATGATTGCATTTATTATAAACCTTGGTTTTTCACTATATATATATTGAAAATAGATATTTCATATCTATTTCATGGACAATCATGGATCTCACACATGGGAGATTTGGTTCAAATAGTTGTGAAGTAATATAAAAAAAGTACTTTTAAAATACGATGAGGAAAAAATATTGTGGTAATTAATTTTTGTTATCAATGCTGCAGGTTGTACAATTGTATTTAAAAAAATATAAATGGGTATATAATTGTAGGAGATAATGAATAAATGAATGAATGGACTGCTAACATTAATATAAAAAATAAATAGATTAGGCTAAAAAACAGGAAGATTAATGAATGATTAAGATTATATTATATATTTTTTATATGTTTGCAATTTTGTGTTCAAATATATTAAACAGGTTAACCAGAAAATAGATCTAAATATGATTAAAGTTTCTAAATTTTTAGTCTAATTAAAAAACGGATTAAGATTTTGTTATATATAGTTATACATTAAATTTTTGTTATTGTGGGACACAATAATATTTTTTCAAATCAATGATAAAACTATGAACTGTAGCTTATATTACAAAACATGAATTAGTTAAAAAGATAATTATAAGAAAAAGTTTTAATTAAATGTAATTATGAGTAGACCCAAGACTTGATTAAAAAAAAAAGTTAGGTTGCTGAAATCACAGAGCATATATATTCATTGAAAGTTCATTGAAAGCAGTAAAAACATAGATAATACCATTATCAATAATAATCAACAACTACAATCTGTTGCCAAGGCAACCTCATTTAACAATAAAGGTAGAAATCAGACATTATTTATGGTCTAATAGGTTTATATAGATACTAAAGATTGCAATTTGACCTCAGAGAGTGAAATTATTGATACCAAGAAATTTAAATAAATCTCATTAAGCAGATAAATATAACTTGTTCTGGGGTCAAGTTGCCTTGACAACAGATTGAGATTGTTATTGATATTGGGGATTGTCTAAGTGTTGACTGCTTTCAATTAACTTTCAATGAATTTACATTTATAAACTTATCTAGCCTGAGTATTATTAGCTTTATTAGCTAAGTAATATGTTGTAGAAGTGCCGTTTGAATGTTATAATTGACTATTTATTAGTCTGCATTTAGAAACAGATTATCTTTATCTATTTAATGAGGTTTATTTAATCTTCTTTGTATCAATAATTTCACTCTCTGGAGTCAAGTTTCAGCCTTTAGTGTGTATATAAACTGATTAGACCATAAATAAAAGTGGATTTTCACCTTTATTGTTCTGACAACAGATTGAGATTGTTGATTGACATTGGTATTCTCTAAGGATTGACTGCTTTCAATGAACTTTCAATGAATTTACATTTGTAAATCTATCTAGGCTTGAACATTATATATATATATATATATTGTGCCAATGCCGAATTGGCACATGTATATACCATACCCGGTACAATATATATATATATATAATATGGTATGTTTCTTTAGAAAGATTTAGAGCTGAACACTAAAACTTTAATATGATTTTCAGCAGCTAGAAGCTTGGAACTGTAGGAAATTTACCTTAGATATTATCATTTGCATCTTGAATTTGTTTTCTTAAAAGAGTTGTCATGTGCAATTGGAAATCCAGTTATGATGAATACCTATCCTACAAGATTTAATAAGAAAAATTCTAAACCAGAAAAAAAGAAGAGGGGAAAAATCAATAGGGTATATTAATGATATATGCATATTGTAATGGAAGCCATTTTTTCTGTAGGTATGGTTAATATCCAATACCAGAAGACACCATTAGACTGATAGTCTAGAATATCTTCTTAAGAGATATTAGAGTTTTACTTGCGAGAATCTTAAAACTATAGATGCCTACACATCCACATACCATTACTAATAGTGTTATGCCTCAAGGTCACAGAAAACAGAGATTCTCAATTGCCAAGAGCAGACAAAAAAAGTAAAAAATTAATTTTTATTCAGCTTTTACAAATAAAAGCATGAGACAGTCACAAAAAATCAGCCCACTATCTTGTACAGGTGCTTATCTACACATAATTGCAAATTAATTAAAATGATTTTTTGGGAATTCTAAACTTGATGATCTTATACTTTTATTTGTGAAAGCTTAAGTAAGTTCATTTTTTATTTAAAGTGGTTTTTTTTTTACTTTTTAATGTATTTGTATGAATAAAAGTGTTTCTTTAAATTTTTTTAGGCTAAATATTATCACATCAGTCCTAATCCAGATATAATTTTTAAATCTCAGTTAAAGATTTAACTCTATTAAATTTGGACATTTCTTTTGTACCATCTGCTGAGAGTTTTTGCAAATGTTCAATCTTTTCTACTGTATAAAATCTTTATTTTATAATAAAACTCAATAAGTTAGGGTTGATTTCTTTTTAATTTAATTATATCAATAAATAATATTCTCAAAAATTAGTTTTGACTTTTTTACATATTTAAAAACTGGTCTGTAAATAAGAACAATGTTCTCTAAACATCATTAATTGTTTACGTAATCACTCTTTTTGAAAATAAATTATTTTTTAAGTTTTCTTTAATATAAACAAAAAAAATTGTATTAATGATTCTACTTTAAAATCTGATATTGGCTTTACAATTATCACACTATCTGAAAATTTTTTAACACCATGTCTAATGATGATAGTGGCTTTATATATGCAGTGACTTTGTGATTATGGTCAAGTTTATTAATTGCTATTTCTAAAAATTAAACATAAGTGAATAAATTGAAACTGCATATGCATTTTTAAAATTTTAAATAACTAACTAACTAATTACCATGTAAAAATAATCAAAAATATTTTATAAACAAGCAAAAAAAATCATACTTTCTTTTATTCTAAAAATTTTGCATGAAAACTAGGCCAGAAAAACAACAACACATTCTTGGCATTTTTCTGTTAAAAATAATAAAGCTTTAAATCTAATTTGATGCACTATGGTTTCTTCTTTATCAAAGTCAGGAATTTTTCAACCACTATAGCCAGAGAAACCTGTTAGTCATATTACCTTCCCCTTCCATTCCCCATGTGATGGAATTCAGTATGGTTTCTCCTTTCTTGGAGTCAAGAATCTCTCAGCCACTATGCCCAGAAAAACTTGTTAGCCACCTTCCTTTCCCTTTCCATTTCCCATGTGATGTAATACACTTTGGCTTCTCCATTCCTGGGGTCAGGAATCTCAGCCAGTATGTCCAGAAAAACCTGAGTCACCTTACGTATCATTTCCATTCACCACTCTAAGTTTTCCCCATATTCTCCTCTAGTTCCATCCCATTTCCCCAACATTTTCTTTGTCTGTTCTATGGCCTTTATATCTAAATCCCCATTATCTTTTCCCAAATCCAGCATAAAAAAACAAGAATCTACATTCTGTATAATCACTTTGTTTATATTTATTTTCTCTAGCCAACTGTCTATAACATAGTGACCTCTACAGATGTTTTTTAAAACTAAAAGCTGAATAAAAGCAGCTCCCACAAGCTTTTTTAAAAAGTATATTAACATCACAATAACAATAAAAAAACAGGCAAAACTCACTATATGTATTGCCACACACAGCAAGCTAGAGTAATCAATGGATGCCAGAAGGCTTGTGCATAAAATCCCCATCTAGTACCCACTTATCCAACATCCTCAGACTAGTTTCTGGCATGTGGCCTTAGTCAGTGAGGAGCCTTGGATCTGAGAGCACTGCACCTAGATCTTAGGATCTAATGCAACCCTCCAGCAACCACCTTTTATCTCCATTTAACTACAAAACTATGAGTCTTAAACTGAAAACACCTTAATGTTTTTAATCCAAGCCCATTAGCTTATATAGACATATGGGTCTGAACCCAGTTCAGTACCCATACATTTTGGTGTCTTTGGTTCTTTAATAACCATAGCCACCACTATCCTATTAGGCAGGGTCGGTTTTAAGTTATACACAAGCATAAGAGGTAGTGGTCATGTGATATTTATTGGCTTAATAACAATAAAACAGCAATGTAAAGTGCTACAACTACTGCTTGTTTGGAAGTAAAAAAACCATGTTTTCTAATGAATCTGAAGTTATCAAGTTAATTAAACATAATCACATAAAATAATTTATTCAACTTTACTGCTCTATGTCCACTCCATACGTTCTTGTCATTGCAGCTGTTATTACTATATGTTTATTCATATAGTATACGAACATGGATGGGCTGCTCACCAACACGCATTAGCCAGCGTGGTGAGTTTATTGGCTCTTTACCTCTGAGTTTAAGATCAAGAAACACCATGGTCTTTCTTCTCAGTGCCTTATAAGGCAGAATGAATGTTTGTGTAAATGATAAAGATTTTTCCCAATTATACAATTATGTTAGACAAAAATAAAGCATGGCCCTTAATCCCAGAAGGCTGTAAAGTCACCAACCAAGGCAGCGGTTGGTGGCCAAAGGTGGAGGGTGCTAAGAATATCCTGGAGGCGGACCCAGGCTGCCATTTGATGATGACTTTTTATTTAGGTACTTAGTGAAGGAAGATTGCAAGAATTAGAAGAAGAACTCTCTTATATTAAATGGGATATTATTGGACTTTGTGAAGTTAGAAGAAAAGGTGAAGAGACAATTGATTTAAAAAGTGGACATATGCTCTATTATAAAGGCACAAATATTGGAAATACAAGTGGAGTAGGATTCATTATAAATAAAAAGTGGAAGAACAATATTGTGGAGATTGATGGTGTATCAGACAGAGTGGCAAGATTAGTTATACAACTTAATAGCAGATATCAAATGCAGATATATATATATATTATAACCTACACTCCTAACAGATATATATATATATTATAACCTACACTCCTAACACAGCTCATATACATTACATGAGCGAAATGCCCAGGCACCAGTTCTATTAATGAATAGAACAATATAAGATATATAATACAAAATTATTACTGAGACTCTATATTTAAGTTTATGTTCAGCTCAGCTCAGTGGGAGGCTATAGGCAGTTCATAAGATATATGATGATAAGTAAATGAAAGAAGAAATATTACAAAACATTAAATATAATGTAAATCCTTTTATTAAATTAATTGCGTGATAAAAAATCACAATGTTTATTTGTACAATCTATTAAAGTATTCTTTCAACTTAATTTCTTCCTTCATCCAAATACAATATATATCAGCTTGCTGTAATTATATTACTGAACAATTCTATGACTTGGCATATCACAATCTAAACATCTACTTTAATGCCAATCAAGAAATAAACAATAAGATCTCAGGGAATTTAACAAACACAGTTGAATTAAATAAACTACATTGGCCCATAATTTATAATTCTAAAGTATGATAAAAAAATGTAATGAAATAAATTGACTAAAATATTTTTACTGTGTTTCAATAATAAGATAATGACAGAAATAGGGTATTTTAATCTCATATCATCATCTAACAAATATACTAACCTGGCAACCTTTCTAATACATTTATCCAGTGGCAAATGTTCCTTATAATGTTTGGATTAAGAAAACAATATTGTCAGACACCAGCAGATTTAATATTATAACTCTAAAATAATATATCTATTTTATAATAGATTTATGAAATGTGGAGATGTGGAAATGGAAAGCACGAATGTATACAATAATAAACAAGACACAGTTTTAAGATTTTAAATAAATAAAACAAATCATTTATTACACTAAAATAAATTTGGTTTAACATGATATTTACAATTGGACTACTTGTCCTACAGATTTTTAAATTATCAAATAAACTTTGAGCATCAGTTTGGGATTATCCCTATTATCAAAGCAAATTAACAACAAACTTAAATATTCTGACTTCGAACACATGCTTTGCCTACATGTTTCATCTACATGACACTAAATAAACAACATGATATATTATTAGCACAAAAAATACTTTTGAGAGGATATTGCTATTGATTAATAAAATAAATCAAATTAATTATATTTGGCTCTCAACAAAGCAACTTTCTCTAAATGACCAAATAATCACTTTCAATTACATATACCTTTCATGCATAGCAACAAAATCATATTCATTCTGATGATTTGATGATTTATAACCTTTATTTAAATAAATACACTGTATTTTAAAATATTTATTTCCTTTTTTAATCTCAAAAACTTTATACTTCTATTTAAATGAATGTAATGTATTTCAAACATTTATTTCTCATTTTAATTTCAATAACTCTATACTTTATATATGCGATATTATTTATATTACGTGTGTGTGTGTGTGTGCGTGTGTCAAGGTACAATGATAGAAAATAATCTTTTCTACAAACTCTCTATTCATCAAGAAAATATCATACAATTATTTTATTTCGGACAATGTCGCAATTCATCAATAAAATAAGACACTAATATTACATCAAGAATTAATTTAACAATTTATCTGGCCACATATTAATTAACACAGAGCTATATTTTCATGATTGTACAGACTACATGTTCTAAGGGAAATCTACATGAGGAGCTGAAACACTCTTACTGAACACTTCTACAATAATTCATCTGATTCTAAATACACTGTTGGTGGGGAACCTTTTCCTCATCACCAAGAATATAAGAAAAACATCACATAACTTCCTAAACATCATTTAATTATACTTCAACAATAACTCATCTACTTCTAAATACACTATTGGTGGGGACTTCTTCCTCATCACCAGGGCTCTAAGAAAACATCACTTAATTTCAAAAAAATATCATTTAATCGTACGCATATAATATAAACTAGGCTCTACTCATGGAAAAACATATACTAAATAAGCAAAATCTTTTATTCCTACAAACATTAGAACACAATCAGATTTCTTTCCATTCTCAAAGCTTTTCTAAATATCGAACATTATAAATACATGCATGGCAGATAAATACATACAGATAACATGCCAATCCGTTCAACTCAGTAGAATATGACAGCATCCGAAATTTATACATAAACTATTCACAAACTGAACTTTATCAAACAAATGTCATAATTGTGCAAAACAGACACACACCTGCGAATAAAAGTATATATAAAATTAACTCTAAATTACACACTATGCAGGCAACATGGTAATTAAATATTGCATTAAGGTATAACTTTTAATTCAGAATAAACTTTAGGTTACTTTTAAAATTTAATAGTTATAATTATTATGAACAAACTTTCTTTCATATCTAGCAAACTATTTCTATTATACGTTCGGTTGATTTAAAAAAAAAAAAAATTCTCAATTTGAGATAATAAAGTATACAAAATAAATATAAACCTCTCTAATAATATATTTAAAAAAATATTTCTTTCTTTTACCTTCGTAAAAGAACAATAAGACATATTTGTACAAAATCAATTTTTACCAGTGCATTCCTCATTTGGATATGCTTTGGAGATGATCTAGAAGGTCAAAATAACCCAAATTATAAATAAAACATAATAATAAGTAAGCCTATCTATCTATAAGATACATTAGTAATGACAAGCAGTAAAAAAAAATAAAAAAACAAAAGTTATTTGTTTTGTAACTTAAAATAAAAGTTCACTTGAAAAGCTCTGCTCCAGGTTTATGAAACAATATGGGACATATTCCAAACTGAATTTAAATTAAAATAAACTTCTGCAGGACAACTAAAGAAATATAATCATAATTTAAATCTGACCCAGCCCCTCCAGTGTTCATAGCATATCTATTTGAGGTACTAAATCACACATAAGCAATCAATATCTCTTTTTATTATGGTGGAAATATAACATTTTCAGCTGCTGTTGAACAGGAATTATTTCACTGACTCCGCAGCAATTTTAAATTAAGTACGCAATTATTCTTAGTAGTTTTCTTGAATAGCATTTGACACTTTATAATTTATTATATGCATGGTTTATTTTTAAATATTGTCAATTAAGATACCATGATTCATTAGTAATTCCATAATTAATAATACTTTGTTTTATATTCCATCATTATCGAAGAGAACAAAAATTACCTGCATTTCTATCCTTCCATTCGATTCAAGCAAATACTTAATTTGAAGTAACTCACATTTTATTTGCTTCATTTAAAATACACCTGGGTCTCATTTTACGCGATAGATAGGTTCCTCAGACAACACGCGCAAACAAAATCGTGCAAAAATAGACATAACTTACATTGAAAAAGGGGGGATACAGTCTGTGATTTTCAAAATTCACGTAAAAGCAAAGCACCAATGTAAAATTACTTTAAGATTCGTGCAAAAAAAAAAAAAAATAAGGAAATAAAATATGACTAATAAAAAATTTCAAATTTAAAAAAAATTGATACAAGACAAACTTTTTTTAACTATAATATTTAATTTTATTCAAAATAATATATTTTTATGCATAATTTACAGTATGGTAATTTACATTTTTTATACACGTTTTAATTATTATTGCTATTTGCCAAAACACACATTCGTTTGCACTCTCATGTTGTGTTAATGTTTTTCTGTTGACAATGTAATTAGTAATTAATTTTTGAGACGATGATTTTATTAATTGTTTATGAACTTAGACTTATGATAATAAAAAGACATTTATTCACAACTGCTGGGAAAAATTTAATTAAAACTAACAACTAAAAATTAAATTCTTATTTTTGTCTCTAATTTTCAATTCTGTTTAAAAATCAAATTTCACATCACATTATTTCAAGTTGCGTAAGTAATTTTTAAATTTTTAATTACAATTAAAAATCAGATTTTAATTGTCAAATTTAATTGTGCCCACTGCTATTACTGACCTTTAAAAAATAAACTTGTGGACACTAAATGATTAATAATTGATTACGTTCTTTTTTAAAAAACAAAAACAGAATGTGATTTAAAATGCAAAATTAATACGCACAATGTTTGAACAAATTTACATTATAATCTTGTAAAATTTAATGTGTGTATACATAAAATGTGGAAATCATGATTTTAATTTCATTATTGCATAAAATCTTACTATTATAAAGCACTGAAAATATTGAAATTACTAAGTTGAAAGTGGAATTCCAATAATGTGCTATTACTTTCAATATAACATACGTGCGTGAAATTTATTATTTAAAGTAATAGCGCAATATTGGAGATTGACTTCCGGTGAAACACGAATCGCGCAACTTCAAAATCGTGTTAAATAAGTCCGTGTAAAAAGAGACCCAGGTGTACATATTATTTCCAGAAATACCAGATAAATAAATACTGTCATCTCTTTATGATGAATTTAAACATGGCATGATTTATCAAAATATGCATATCCTTAATTTTATGTTTAATCCTCACAAAAACATAACACGGAAAATAGTGGAAAATTAAAATATATTCTGTAAAGTAGTTCTGCATGCGTTTTCCAGATATATTAAAAGACACACATTGGTTAGTGATACAACAATAATATTCATGCAATTTATTCTTATTTAAAATGACAATTAAATGAAGTAATGTAGATTGGACGTTATCAACATACATTTTTAAAAGAGCAATAGTTATGAAGAGGTTAATTCAAAATGTTTAAATCAAGGAGAGCAAAGTAAACTAATGTACCTTTTTTTTTAAAATTTAGAATTGCATTCTAATTAACTTTTCCCATAATAAGTTTCTTAAGATCCTTTCAAAGTTTTACTCCAAAGCCTTTTTAAAATCAATTTGACTTCAGCAACTGGCTTTAATTTTCACAATAATGAGCCACTGTTTACTGGCTACAATTACAATACATAATAAGCAAATTTTTCACTGGAGATCTTTGTTAAATAGCTCTCTTTAGCAAAAAGGTCATTTCCCTTCACAAGGTTACTCCCACGCTTCTTTTCTATCTAAGCTAATTACATATTCAAAAAAAAAATCTTTAAAAAAAAATCACTCTGATTAAATCAAGACAAAAATAATAATAAAATAAATAGCTTTTACAAACTTGAAAGAAAAATGAATATTAATTAACTATTAAACAAAAATGATTAATAATTTATTTAATTTGTAAAATAATTCATTGATTCAACTATCTATTAATCATTGGAAAGAAATATATATTTGTTAAATTATTTAAGATAATTACTGTAATTTAAATGTTTTTATTGTACATGTACTATTGTTTGCTGTTATTAAAAGATGAAAATGAAATGAAACATAATACAGACATATATGCATGCACATGTACTGCAACCTAAATATTAAACTATCCTAACTAAATATAATTAAAATGGCTATTAATTGTTGGCAAAAGGATAAGTATTAATGAATAAAGGATTTTGAAACCATTCAACCAAATATTACACTAACATAAAATAACTTTGCATTTTCCTGCCCCAAATATACCAATTCCTATAATAACAACCCCTCTCTCTGGCATTAAATACTTCACTAACCACAATAATAATAATGACTACTTATAAAGTGGTCTATCAACTGCATAAGCAACCCATATCTAAGCTTTAAACAATTTCCAGCAAAAAATTTTAAAATTCTAAGGCTATTTCTTTTTCTTTTTTTTTAAAATAATATAACTATTCGATGCAGATACACAGCATCTCAATTCCTTGTGCCCATTCAGATGGTCACAATATATATATATATTTAAAACTTCCATTTTATCCCACATTCTTGAAATGTATGAATAAAGATACATTTATCTTTTTTTGATGTCTTTATTTATATGTTTTGAAAATGGGTGGAGGAATAGAATTTTAAGAATACCTAAAATAAAATGTGACCAAAATAAAGTTTTTTGAAAACTTCATTTGTATATTAGATATAAATATTTGTTGCTGGTGGGGATAATGAAAATTCTGTAAATTGATTGAGGATATATTTATAATAACTGAAGGCAAAGTATTATGGGAAAAATAAAAAAGTAGATTGATAGTATTTATTAGAAATTCAGAATAGCAGCAAAGGCTTATGGGAAATAAGGGTAGGGAAAATAGACCAAGAATAGTATTAAAATATGTTATGAAGTTATTTACAGTTTATTCTCAATAATGAAGTTGTCTAATCTATATTCTTTAAGATCAGATCAGAATGCAATACAAATGTTCAATGAAACAATAATATTATAAACAAATAAAACCAATGATGCAAGTTGGCCAATCACATAACTAAGTCAGTAAATCTGACTGTTAATAGTAAGGTAGAAAAGCTGATAAGTCCATTTGAGAAACAATCAAAAATTACTTTACTACTCTCAAAACACTAATTTGTAGTCTGGAATTATTCTGATAATAATGCGCATTGCTAGTATTGGCTAAAAATGCAGTCAGGCACATTCAAGGTCAGAGCTAGAAGCCACTAGCAGAAAATAGCATTGGACCTTTCACAAGTCGTACCCACATGATTGAAAAGAATTACTACATTTTCCCAAGCAACTATTGTTACTACCAACATATATTTATGATCATGGCATATATAATTGGACAATAAATTATTTTAATTGTTTAAATGTATGTAATGTAAATAAGCACAATAAATGTCTCAATATTTCTTAGTTGTATCACATCGATTTATTAGAAATAATTATATTTTAATCAGCAAGCACATGTATACAACAAAATTTGAACAAAATAAGATAATTAAGAATCTAATTCCCATTGAATTGTTGCCCTGTATAGTTTAATGCAAGAGGGGTGATCTTAGAGATCAAGTTCCATGGATCACAGGTCACTTCTGTTGTTTCCAATTTTTGAACTTCATATGAACTTCCGAGCAATAAACAATTGAGGGAGGGGGATATTGTAGTATTGAACTTGTATCTTTTAAATAAGGCTTAATAATAAATATTTAATAATAATAAAAAAGAGTTTGGAAAATTTATTTCTACTCTTAAATTATACATCGGTTATATTAGTCAAAATAAGAAACTACTTACTGGTAAGTAGAGGGATTTGAACCTAGGATTTTCAGTCCATATTCCTCCTCCATTCCACCTTAAACAATCGATACATATATTATACACATATAAAAAAGATAAATGATCTCCAATATACATATTTTGTGCTGAACCAGCACTCATCAGTAGGGCTAGATCATAATTTCCCACACATATTTTTCACATGTGTGTGGTTTGAGATAGAGTGAAAGAGGAATATGGACTGAAAATCCTAGGTTCAAATCTCTCTATTTCGACAGTAAACATTCAGCATACTGAATGAATCCTTACTGATAAATAAAATATTTTATTTCTATTTTTTAAAAAAAAAAATTACTTAAATATAATTGATAACAAGGATCTATTTTTATTAAACAGGCAAAACTCACTATACGTATTGAACATGTGATATATATTGATCTATTTTTATCTTTTTCTTTTGCTATTGGTGCAACTATTGTTTAGTCTTTAAATAAATCTTATTAAAATAACTTTTAAAACATTCTAATCTCTTCTTCTCGATAAAATGCTTCTTGGTATGAGGCATTATTGTTATTCCTCTAACGCTCTCATCCACGGGATCAATTCTTTGCAATAATTGCTTAACAAGATGACATCTCTTCATTTTTATTTAGAGAAAAAAGATTATTTCATCTAAAAAGTTTATTATATATATATCGTTTTAATGAAACATACTATTTTCTATTCGTTCGAATAAATAAAATATAGTAAACAAAACATTGCCATCAGGAATTTTCACCAGTTGTAAAATATCAATCTAGGGAAGATGTCCTTAAAATGAAAACCGCTATGTCAGTGATACCCAATAACCAAATGAATTCGAAGGAAGATCTGAAAAATAGGACATTATGAATACAGAATCCATATCAATATGTAATATTTGAAACACCCCATAGCTATATTATTTTAGTCACACTCCTCCTTATATAAATTAAATATATTTTATAAAACATGTTTTCATGTGCAACTATGTTTAATAAAATAATATTAAAGAATATATACCAGATGTTGTGACAAGATAACGCTTGCCGTTAACTGGGCACTCCCCCCCCCCCAAATAATAATCATGTGGTTGTATCAGAGACAATTGTATCATGCAATTTAAAATACTGCCAAATTTAAGAAAAATTATTCAACAACCATGTGATACAATTGTTTCTCAATTAGAACCACGTGATTATTACTGTTTTTGTTTTTTTTTTAAAAAAATTCATTTGAGAGCAAATGTTATCTTGTTGAAACGTTGATATATTTATTTTAATATTATTCTATTAAACATGGCTGCTCCTGAAAACATGTTTTATAAATCATCTTTTGCCTGTGAGAACATTCATTTCAACAAATTAAATATATATACATAAAAGAGTTATCAAATTTAAATAAATAAAAAAAAGTAATTTTGTCTATGTAATGAGTAATAAAATTATCAAATGTAAAAAAAATCTACACAGATATTGATATTCATTGTAATATATGTGCAAATTAATGTACGGATTAAATATTTGCATCTTAGTTATATATATATCATTTTAATGTTACTCAAATACATTCATCAAGCCAAAAACCTTGTGATAATTCACAAGCAAAGAAAAAGATGGGAATTATTTGCAAGTTCATTTCAATACTTCTTTGGGAATCGTGGCTAGTGAATTACTAGAGCAACATTTTCAGACTTAATTGCTTGTGAATAGCTTTAAATTCATTGTAATACATATTCAGATTAAATATCTGCATATTAGTGATGAAGAAATGTTTGATAGTTTATGTTATAACTAAATATCGACTTGCTACAATAAACTATGGGAAAAATTATGATGATCAATGATGGCAAACAGGAACTGAGAAAAAAAATTTCTTTCACACAGCTATGCCACCTACTGTAAATTTTACTAATTAATAAAAGCTAGATTATAATGCTTGATAAATTTTTATCTAGTACTGTCCCAATATCCCCAGACTAGTTCAAGATTATGGCTTTCATTAGTGATGAGTTCTAGTTTTGGATCAGTGTCTGGACCTTTAGGATCTAATACACCTTCTTTCTAGCAGCTATCATTTACATTTCTGTTCCACTTTCAAACTATCAGCTCACATCAATAGATGCCACAGCTGTGATAAAGAAAAAATAACATTGAATTATATGACAGAACCATGTTATATTTTATGGTTGTGAACCAAGTATAATCAAAGAATTATTACTTCATTGTAGTACCCAATTACCTAAATACCTCCACCAGCATTTTGATCACAGAATTTAAAGTGTTTGGATTAAAGTTTACATGTTTTCAAAGAAATATTTGTTTTTTCATTTTATTTACTAATTATTTTAAAACATGGCCACTTAGATTATAAAAAATAACAGGAAACCATAGATTAGCAACTTCTAAGAATATGTTCTCATTCCCCCTCCCCCTACCAGCAAATTGCAGTTATATTATTGGTTTTTACAATAAATGCATTGCAATTATGTGACCAATACAGATTAATCTAGGATTTTTATTCTGTGGTAAAAAATAGCTACATTGCTATTTATAGAATTGGATTAAAGAAGTGATTTATATATCACTTTATTGATCTGGTCACAGATATTTGATTTCAATTACTCAAATTACTTTGGAGTTCAATAAGTAGTTTGAGTATTTGGAAAGAACAGAGTTGGGCAGTGATCCATGAATTAAAGTTCCAGAAACCACCCTACTACCACTTCTCAAAATCATGCAAAGTAAAAAATAATTGAATGGTTTATTGCTTGCAAGTTTA
This sequence comes from Epiperipatus broadwayi, assembly GCA_028023455.1. Classification (NCBI taxonomy): domain Eukaryota; kingdom Metazoa; phylum Onychophora; class Udeonychophora; order Euonychophora; family Peripatidae; genus Epiperipatus; species Epiperipatus broadwayi. The sequence goes on along the minus strand of JAQFVV010006284.1, from coordinate 4,883,751 downwards.
TGAAAAATTTAGAAAGGAAATGAAAGAGTTGCACTGTGATGTATTGTCCTTCAGTTCCAGACACAACCACTTTACTACTGTTAAATCAGGCAGAGCAAAAAATACTTGAATGGTTTATGGCTTGGGAGTACATAAGAAGTTTGAGCATCAGAAGTGATAGAACTTAGATATAATTCACAGATCTTAAGCTCTATAGTTTGATACTCTCACCAAAAGGGCATTTAAGTAAGTTTAGGGCAATATTTAAAATTAGTTGATTGTTACCAAAATTAATTCACATAGAGTTTCTATATGATAAAATGAGAGGAAGCATTATTATTAATATGAGGAAAAAAGGTTGAGACATTTGACATGAAAGTTAGTATTAAGCAAGAATGTGAAGTATTTCAAATGTTAAATCTAATTTATCCACTACTTTGAACCCTTTTTAGCAAAATGTTTTTATTGTATTTGTATTCGTATACAATTTTACATTTTAACTGCCCTGCAGTCTTCTTCAGACACCATTTTGCTTTAATTTTTTAAAAATACAAAATTTAAAAAAAAATTAAAGTAAAATTGGCTCTGAAGAAGGCTGCAGGACAGTCAAAATGTAAGATTGTGTATGCATATTGTAACAGTCAAGTTTTATACATTCGCATAACAGAATCTAGAATCCAGACAAAGAGATCCAAGCAGACCAGACTAGGATTGTGACATCCCAAATCCAACCACACTTCAATTCGTTTGCCAGTACTACACGACTCATGACCCACTTGAAGTTACATGTAGTATACCCATCTTTTGTGGCCAGCATAGGGTAGGGAGAAACAGGAGACTTGGGGATTTAAATATATATATTAGCTAATTTAATTGCTACCAGCATGAAATTAAAGATAAGCTTTTATAAATGGTAATTAATGCATATATAATTATATCACACACACACACACACACACACATATATATATATATATATATTATAACTAAGATTGAATTGGATTGAAATAGGAATGAGAAATAGCAGGAAACCAGTATAAATTTAACATATATTTATTAATCAAACATAACATAAATTAATGTGGGGAAAGCATGCAGACTTTATAACATGAGGTTTTAGCATGTTTCATTAAATCTTTAATTATTTATATGAAGATACATTTAAAGAATCACTAAGCGGTGCCTAAATAAGATTCTTCCAATTCCTATTGAAAGTGGTAGCTACTATTATAAAATGCTGTGTGAAAAATATTTACTATCTTTTCTTTAAAATATTTTATTTAAACATTTAAATAAATATTTTAGGCAAAATATTTATTACAACATTATTACTTTAATAAAGTATGAGCATATAATTCAGCTCAGAGTAGAGATTGAACCCAGAAACCAAGATATAAATTTCAGTTGAATACTAATTAACTAAATTATGGGACTTAGAATTGGCTATAACGAGATCACTGACATGCTACAGCATTAATTACAATAACAGAGCGCCCTGTGGATAGATTAGAGTCAAGGGTTTTCGTGACCAACACCAGTAACCTGGAACCGAGCATCATGCTGCTAAAAAGATCAGCATGGTTAACATAACTGCCTGGAATTATACATTAGGTCCCATCTTAAGGAGAAGATGCAGCAAAATGTTAAACATTGAACGTTAATTTAATGTATCTAATCCGCCAAGCGAACATATGACATTAATTATTACAAAAATATGGGGCAATAGCCCAGTCAGTATTACTATCATGAGCCAATTCTAACAATGCTATATAAAACCAAGCGACATTAGGGGGATAAATAAAATATAATAAAACTCTGGTTTATAGGTTTTAATCTATGCATAGAAATTATTACTAGGGAGGGGAAAGTATATTTGATCGACTGGCCAAATAATTACTGAATATACTTTCATGTTACTAAGACTAGCACATTACTGTAATCTCAATAAGACGGAAATTTAACAATAAGTCACAATATATTTTTAAATTAAATAAAATTATAGGAATTCAAACCAGTGAGCATCGATAATGTTATTAAAAAAATAGTTATGGGAAGATATTTGCACTTATATCTTCGAATATTTAATGCATTTAAATGCTCGCTGCTTTGAAGCATTAGCATATAAATAAAAATAACAATAACGAATTATTATAGGCACAACCGCAGTGACAGACAAAGAAATTAGCATAGGTTACATTTAGTTTAATTAAGATATTTCTAAAGATACAGGCAAGTTATACAAATGAAATATTTATTTTAATGCGAATTTATAATGAAACATTTATAAGATTTAGAAAATTACATAAGTTTATATATATAGTTTGCTAGCTTTAAACTGTTAAGTAGAAAATTTGGATTTAGAAATAGTTCATTAACACAGAGCTCTGAGTTTATAGATTGGTGTTACCAATTAATTAGTTGCTGGACTGTATAAGCAGGTGTTGGCTTTCAGGTATCATGGTCTTCTTGAGCAAGCTGTTGCTGAACGGTTTCTTATGGAAGCTCCAGTGGTTAAAGCATCGGCTGGTAGTTGCACATCATCCTTTCCATGGATTTTAGAAGTAGCCATCGCCTTTCTCCAGTCAGATCTTCCAAAGATCAATCTGATGTGGATTCAGCATGGTAACACTCTTCTAAAATTAATGACTCCTCCCTCAAGCTTAAAATGTACTCTATTTATACTTTTACTAGAAAAGAACCTGTTTCACTTGAAAACCCATTAACTCTATCTAAAATATCTTACTAAATTGTAAGATTTCTCAATTTGATCAAAAATACTTTTGTTTGGGCTTCCATGACACCGCAAATCCTCTTCCAGGTATCAAAATAGTTTTGCTACAGCGGTTTTAATGATTATATTTTTGCTAACTTTGATTTAACCCCAGGTGTGGTGGACTTAAATGCAAATCTGATTATGGCTAACTTTTTATTTTTAACTATTTTTTTTTCTTCTCATGTGTCATAGCATCAGCCGGGAAGTGAACCCGCTAACCCGGGACAACTGCTAATAAAGCAGCCATCGCTGACATCTCGACCACCAATGCTTGACAAACTAATTTAACTAAAAACTTTTATTCATTTACAAAATAAAATCATGCCATTCTCTCTATATTTTTATATAAGGTGAATCATATATCCACATATGAATTTATGTTTACTAAATTTAATAAATTGATAATTCTACTATTTAAAATTATAACATAAATCATTATTTAATAAAATATAAAATTTAAACCATTATATTTGCTGTAACATCTACTAGCCTATGTATGTACAGTATTTATTCATATGTGCATATATAATGCTGCGCACCCAGCCATGATAGAAAGGTTTATATATTTATTTATCAAAATATTCATTTTAATAGGGTTTGAACCCAGCACAGATAGGTTTGGTGGTTAAACTAAAATGTGCAACGAGAAGGGCTTGAATCTGATCATTGCAATATAGGTACAATAAAAGATTTTTGCTAAAAAGTGTTCAAAGTAGTGGATAAATTGAATCTATATAAGATATTACCGCAAAATAAAGGAAATGGTGAATTTGATATTTATTTCAAATGTTGTTTTTCATTTATATGATACTGGACTTTTAAAATAGTTTGCAGATAGTTTTTTGAAACAATCACAAGTGAAATATTTGATCTTTTTGGTTGCACTATGCTGATGATTATATAATGCTATTTTATTTATTTAGTTAACTTATGGATTTTTTGCCAGCTCAACTCTTAGTAGATATAAATAAACCCATAGAGATTTCAATCAGGAGACTTATTACTTCCTTCATTCTGCCATTGTAGTCATTTTTCTGGGAGCCATTAGTCATGCAATAGATAGTTTTCTCACATTTATGTAGATCAGTGGCCGATAAATTTTATTTTTGCAGCAGATATGTGCAATGATCATAGATTAGGATATCCTAAATCTGTTATCCTAAATCAGTTATGACTAGCCATCTGACTTTTTTGTTGGATATGAAAAAAATAAATTTGTTTGGAACATCATAAGAATTGCATTTTTTAATGTTATCAGTGTTCAGTTGTAAATTATTGGTTTACATTTAAAAAGAGGATCATGACTAAAGATGAGTTTTAGATGGTGAAATTATATCTTGAGTTATTGGCAAATCTAATCTGCTAAATAGTATTTTAGGTGAAGTAACTTCCCTTATGATGACTGATGGAGAAATATGTGAAGAAGTGGGAAGCCACTTCAAAGGTGTAGACAAATGTACTAGTAATATTTCTCATGGTAATATTTAATATCCAAAAGTTAAATGCATATTTTTTAAACAAGGATATAGTATTTCCCAGTAGAATATGCTTGTGGCGCATAAACCAAGTAATTATGTTTAAAAAAAGGTTAAAATAAATTTTTATAATGATTACTACTGCAGCCAAAACATTATCCATTAAAGTTAGATGATGTAAATGTTCCAACATATGATTACAAACAAATTGACATCAAATGCAAACTTTGAGATAAACACTAAAAGATTATTCTCACATCATATCTGCATATATTACATGTAAAAGAGCACTGTGACCTACTGAAAAGCACTACTTCTTGCTTTGTCCACTACCTGAGTTTTGAATCTGAGATTGAACTGATAATTTTTTTCAAGTTCCTAACAGGCCTTGAATTGTATATAAATAAAATTCAAAATATGTCACATTTCTAACAACAATAAGAAATATAATCTTGGTCAGTTAACAGGTATTTAGTTATTCTTAACTATAGGATGAAAAAATATCAACAAATATTTAGCAAACTTGTTGAAAACTGTCTTTTTTCTTGACTATTTGAGCAGGGGGATATTAGAGAGCCATTTCCTTTGTGATAGATGTTTTAGATTGTTGCATTCTTGCAATAAATCATCAAACATCCAGGTTAAAGAATGAAAGGTAAAAATCAGCTGTCTACTGATTACTCAAGCGTACACTAGATGTCAGTAAAGTGAAGAATGGCTTATGTTTTTTTCTATGTTTATTAATATATCACATGACTCCATGTGTGAACTATTAATGTAAGTATAAATAATAAATGTATATTTTATATTTACAAAACAGTTTAATAAAGTGATCCTAAGAAGAAAGCACTGTTAGCACTATCTCCATCCAGAAATCTGCCTTTTACTTCTGTTTTATCTTGAGGATTTAGTACAGTGGTAGGATGGGAGACTCAGACTTAAGTATTTCTGGTTCAATTCCAACTGAAAAAACAAACCAAAAAATTCAGTCAATTGAATGGAATTGTTATGATCAATTATAAAATAGGTACTAAAATGACCAATGACTTCTAGGTAAGTAATGATGAAATTACACACACACACACACATATATATTGTTATTTAAATGACTTATAATTTTAAATATTGTAAAGTCTTGAAATGAAGAACACTTAGTTATTGCATGAGATAGACCCAGTACAAAGTGAATAATTGTATATATATTTTAGTAATCTCACAATTCTCCCATATAATAAGTCTCACATCATTGTAAATGTGAATATCTAAGTAAATATTAATAATCAGTCGATGATGTATAGTAGTTCCAAAAAAAATCAGGACAATTTTTTAAACATCCACTGTAAAAGAAACAAAGAACAAAACAATAACCCCCCATATATATAATAAAAAATAATAATGAATATAACAGTAATAATATATATATTATAAAGTAATACAATCCACAGAAGTACTTTCAGTAAATCACATAACCATTTTCAACTGTCATTTCAATTGACAGTTGAAGGTTAAGTGATTAGCTAAAAGTACTTCTGTGGATAGTAATAACAATTGAAGAAGGTCAAGTAATTAGCTGAAAGTACTTTTGTGGATTATAATATTTTATATTATATATTATTACCATTATATTCATTATTATTTTGTATTACAATATTTATTACATAATGGATATTATATTTTATTTACATGCATATATTAAAATCACTACTTTCTACTGAATGAATAAAATTCACCAATCCACCTGTAAAACATACACAAAGTTTGAATAAAGCACTACAAGTAAAATCTAACCTTTTATTTACTTTGCTTTACCCTACAGTGTTTTATTCAGACTTTGTGTTTGTTTCACAGGTAGCATTGCTGAATTTTATATATTCATTAGGAAGTAATGATTTTATTATATCTGAATTTTCAGCTAGCATTATGCAATTAATTTATTTCACACACATACACACATATATATCACATGAAAACTGCCTGTTGTCAAGGCACTCATTTATTTATATATTATCACATGTTAAAATGATTCAACAACAATTCCAGAAGTTCAGATATTAGTATCTGAAACCCACTTACCTGGATTTCTTAATTAAGTTAATGATAAAGTTTTGTTTTCTGATAATTTTGTTTCTTACAAAATGCATTTTACAAATATAGATTTCCAGTGATCTTTATATTGTAGATATGAAGAGACTAATGGAACATTTTTCATTGAAATATTCCCTTTCCAGCATGCCCTACTCTTAACATTGGCATTAAGTTAAATACATAAACACCAACCAGCTTTATTGATAGCATAGAAAAAGGCCTTTTTTCAATATAGGAGTTGTACCCTGATTTGTAAGATACTATCTCTTTTTCAAACCCACTACACTTTAATCATTGGCATTCCTCTTTCTCGCATACACAAACGCTAAACAGTCTGATTGGTAGTATATGCAAAGGCTTCTGTCCTATTTATAAAAATCATCATCTTCACATTTTAGTTCATAAGATGCTACTTGCTCTCCAAAAATACTATAATCTTATCACTGACATTGCTTTCTCACGTACGAAACATTAATCATCTCAATGAAAGCGTATGTAGAGACCCTTACGCCAATGTAAAAGTAACTACTTTTATTTTTACGCTGTAATTCATAAGATGCAATCTCTTTAAAAGCACATTTTCTAGATATAAAAACACTCTTTCTAAACAAATTAGGTAAAATTAAGATGAAAGTTTAAACTCATGTATCAGGGATAATTTTGCAGCTATTAGGAGTTTTGTCTTATTTACTTTACTACAGTGATTTTGGCTGATCTTATTTTATTTCTCTTTGCTCATTAATGTATGCCGAAAAAGTAATTGTCATTATTTGGAATATTAAGTAGATACATCATCGCACTTATATTACAAATTCTTCTTCATCACTATTTGTTCAATTTTTCACACTATATGTGAAGTTTTACATTCAAATTTTGCTATTATCATATTCTGAGTCTATTATACATCTCACTGTATAAAAGATACCTCTGCAAATCCGTTTGATTAAATAAAAATAGTTTTGAGATGACTCTGAATTTCGTTTGAGAAAACTGACATTAAGGTTTTAAATATCTGCCCTCTTTAAGTGATATTTAAATTTTTATTATTTTTAAAAAATAAAGGAAATTATTTCTCTCCAGGAGATTGTTAAAGATGAGATTAACCGCCGCTTTGAATCTGAAATAACAGATTTCGGGCTTCCGCATTTATAATTTATGTCGAGGTAAATTACTTCTAGCCCTTGATGATAGGATAAATGAGAAAAACGAGAAAAAAATCTAATCATAATAATTAGTATTAATTATTATTTCAGAGGACGTGAAAATTAATGTTTGTAGCCTAGTAGGAATTTACTTTGTCAATTTTTTTTTTTTGATAGATAATAAAGTATTAAGAATAATGATGGATAACCTTTTAAGATTAAAAATATATTTTTTTAGTAAGTGTTTTTAATAAATTATTATTTATATGCAGTATATAATTAACTATTTTAAATTATAATGCGTCTTTGCATATAAATGCAAATTTTATTAATTTATATTTAATAGATTTATTAGATAGCAACGGAGAAGTTGAATTGATAATCGTTATAAATTATTAAACGTTTTTGATGTAATTAAAAACAATTTCTAAAAGTACTCATCTACTAACTTTTAAGTGATAGGTTGATGTGCTTCATTCGTAAATCGGAGTTTAACTTTTCTATAATACACTAATTTTATTAGCTAAATGTTAACATTAAAATGGTTATTAAAAATACGTAAAAATATAATTAAGTTTCGACAAATGCTTTGAGAATGTAAAATATACTTCGATGTTCTTTTGTTCAAAATAGGGTTGCCGGCCATTATCAGAAGGTTTTGAATCAATTTCCAATTGCAATAGCTAAAGTAAGCTTTCTGAACTTTAAGATAAAACTACAAAGTTGTTATGGTCTCTATACCAAGTCATAAAAAAGAGAATTCATAAATATTGTTTATAAACTGAAAATCACTTCATTGTTAATTTTCTTGGATTATTTATCAGGGCTAACAGTCAAAATATTAATTTAAGACTGATACTGAAAGAAGTTGCAGTGATACAGAGAGTTATCTTTAAAATGTAGATCAAAATTATTTAATGTAGGTTATAAAAGTTGGATATTATGGAAGAATTGACATCTTTGAACGGCAGGAAAGATTTTTGAAAATACTGATCAAATAAATAAATAGACAAGTGGACATAGTTGATTGGATTTGACATAAAACCTTTATTAGAACCATTAATAATCAGATTGAAGTTGATTAATTTTCGTCATATTATTTTAAAAACAATTTTATTTATATTTGCAATTAAAATTTACATATAATAACAATTATTACAAGAATCAGTAACAATTTATTGCAACGAGTCCAGATATTCCAACTGCAAAAGAAAAAAAAGATTAAATGTAATAATAATGATGGTGATGATGATAATGATGATGATAATAATAATAATAATAATAATAAATAAATAAAATAATTGAATGGCCTTTTTATTTGGGAATTCATAAGAAGTTCTTTATACCGGAAGTGCTACATTGGAATCGATTCCATGATCTTAGGCTCTAAACCATGTAAGAAATAATAATAACAACAGTAGCAACAACAATAAAAACAGCAATAATAATAATAATAATAACAACAAGAACAACAATAATATACAGCAGCAATGACAACAATAACAATTATAATAAGTTACAAACACATCATGCCTTCAAACCACATCCAGACTATTTCAGATCTCCAGAAACAGATAAATCATTCTATGCTGATCAGTTTAATGATAAGCTGGCAACCATTCACAAGGCATGCCATCCAGGAACTCATGGAATACCCCAATTTTATATTTGCTCATCTTAGTCAATTCACTAATGATATCTTTGTATCTTTGCTAACTATCACAGATAATATATCCAATTAAAAGCCTATATGCCATGTTTTGGTTCCCTTCATTAAAAAGCCAATATCAATATCTACATTTTTTAACCTTCAGCCTATTTCCATGGGTCCATTAGCCATAAAAATCTTGGGGAAAAAATCAAAAAAAGACCACTTAGAGGTATTGTTGCTTCCTCTGATTTCATCAATGCAGTTTGATAAGAAGGATTCATCAACCACACAAGTTGCATTATGTTAAAATAATTCAAAATGTTATGGAAGAAATGAAAAAAATACCCATCCATGGTTATACAGGTTGTCATTGAAGCAGCCTTTAATTCTGTTTATATTAAAGTATTAATAAATATGCTTGCTGAAACTATAATACCAAATACATTATTATATTTAATCACCAACCTAATACTAAGCCATGAGATACATATTACTCTTAATGGAAGAAATTTGAATTTGTTCACTTCTACTCAAACCATTTCACAATGATCACCACTAAGCTCACATTTATTCACTTATTATATCAATCCTCTTCTAATACAAATTCAGCAAGAAAGTAACTGGTATCCATATTCCCCACACAGGTCAGTTCATATCATATATTGCATACTGTATTGGGCGAAATTGTATGTTAACCCAACATGATTCACAGCCTGGGTAAAAGTCTCTTGAATCCAACCTATGTGAGATCAAAGATAAAAAATACTTATGGATTCTGCCCTGTTCACCCATTCTCTAAATCTGCCAACTAATTAACAACATTTTTGAGGCAAGCAATAATCTTTTCTACACTCTGGCCCACTAGCATTAATGGTGGAGCATGAGCCTCAATTAATTCTAATATCTAACTCTAATATTGATTCTAATTAGACTTATTCATTTACTTAAATATAGGAATGGTATGTATGTGACCTTGAGCCATCAGATAGTAGCACAATAATTAATTAGAAACACTAATTTTAGAATGAAATGAATGGAGACGAACCGCAGGTAGTTTAAATTCACATATATATATATTTACTAAAATATTTGTATAACTTTTCTAATGTATCTGTGTTTTATTTCATAAATTTATTAACATAAATTTAGATCCTATCATTAATTATGCCTCGAGTAAGAGAGCGGTATAGTTCATATGCCAATTTAACAAATGAAATAATTAGAGTTTTAGGGTAGATGCCCACTCAAGTCTGAGATGTACAAGACAAATATTTTAAATAGCCCTATTTTAAATGTAACTTTATTATAAGTGAAATTATTTTAAAAGAGAATTAATTGAATCATATTTTAGGAATTGGTTTCGAAGAGAGTGACACGTTTAAAATATAAACGGATCATGATATTCACAACTAAATCTTTTAATGTTGTAAAACAAATAAATTAATCAGATCGTAGTCAATCCACCATGATGTGTTCAGAACAAAAGAAAATGGACAGACCCAGCATTTGATATTACATCCCCAGCATAGACTCAATTCACCTGCCCCGTTCCAGTGACGCCAAGAAATAAAAAAAAGAATGGTCTGCACCATTGGCAAACCTCAAGATATTTCAGGTGAAAGAATGGAAATCACCAAGGCTAGCTAAGATCAGTTTACCCCAGGTCTTCCCAAGTTGTCTTTCATATCCTGATAAAAAAATTCATAGCCAGTGAAATTATCACATGGTCTAATTCTGATTTAGAAGTCACAAAGAACAAAAACAAGTGATCAAGCAAGGCAAAATACGAGTACTGGAAAAATACATTTTAGAATTTTAAATATAAAATTGTACTGAGATATTAAAGATTATGCAAGTGTTACACAGATTGACCAAGATTGGATCAACATAAAATAAAATAAACATTAATTAATGTTATTACGAATATCATTTTCTAGGTGACATGTCTCTCCCTTCAAAACAAAATCCCTCTAATATTTTAAAGTTAAATATTTTATACTATCTTTTACTATTTAGCAAGAATATACTTTCTAAACCCCCTCCCTTTCATTCTTATAACATGAAATAATATAACTAAATAAAATCTCATACCTGACCCAGCGTCTCCCCAAAACTAAACCGTGTACGCATAAATATTTCAAAACACATAATAATATAAAATTATTTCATCTCAACAAAAAGGATTGCTCCAAGGATTAATCATTCACAGCTAGAGAGTTATTCATTTATTTACCAACAAATGTTGGTCAGGAAATAGGAAGCAAAATATTTAATTATATAAAACTTTTGTCGAGATGGAACAAATTGGCATATAGTGATTTCATTTTAAATAAGACATTTATCAGTTTTAAACAAATACATCCTTAAGTAAATAATAATAATAATAAATTTCTCTGAACTGCTTTAAGATAAGATTTAGCAATAAGAGGCGTAACTTTAAGACAGATAAAATGAGAGCAGAGACATTAGATTTAAAGTGATAGCAAGTAAAAATGACAGAATTTTAGTTAAGAAGTTACATTAAATTAAAGGGAATTTCCTTTAAGAAGACACTAAAGGTAGCAAAATTACATTATCAGGTCAACTGGAGTTTTTAAGAATAAATTAGGCGGTTAGAAATAAACAAATTGGGAACATATTATTTAATTTATTCTGAGTTCTTGTGGAAATTTGGATCCCATGATGAAATACGAATTTCCGCACAGGCATAGCTAGCTATGAATTTTAATTTGAGAGTTCAACAGTTCAGCAGTCCAACAATTACACATTTTGATGAAGTTTCTCTGGTTATGGTATTTGGTGATCATCTTTGGGACAGTAGGAGACAGGCAAGCTACAAGACCATCTACTCCATACCATGCTTCTAAACATTTTATATTTATTGAAAATTTAACCAGCCTGGATTCACAGGCACTCACTGAATGGACACTATGACTGGATAATCTCTATTGTTCTCATGGGCTATTTATACCCTTTTCTGACTACTTTTGGGAAATTTCATTTTTCATTTGCCCAAGACTAAGTGGATATGTTGAAATTCTTGTGACCGCAATTATCGATCTAAAATATTTTGCATTGTATTCTTGAGATCCACTATCCTGATAAACCCAATGATTTTATTGTTTCAAATCTATTTTTAATTTAATGTAGATTTGAAGAATTTATGTTTCAAATATCTTTTCCATTTGTCAAGCATTGGTGGTCGAGATGCCAGCGATGGCTGCTTTACAAGTAGTTGTCCCGGGTTAGCGGATTCGCTTCCCAGCTGATGCTATGACACATGAGAAAAAAAAATCTTTTCCATTTTAATTTTACTTTAATTAGAAAATTCCATTACCATTTTGTTAATGGATTTTTTTTTGTTTGACACTATGAAATGTTAGCAGGGTTTATCACCAAAGTAAATCTCCAGAATAAAATACTTAAAAAAAAAAAGCATATTAAAATTTATTTATTGATTTTTATAAAAGTTTCCATCTGTAATTATATATATATTTGCGCATATATATATCTGGTCCCATCCAATATTTATAATAAAAACATTTTAAATAGAAAATTGATATTTTAATCACTTATTTGCTGGTCTAAAAATTAAATGTATATAAAATGGCAGATGGAAAGTTTTATAAACATCATAACGCATGTGGATCTGGCCTACAGATCTATCACTTCAATACATGGATGACATATCTGTCTTCATCCTTTCATACAAACTAACTGCAAATGCTTCAAAAAATACTTCAAAACTGCACATTCTCTTACAAATTAAAGTGCAATCTTAATAACATTGCTGCATGGTCATTGCATACTAATAAAGCACATAAAAACTTTTAAAGGAAGACTCACAGCATTTCTTGGCTTCCCATTTTAATTGGGGGCT